>ML790641.1:53454-86328 GCA_009831015.1 Picea engelmannii | reverse complement strand
CATGAAAAATACACTTACAAATCATGAAGAATGCTCATCAAACCCTAGTTGTAAACCTTCCAATGAGAGAAACACCATAAAAATGCCAAGAATAATCCTCCACAAGAGTTGCGCCTCACTTCCAAGAGCCAAAATACCAAGACCAAAGACAAAAGTAGATCTCTCACAAGAGAGTGAGTTATGTTATGTTTAAAATGAGGTCCAACGTCCTCTATTTATACCAATCTTATGACCTTTAATTATAAAAATAGGTCATTAAAACAATCGACAAGGCTGACTAACAATATTACATTGTTTTTACATTAATCTGCTAGAAAATGTCATAATATGATCTAAAAGGGGGACGTTAAGCCCCTCTGAGGGAGACGTTGGCCCTTTTTGGGCTAGCACAACATCCAAAAAACCAAACGTTGGCCCTTCAAGGGCTCCTCCAAGTTGCCACACATGCCAAATGACCTCAGCACACTGCCACACGCTCTAGACAATGCTCAACTCTCTCAGGTGACGTCCTGTCCATCAAAGGCACACGTTCCAACTGCAGTGGGTGATCTCCCCTAGGTCGGGATCTGCCAAAGTGTCATGGGTGGAACGTCCTTCTTCCTTCTCGTGCAATGGCTCATCACAACGTTGTCCTGTCTCTGCCATCCCAACAACCATTTGATGGGCTCTTCAGCCCCATGGAGGTACAAGCTAATCATATCCCCATGTGCACCGGTCCACTGGTACCTGTCCGCCGGGCATGGTCCTGCACATAAAAAACTACGCCCTCCATGGGCTCATCAGTCCTCGGGATCATAACAATGTCAATCATATTTCATCATTAAATTTATCAAATAAATGCATGAAATCCCTTAGCATATCGTCTAAGAGCTCAAAGATGTTACACATATCTACTATACAAAGTTGAAGAAACCAACAGAATAACCTATTGGGCTAATATCCACAAGAAAAGGAAAGTTCCCACAGAGGATCATTCAAGCCATGTATATGAAGTGGGTATGGTCTAGGGATGTCCAGTCATAGTAAGATCAGGGGTAGGTGTTGTCCGTGGGTGCCTTTGTAGGAGGCGAGTTGTACCCTGTCATGGATGCACTTTTTCCAAGCCCCTTTCATTTGCCTTTACTTTTATTATTGCTTTTCTTTCTTTTTTATTTCAAGGTCTGACCAGAGGACACTGCCTTGGCGTGGTGACCAGAGCTGACAGTGTTACCCACTGGTATTTTCGCATAAATGATAAGGCTGGCTCGTGATGAGACCCCCTTTCCCTTGGCCATGCAACCAAAGGTCACTGCCCTAGCGTGGTGACCAGATGATGGCAATGTCATATTGCTAGATACCTATGAACATAATGGGTTGGCTCGTGATGAGACCTCCCATCCTCTTGGTTAGGTCTTGTTTTATTATTTTATCTTAGGGTCCCTCTTGTTTCTTATCGAGAGGCATTTTATTTCCTTCTCGGGGATCCCTGGGCGAAGCATCTATAGGTTTCATTTCCTATGGATTTTATCTTTTACCAGTTGCTTTTACCCCCTGGGCCTTTAGCCCCTTCTTCCCACAAGACAAAGTGTAACCCTCAAAAGGTCATCCTAATGGCCGGACTAGGGGAATGGGATGGATGAATGGGAGATAAGATGTAAAATGATAGAATGGTGGGAGTGGACGATGGCTCTGCAAATCCCCCCTGGTGGCTAACCAAAACCCATGAATACAAGCTTGCTAAGTCACCCCGTTAATCACCCCAACCATGATCAAGTGGATTAGTGTAAGATCCAAGCAGTTATAAAAAATGTAAGGAACCTAATGCATATATAAGAAGGTCATAATGATCAAATATGACACATACCATGATACCTTAGACCAATTACCTCATGGAGCAAGAGTCTTCTCCGATGCAAGTCCAAGCCGATGGTGATGGATGTTGTTGCTGCTGATAGGACAAGTCTTGCGAAGTAGAAGAAGGATGGGCCCTCCAGGGCCATGCTTAGGTCAATCCTGCTCTCAATCTTCATGTCTAGGACCTGTGGGCCTTGAGACATGATCTCCTAGTTATCCCTAGATATTGGGGATAACAGTTTTCACATCTCTTTTCCTGGAAAATGATTATGAATTATACATTGTTTCTTTTGTTGATTAATGAACATACATGAGCAATTCAGATTGAATCCACTTTAATCATTGCACTGAGATAAGTGTAATCATTTGGAAAATTTGTGGGAAACACGTCAATAATACAGTGCAATAGAACCATTGGAGCCTTAGAAGTTAGTGTAACCTTTGCTTCAATATCTTCTATTTTCCTAAAATAATGATTATGAAACATGAATTGCATTTTTTGTTGATTATTTTCTGTATAATAGCATTTATAAGTCTTTCTTTCACTACACGATTATATACTATATTCCTATGGAACTATAGTGTGATAAAACTAATAGATGGATTAGTGTTCTCGAGTCATGTTACACAATATTGTAATATCAAGTTGCAACTTATGCTTGTGTTACATTATGCTGACTAAACTCCACCTTGTATGAAAACTCAAATACCCTTTTGTAAGGAACTTCAACTTGTCCTAAATTTTATGTATTATAAATTTCTGTGCAATGATTCTCCAGAATCGTGAACAACAACTGCTTCTCTTTTTGAGAGTGAAATTTCATAAATGAAGAACACCCAAGTTATGGGCCACTTCTTACTTTTCTTTCAGTATAGCACATCGAATACCAATGTTGGATGTCACGATGCATGGATTCTCTGGTATAAATACAAATTATCCATTTGCAGTAGGCTATAGTTTATTTTGCATTGTGCATCTGAATTGTAATATCTGTGTTGTATCTATAATTTTAGTTTTGATGTCTATGAAGAATTCCTTATGAAATTTTGGATGGTTGGATTTCTTATGCTTCACCCCTTATTTAGATTTTGTGGTTCTGTTATCAAGTTCATGTTTTCATTTGTGGCTACTAAGTGGTTCTAGTGTTTGAAATTGAGAGCAAGCCTTTGACTGAATGCAGGTACTGGGTGCTTGGTTTTGCAGGTATGACTATTCTGGTTATGGACAATCCACTGGGAAGGTGTGACATTTGTAATTAAGACGTGGATGCTTCACCTGTACAACAATTTGAGTTTTCATCAATTGTGAATATCTAAAGTTTATGACCACAAATAACATACCAAGTATGTCATTTAACATAGAAGAATTATTTTTTTAATCAGTTTATTGATGTAAGAAGCATTATTGTTTGTCCCTGAAACAACCCAGTGAATACAATACGTACACAGACATTGAGGCTGCATATAAATGTCTTGAAGAGAAATATGGAGTAAAAGAGGAGTATGTTATCCTCTATGGTCAGTCAGTAGGAAGTGGTCCAACTGTGGATTTGGCAGCACGACTTCCTCGGTTGAGATGGGAGAGCTATCGAGAGACAAAAATAGATTTTCTTATTAATGAACATGACCATGTCCGGAAGTTGAACTAGTGGAAGGATGTCGATTGAAGAGGTTAGACCAAACTAGCATATCTACTTTCACTTAAACTTTTGCAAGGAGTAGATCATTGCCAACTCGCCCCTCTAAGTAGTAGTGTAGTTGCATTGTGCATTCAACAATTTTCTACTAGCGATGAAGCACAGAGTTAATATAAATCTCTTAGAAATTAATGTCGTGTAAAATTTGTGACGAGAGCCTTCTCAAGTGACGCATGTCCATTTGACGGTTCCCAGTATTTCCTCCATCTATCATAGCATGATTTTGCATGGGAAGTACATGTCTCTTTAATTTCATGGAAGAAGCTTAACAACTGTCTCTATGACGATTTCCACCATCCCCGGTCTCTTACTTCCTTTCCTACCCGCTTCCATTGAAACAAGCCATGATTTTACACTCAACCACATGCTCCTTACTGGTGTTGATTGATGTTTCAAAGTTTTTCAAGATTTTTTTTCAAGTTAAATAATTTAGTAATGATATGTACGCAACAAGACGTTACAATTTGTTTTATTAAATTAAATGGACATTGTTAATTTGAAATATTTGTTTGTATGAGTCCAATTATCCTCGGGAATTTTACAACAGAGATAGCTTGTACAAATATTCCACTACAAGCAAGGCGATCCTTTATAATTTAAATTCAACTGTGAGATGCCAAATATGAATGTGAGAGCTTGCTCGTCTGTCTAGAAGAATTTAAAGAGACAAAAACTGATGTCGTACATTCAGATAATGCTCATACCAGGGCTTTCTTGAAACAACAGGAATCACTGTCACCAAGAAGAGGCCATTGCAGTGTGTACTCGAATTTTGCAAGATAGCTGGTCAGTGCAATCAAATTTACACCGACATACACTCAGATATAATTTGTTTTCCATCAATTTTGGTTGAAATTTCTCGGCTGTGCAAAAAAACAAAATTGCTTGAATTCTGGTTTTTTAGCAAGGAGGTTTTTTTTTTTCCTCAGGTTTAACAACAACAGGAAAGGGAATTATTTTGTAGGTACAGTGTCTGGAAAATCATTCGTACAATTTTTTTCTATGAGGGTTTGAGGAATCTCAAAATTTTCACCAGGTGTTTTGGGTTTCTGGGGAAATTTTAGGGCAAGTGTTTTAAGGATGACAAATCCAAACCGTGTGCCCGTGCATAGTAGGAACAAAAAAAATTATGTAGCGTACCAAGAAGCATAAGCACCTCCAGCGAATTCGTATGTTTTTTTGTCTTGTACTTGGCGTGCACTGGGCTTAGAACAATGGGTTTCAACTGTGGCTCCTTACCGTGGTTCAAAAATGGGGAAATACATGAGAAAAGGGAAAGGCGTAGGCGAGGTAGCCGTGATGGTGGTCTCGCAGGGCTCGCTCGGTGTCCGAACGAGGGCGACAACTTCTTCACAAAAAAGAAGAATAACACTATGGGCCATCAAAAGCCTCCATAATATGTTACCAAAAGTATTCCCCAAGTCTTCTTTGCACGCTAACAAACTAATCCCCCGCTTGCAATATTACTTGCTTAAAAAAGCATCTGAGCTTTCTGTTCTCTGGGATGGTGAAGTCATCGTTATCATATGCTCTGAAACCAACATGATTCACGAGTTTTCAAGTGACAACAAGTAAGTCGTTCGTCCCTTTCGATCACAATCATTCTTCAATGTGTTTATTTGTCAGTATTTGGTTTTGGGGAAATAGTTGTTCCACTTTATGAGGAAGATCATGTCCTCTCCTGCTTTCTCAGGACCTTACCTGTGAAAGAAATCAAGCCAGAGAAAAATCAAGCCAGTGAAAGCAAGCCAAAGATAGAGGGAGAGGTCAACTCGTATTGTTTCGGTAACTGTCCTGATATAATTCAGATGGTGGCCCAGAAAGCTTACCTGGAGCTGCAACAACTCGACTCATTTGCAGACACGGGATGGAAGACGTTGGCCCATAAAGCTTACCTGGAGCTACAACAACTTGACTCATTTGCATACACAGAATGGCGGGAGGTAACCATCATGCACTTTCACTTTGGTGCCAATTGGTGTTTATCTTGATGTGAAGCTTGCAGGTCAATCTACGAGCTTGGTGTTGATCAGTGTTTATTTCTTCCTACTACATCATATAATGTGAAGTTTGAACAACATTCTATAATATTATAATATGAAGTTTTCATGGCAGTTTGCATGCACTTTTCATGGTAGCTTGCATGCGGGTGCATGTGGCAATTGAAGAGCCTAACTGGGCTATGGGATATGCATAGCAAAAGAGAAAACATTAAATGTTTAAGAACTAATGCTAACCCAATAGATAGCATTAGTTCATTTAACCCCGAGACTCTCTGAATCATGTAAAACAATTAACACATATCCTAAATCTTACCTCGTTATGAGGCCAAATAAGACTTCAATCTCAAAACTTAAATTAAAATGTATGAATTTTGAAGTGAAATTGTATAAAATATTAGAAACTTTATCTTAAAACAAGGAAATGTTTTTGGTTTTCGTGACAAACTAATATGAAAAGACCAAATCGATTAAATCGATTACAATAGTCCGTACCAACCCAAAGGGCAGGGACTAATAAACTTTGAAGATATATTACAATATCATGTTTTATATATCATTTCTTTTTTTTTTTTTTTTTTTGGAAAACCCCAATATTATCATGTAAATATTCTATGCAATGTAATTATAATTAACTTATATCATGTTTTTTTTTTTGGGGAAAAACCCCAACATTATCATGTAAATATTCTATGCAATGTAATTATAATTAACTTTATTTATTACTTTGAAAGTTTAGATATTAGGATAGTTGAGATTTTATGTATATTTGGAATTCTCGAACAAAATTGAAAACAAACATTATATTTCTTATATTAATTAATAATTAATAGAACGATTTTTTATTTATCACATTTTTTTCTAAAAATATAAAATTATATATTATAATTAACTATACTTATTACTTTGAAATTTTAAATATTAGAATTATATTTCTTATATTAATTAATAATTAATAGAACGATTTTTTATTTATCACATTTTTTTCTAAAAATATAAAATTATATATTATAATTAACTATACTTATTACTTTGAAATTTTAAATATTAGAATAATACTTAATGATACTTGAAATTTTATTTATATTTGGAATAAACTCGAATACAATTAAAAAGCAAACATTCTATTTTTTTATATTAAATAATTATTTAATAAATTGATATAAATTAATATTTTTCAATTTTTATTTTGTTTTAAATATAAAATTATAATATAGATTTGATGTGGGAGAAACTTATGAATAAAAACTGTGTAAAAGGTTTCGAAACGTTTAAGGTTTCGAGTGAACACTCCACCCATCATTAGGGACATCAAAAGTTCGTATATTTCAAGAGAGTGTCGATGTTCTTATTTATGAATTGAAAGTGGTAAGTGAGCATTGAAGGAGAGAGTGAGGGTAACCAATATAATAAATAATAGAAATTATCATTTAAGATAAAGTAACCATTGAGATTAATTAAGAGATCATAATGAAAATAATAGAAAATTGAGGAGAAAAGAAGAAATGGTGGAGTAGGTCAATTTTTTTTTATGAAATCATAGAATGAAAATATTAGAAAATTAAAGAAGAAGAGAGGCGGAAAGGTAAATTTTTTTATATAGTCACTAGGGTTAAAAATTGAAAAGTTGGACAAGTGAGGGAGGCTTCTTGGTCAAACGAAAAAGAGAATGTATAATTATTACAATAAAAGATATGTAGGGATTAAAATAAGAAAGATATACAAGCCAAAGAGGAATAAATTACAATAAAGCATATGAAGTAATTATACATACCAAAGAGATTAGGATAGGAGAGAAGAATGAAAAGTAGGTGGTAGGTTACAGGTAAAAGGATTTCAAGAAGAATAGGAGAGCCCAAGCAAGGAGGGGGAACTATGAAAGAGGTGAATGAGATGAAACTAGAAAGGAGGAGAGGAGGAGGGGAAGACATCAAGATATAAGATCTAAAAGGAAGAAGTTTAATGGTCGAGGTGATGAAAGGTGGGTTTCGAGGATAGGATCAATTTGTATCTAGCTTCTTGATTAAAGTTATTAGGATGTTTTTCAATTTTGAGGGCTTCTCTAATGAGACGGGAGGAGTAATGAAGGGAAAAGGCTAAAAATTTTGTTTGGTCAAAGAAAATGTGGTGCTTGGAATTAAAAGAGTGTTCGACGATAGTTGACTTGGAGACTCAGTTATAGGTGGTATCAAATATGTGCCCTTTAATTTGGGATTTAAAGGTTCTACCAGTTTGACCAATGTAATATTTCCCACAAGAGCAGGGAATTTGATAAACTCTCGGACATAGCATCGGGTTAGGTTTGTCTTTAACAGTTCTAAAAAGTTGTTTGAGTGTTTTGTAGGGTTTGAATATGGTTTTAATATTCTTCTTAGCTAGGAGCTTAGATATATGATTAATGGTGCCCTGGATGTAAGAAAGGGAGATGAGAGCCCGTGAAGGGGAAGAGGTAGAGGGGATTTTTGGTTTAGGGTTTCTAGCAAAGCGAAAAGCTCGGTTGATTTGGGAGAGAGAGTAGCCATTGGACAAAAGGGTTTTGGTAAGGTGGGTCTTTTCTTTTGCGAGGGATTGAGGGAAAGAAATGCAAAGGGCCCTATTAGCCAAGGTTTTTAGACCAATGAATTTTTGGGCTGGATGATGGTGAAAATAGGCATTAAGGTATCTGTCAGTGTGTGATTTCTTCCTGTAGACTTGGTGGCAGAGGGAGCCATCATGAATATAGGAGATGAGGACATCTAAGAAAGGGATAGAGTTGTCATTTTGGATTTCCATAGTGAATCAGATGTGGGGGGAAATACTATTAAGGTGACTGAGAAAGGACATCAAGTTGGTTTGGCCATGAGGCCAAATGACAAACATGTTGTCTACAAATCAAAACCAATATTTTGGTTTGAGAGGAAAGTTGCTTAAGGTGAAAGATTTGAAATATTCCATGAATATATTGGCAACCACTGGGGATAAGGATGATCCCATGGTTGTGCCTTCGATTTGTTCATAACAGACTCCCTTAAAGGTGACTTGTTAAATTTTTTTACAAATTTTCCTTAAATTCCCATGCTCTCTTAAATTTTCACCATTACATTTTGAATGGAATTATTATTGGAAATTTATTTCATTTCTTAGACATTTCAAACAAGTTGTAATCTAAAATGAAAATTCCTAACCATGGTGGATTCATCGCTTTCCACTTGCCTAAATACTCAAACATATTTCTCAACTTCTCCAATCTATTAATGGGAAGGACAATCTTTCATTTTATTTTCTTCTTGGAGTTAATATTTCTTGTCACTAGGCACCAATAGGTTCATTTGTGTCCTATAGATAATACTTGGCAGTGCATTCAACATGAGATTTAAGTGTTACGATTTGATTATCATTGCAGGAGTGTTAATGGAACTTAACATTTATATTCAACCAATTGTTCATGTTATCGCACAAGTTGTAGGTTAGGAAAATCGTGACCCAATCACCAATTAGCGACAACTAGGAGGGCACCTACCCACTGTCACCTTAGGAACGTGTCCCTGTCACTTTAGAGGTGAGGTAGTCACCTCAAGGGGGGAATCCCGGTGAACCTAGGGGGAATGAGATGGAAAAGGGTGAATATGAAGAGGATGCCCCTATGGGTCAATTCTATATGGTATGAAGGTCTTGAAAAAGAGTCTTGGGAAGGTTCAAGGGTTGCCAAATGTGTTGAGTGACCTGCCGATAGTGAAGTACCTGCCCGAGACACAAGAAAAACAAGTATATGATGCAATATAACCAATTGGACAAGTAAGTTAAGATTGTTGAACCTAATAGCATCTGTTATTAACAATATATATCAGAAATGAAATGGCACCATAAGATGCTAAACAAGTGCTAGAAATCAAACAAAAGATGCAAGAGATAGACTAGTTAAACACTAGTAAAACTCAATATTAAAGACCGAGATACTAGCATGAAAAGACAAGGTTGTTGTAAACACTTTATGCAGAAATATATATCAGCCTTATGGCTGTAACAATCAACTTATTACAGCAAGAAAATCAGCCACTGAAACTCCTCCAAACTTTTCCAAAAAGTGCGCTAGACCAAGTAGTGTAACTGTGCAAACTTTGGGCAGTTTTTAGCGATTGATTTGAGAGTTATTAAAGCAATTAGATTAGGGTTTATACAACCCTAATGGATGAAGTTGCAATTTTGTGATAGTAACAAGAACCACCCCTTAGAAGGGGACACCCTAGTGGCTGAGAGGTGATGTAAGCACAAGGAACACAACCCAAGTTGCAAAAAGTTAATACGACAAGAAATCACATTTCCCAATGCAATATTTTGTTTCTCCAATCCAAGAATACTTCAGATTAGTGCCTTTAAAATTGGGTAAATGGGGTATTTAAAGAACAAGTTAGATCAACAAAAACCCCAAGGGTGTAAACCCTCTTACTCCCTAGGGCATGCCAACAAAACTTAGGGTAAATCTAAGAGGGTATCACACTCGTATTCCTCCTAGAAACCCTTGCAAAAAAGAAAGACTTAAAACCTTTAACAAAGAGATGAAGCAATGATAGAGGGTGTATCTAGCATACTCCTCCCTAGGGTTTATACCAACAATAACCAAATTAAGCAAGAAAATAATATCATATACAGATTATTCCTTACCTAATCCAAGAAAATGAGAGAACAAACCCTAGTTACAATGCAACATTCATCCAAAATTCAAGAGAGAAAGCCTTTAGGGGGTGCTCATCACTCCTCCTCATCCATTCACCAAGAGACATTCACCATAAGACATTCCACAAGAGATAAACACCAAAATCACCAAGGGTAGCAAAAATTTCAGCCAAGTACTTCTCACAATGGGAGAGTTATGTTATGAAATGAGATCTTATGATCTCTATTTATACAAAATGTCTCCAAAATAGTTTGTCCACATAATATTAGGGTAAACCACAAGACTAGGGGTCAAAAACCCTAATCTTTCCCATTTTACTAAATAATATTAAACAATTCACTTAAAATTTACTTTTACACAAAGAGAAACCCTAATTTAAAGTGACGTCACCCCTTTAGGGGAAGTTTTGACACTAGGAGCAAGTTGTTGGTGTTGGAGGAGCAGAGTTAGGATTCCCAAAGCTACATGTCAAGAATCCAAGTCATTTTCTTCATGGTCAAAGACTCAACCTCCTCAAAACTTCATTGTGCCAATGAATGATAGCCTCACCACCAAACCCTAGCCTTCCTAGGTGACCTCATGCCTCTAAAGGTGACGTTTTCCCTCTCCTAGGAAAAACGTTTGGCATGTGGGGGCTAGGTTATGTTGTCCACAATGGCTTCTAGGCCTTCTAAGGTATGTCTCTCTCATCCGACATGCGGTCCATTGGAATCCACCTCTGGGCTTCAAGCCCCATGGAAGCCCAAGCTAGGCATGTTCCTCCAATATTGTCCACCAACTAGGTTTTGCAAAGACAAATAAGCACGCCCTCCAAGGATATCAAGTCAAAATATCATGATAAATAAATCAAATCAATAAATGACCCACCTAAGCATGTGTATCAAAGATTACCCTGTCAAATAATTAAGTGCTAAAAAAAATTATGCGACTTGACAAGCTTGGATATGGAAGGGTTGACGAGGTGTCCTATTGGGTATATCTTGCCCTAGGTCAGGGAGTATTTCCAAGAGATCCCTCTCTAATCCATGTAAAGTGGATGAAGTGGTTAAGGGTTAAAACTCAATGGGCATGGGGTTCATGACATGCAAGGGGTCGTAGTGTCTCATTCATGGGTGCCTTTGTAGAGGGTGTGTGGCACCTTCATTTGCAATGTAAGTTTTCCAAGCCCATCATTTTTCCATTCCTCGTTTCTTTCAAAATTTAGGGAGAAGTTGAAGGCCACTGTCCTGGCATGGTGTCCAGATAATGATAGTGTCACTCACAAACACCTATTGGAAATGAGAAGGTTGGCTCGTGATGAGACCCCCTTTCTCTCAGCCATGCAACTGAGAGTCATTACCCTAGATTGGTGACCAGATGATGAAAATGTCATACCACTAAATATCCATTATCATGATAGGCCGACTCATGATGAGACCTCCTATCCTCCAACTAACCCTTTAAGCATTCTAGTCATTATTCTTTTGGGTCCCCCTTTTCTTACAGATAAGCATTTTATTGATTTCTTGGGGGATTCCGTGGGTGAAGCATCTAGAAGGTTTATACATAGGATTTTATCTTTTACCCAACAACAATACTTCTGGGCCTTCAACCCCTTCTTCCCATAGAATGAGGGACAACTCCTTCTTGGGTCAATACACCCTAAAATCCCAAGAGATAAGGAAATGGGGGGAAATAGTGATGGAAAGTGGTAAGTATGGCCGGGAACAATATGATGGCTCTTCAAGGGAGTTCCTAGTAGCAAACCCATTCCCAAGGAAGACCACTTACTAGGGCACAATGTCAACCACCAAGGTGAAACAGGGAAAAAGGAATAATGTCCAAGCATATGTCATGAAATCTAAAGTAGTCTAAAATAAAACATACTCAAATGCCTAAAACATTGAAATGACACTCACCCTAATACCTGACTTGTACCTCATGGAGCAAGGCCCATTGCCTCTCAGAAGCCAGTTGGTATAGTCGATGTCATCTAAAAATCTACGACCTCTGTGGGGGTGAGAAGGGTCTCCATATGTGAAAAAGAATATTGCTAGTCATGCAGTCTCTCGAAACTCCATATCTACAACCTAAGGGCCTAGAGACACAATCTCTTTAGTTATCCCACAAAATGGGGATAACATTTGGCTCCTACTTGGGGACATGTGTTCACCGTAGAGTGCATGAGAACCACAACATCTCTTGGTAGACCCGTGCCTGCCAAAACTCAGAAAAAGGGATCAGAGCATATAGGGTGGTTCTATCACCCTTTATATATATATATATATATATATATATATATATATGATTGCTCATATTATTTTAGATGCATCTCATATTTAATTTTACTCTACTTGCACATTGATTTCATGCTTAGTTTCGAAATTTAAAAAAAAAAAATGTCAAAAATTTTGTTTTCTATATTACCTTTTATTTTCGATTATATATATATATATATATATATATATATATATAATCGAAAATAAAAGGTAATATAGAAAACAAAATTTTTGACATTTTTTTTTTTAAATTTCGAAACTAAGCATGAAATCAATGTGCAAGTAGAGTAAAATTAAATATGAGATGCATCTAAAATAATATGAGCAATCAAGATGCAAATGCAAGGAAAGCAAGATGACCTACCTACTCACCTAGGGCATGCCCCCTGAAGAATTCATGTGATATGAACATAAGGTTGGAGAAGAGATCCATCCACTAGTAATGAAATCTTTCTCCCGTCTAAGGCTGTCAAATAGTACTTTTCTTTATCAGACTTCTTCTTGACGATGTAAGGGCCAAACCATGAGTTGTTATCTTGTTGGTCATACTTGGATTTTCCCTTTCTCTTGTCCCACATGAGCACAATACTTCCTTCATTAAAATTGGTGCAAGGTGTATTCTCAACGCATGGATGTGAAGGAGGATCTATGAAGACCGTCTCTTTGATGATCTCTTCATGCTTTTTACCTTATTTCTTAAAATTATGGATAGACCTTGGCTCCTTCCCATAGTATTTTGCAAGTTTCCCTTTGTATTCATCTGTACATGGGAGAAACATCTCTACGGAGTCTTCCTGCATGAAGGGTAGCTTGGATGTATTGTACTCAATAATATGTGGGGGCACATCATAATTGTGTTCACTGACATAATTAGGGCCACTTGGAACCATCACATGTTTATCATTCTTTTCCCTGATGTGTAAGATTTCATATGTGCCATCGCCCATGGGAATGTATGCTTATGTAAGGCTCATGCTAAGAAAACCCCCAAGGGCAGAGGACTAGGTCCTTGATAAGAGCATCCCCCAAGCATCTGGAACATCGATCACCAATATTTCCATGAGGAGGCTGATATGTGGGAAATCAATCAGAAAAACCTCAACGTCCTCACACACCCCAAAGAACTTGACCCTTATTGAATTGATACCACATACATTTCCATAGGGTTGGGTTGTCTTCAGACCGAGCTTCTCCATTACTTTTAATGACATGAAATTTTTCGAGGCCCCAGAATCAAGCATGCAATTTTTCAAGCGGATGACATTCATGCCTAATGAAAGGTAGAAAGGAGGATTCATGTATGTTGGTCGATCGAGATACATAATGTTCAATATGAGATGATGATCTTCCTTCTCGGTTTGCACCTATAATACTTTCAAAATTTCCCTTTTCACATAAGGGATATTACACATCTATGTCACTAGGACTGTCATGTCCAGATTTCCAAACATTCTTGCAACGTCTATATTTAACTGAACATCATCTACGGTAGTTGGATTAGGAAGCAACTGTTTTAATTGAGGTGGAGGTGGTGGTGCCACCTTTTCTGCTAATGGATGAGGAGTGTCAGGATGAGGTAGAGGGGTTAAAGATTTATTCCTTCTAGTGTAGGTCATATATTCCCTCCTCCTTAATTCCTTCTTTTGATCATTTTTCAACTGATTCAAGGCTTGTAGTCTCCCCTCTGTTTCTCCTTATCTTCTGGCTTCATTGATATGTTCTTGAGTGATTTTTTCCTCTTGGAAAATATAGATCATATCCATGAAAATCATATCTTCAGGATAATCTTCGTCTCTTATGGGGCATTCATCTTCTCTGTGATGTTCTTGGCATTGAAGGCACCAAGATTCTATGTCAACTGTCCCAACTAGTTTCAAAGTATCCAGGGCCTTTGCCTCTTGTTAAGGCCTTGGTTTCCAATTTGTGACATCTCTCTTCTATTTGGTAAATGGAGGTCTAAGATCATATTGATTCCTCTCCACAATAGTCAAACAACCCATAATATGATCCTGCACCTGGGTGAACTGAGTATTCATCTGATCTATTTTTTGAGTCAGGAGGACAATCAAATCATGATCACTAGTGTTGGAAACCTTAGTCCGTGCTTCTGCTTTGGCATGAGGGTATTAAAAAGGTTCTACCCTTGAATCAAGGAGATTCTCGTCAATATCAACACTGTACTCCTTGTCTTGTGTCAACGATGTGGGCTTCTTGTCTTTCAGAATGAATCAAAATTTCCCTTCAAACGCTTTCACGTAAAGGAGATGAACTGATGATGTTGTAGGACAAAATTATGTTGGAATATGATTGTACAACCTGTCTAATATAATATTGAACTCCTTCACTATTTCATTGTCCCTTTTCTTTATCTAATTGAATTGAGCTCCAAGCGTCCCACCGTCTCTTTTTGTTGACCATATGCTCTTAAATAAGTTGGAAAAAGCTTCATATGATGTGAGATGATCATCAGGGAGCCCTCTGAACCAATCAAGAGTTTCTTTGGTTAATGATGAGGTGAATAATCTCGTGGCCACATCTTCATGCTCAATAACTGCATTGTCCATGTCTTGGCCCATGATGTAAATATGGTCCTCAACAATTATCACATTGTTTTCTAGGAACTTTGGCAACCACTTGTTAGACTCTTTTGGAATTATATTAGGGTATCCTTGGATATTGGACATTTTAAGGGGTTTGTAGAGGCCCTTTTCCCATGGGTGAGCCATTGGAGCAAGAGGAAGGGTACCGTGGAAGAGGGTTTTGACAACGAGAGACTTGAGATGAGGAATTCTTTGGTAAAATATAGAAGGCTTGAACCTCCCAGGGGGAAAAGGTTTGGAAGAGAAGGTGTTCTCGGGGGGTGGAGTCACCAGATGAGATTCAAGATGAGTTCATCAAGAGAGGTGGAAAGGGAACATCCCTTGGGTGAAGTCACCACACAAGCTAAGGGATAAAGGCTTCATGATAGCTTGCCAAAGTGTCATTAGGGTTTTGAAGAGGATTCAAAATCCTTCCTGACAACGATGCCAAAATTTTATCGCACAAGTTGTAGGTTGTGAAAAGCCCGCCCCAACCACCAATTGGCGACAAATAGGGGGGAACCTACCCACTGTCACCTTAGGCAAGTGTCCCCATCACTTTAGAGGTGAGGTAGTCACCTCAAGGGGGGAATCTCGATGACCCTAGGGGGAATGGGATGGAAAAGGGTGAAGATGAAGAGGATGTACCTAGGGGTCAATTATATATGGTATGAATGTTTTGGAAAAGTGTCTTGGGTGTTGATAATTGCAGCTATGTGAGACATTCTCCATCTTACAAACCTGTGAGGTGTGGATCATTGCAGTTATGTGAATCTTTCTCTCAACTTACAAACCTGAGAGAAAGCCCCTAATAAGGGTACGTGGTTCCTGCCTGAGATAGAGCTAGGAACGTAGAGTTGACATCCTCCATTTAGAGAGTTGAGAATAACTTCAGATGATTATCCAGTGGGAAAGGTGATCTGTTGAGTTAGATGTGCATGTGGCTGAGCACAAGGTGAACTTGTGAAATTCCAAAGTGTTGGGTGCATCGTCATGTGAGCATAAATGAATATGATGTATTAGCCTCCTATGAGCAACATATTTGATGAGAAGACTCCAAATGATTCTCCCGTTTGAGGCAGTGGGAAAGAATATATGTAGTGTGGACGTGCATGTGGACGAGAACAGGTGAATGTGTGAAGATCTGGTTCTTCTGTGTAAGGCAGTGAATCAGAGATATGACATCCATATGGATGTGCCTCTAGTGGATGAGCACTAGTGGGTGTATTAGATCCTTTGCTATATATTGTTCAAGAGTCAGACCTACTTGTAACCCTAATTATTATGTAAAGGGTACATGTCGGCCCCACCTTAATATGAGTAATAATAAATGTAAAAGATAATTAATCTGGCTAATAATAATAATAATTATTATTATAATTATAATTATAATTATAATATGACTTAGAAGAGGTCGGCCCTGTTGAGACAATAGACACTTTTGTTGATATGACAAGTCTAATATAAGTAAAGGAATATTCCCCATTGTGGAATCATATCTTTCAAGTGAGTTTGGAAATTTCAGCAAGTACATTTACTTGGGATAAGTGCACACCTCTCTTGGGTGCTAGTATTCTAGGGTTTGATCACCCTCTTGTGTGATAGGTCTTTCTTGGTGGTGAACATATTTCTCTTGAAGAATATAGCAAAGGATTTGGCTGTGTTTTCTTCCCTTGTTGAGAAGGGTTTCCTAGGATGCTTCTTGTGTTCTTGTGCATGGTATTTCTTCTTGTGATCTTGGTTGCTGCAACATTCTTGTTTATGGTTAAGACAACTGCAAATTGAAATGAACTACATGATTAACCTATCATATTGAAAAATCAACATGGTTTCAGAGCATAGGTCTTGAAGATCCCATTGCACAATCATTTTCCATCCCTTTCTCTCACTCATCTGCAAAAACCGTACGTCCCTCCTAGGGTTTCCAAAAATTTCGTACGACCTCCTCTTTTGAGAAGATTTCACCACTCAAAACTTGGACGCTTGAGCTAAAAATGACATAGAAGGGTATGGCCTCCTTCAATGCACCTCCAACAAGTCTCAGATCAAATTTCTGGGCATTTCAAATTTTTGGCCCTAAGGGTTTCGCCAAAATTTTGAATTGTATTTCTGCAAACTTCTTGAAGAAGCTCCTCATATTACCAGGGTTATCATATTTATCAAGGCTTATTGTTGGTAGTCCTAAGCCCAACAAAACCTAAAAGTGCTAGCCTAGCTTAGCTGTTAGGTTTTCTAGCCTAGTTGACAAGGGTTTGTGAAGATGAGCAAAATCACGATGGGAAGCAATCTCAGTACAAGACTCCAAAGTAATGAAGATATCAACATCTCATCACTCTCAAGTATGGTTCCTATCAATGATAATACTTGGCTAATTGACAGTGGTGCCTCCAGGCACATGACCGGTATTAGAAATCATCTAACACACTTCGTTGAGAAAGAGGCACATCTACATGTTGTTCTTGGAGATGATGCCAGATATAATGTGAGAGGATTTGGAACTTCTATCTTCCAACTAGTTTCAGATATGCAGCTTAAACTAGAGGAAGTTCTATATGTACCTGAAATGAAGAGAAACCTTGTCTCTAATTTGGCCTTAGAAGATAAAGGTTACAAAATTACTTTCTTAGAAGGAAGAGTTATTTCATGGCACAAAGACTCTCATATAATCTCTTCCAAAGGAATTGATGTCAGAGAAAACACCTTGTACAAGTTGACCATCAAACCAGTTCAAGCCTTATTGCATGACACTATAAGCTTGAGTGAGTTATGGCATAGAATAATTTCTCACATTCATTATAGATCTCTTCGAGCTCTAGGGAAAATGGTAACAGGTCTACCAGAGATCCAAATCCAACATAAAGGTGTTTGCAAAGGTTGTGCCCTTGGAAAAAATGTTAAAGGATCCTTTCCTAGCAGTGACAACAGATCCAAGGAAATCTTGGACCTGATACATTCAAATGTATGTGGGCCAATGACTGTTACATCCTTAAATGGGTACTTATACTATGTACTCTTCATAGATGATCACTCCAGGAAAACTTGGATTTACTTTTTGAAGAACAAGGATGGAGTCCTTGCCAGGTTTCAAGAATTCAAAGCTCAGGTTGAAAACCTGACTGGAAGAAAAATCAAAGTATTGAGATCAGACAATGGAGGAGAATACACCTCAAAAGAATTTAACAGTTTTTGTATTGAAGCAGGAATAAAGAGGGAGTTCACAGTTCCTTACAACCCTCAACAAAATGGGGTTGCTGAAAGGAAAAACAAAACTATCATTGAGGCAACTAAAGCAATGATACATGATCAAATTCTACCTATGACTTTATGGGAAGAAGCATGTATGACAACAATATATGTTCAAAACCGTAGACCTCATCAGATCCTGAAGAACATTACTCCAGAATGAGCATTCACCAAAGTGAAGCATGAGATTAGACACTTCAGAATATTTGGATGTCTAGTGTACCTTCATGTACCCAAAGAAAAGAGATCCAAACTAGAACCTTCGGGAAGAAAGGGTACATTTGTAGGATACAATGAATCCTCAAAAGCATATTGAATCTACATCCCAGGTCAGAGAAAAATTGAAGTAAGCAGAGATGTAAATTTTGAAGAACAAGTAGCCTTCCAGAAATCTAGAGAAGCTCAGATGGAAATTGATAGTGAAACGATACCTCCTCCTCCTTCAACAGTTCAGAGGGAGAAATATATTATTCCAGATGAGCCAACAACTTCAGTTGACCCAGTTGCTCCAGTAGATTCAGTTGCCCCAAGAAACATACCCAAAGACATCACAGTTGGACATAAAATACCTGCTTGGGCTAGACAAACTTTAGAAGAAGCAGAAGGGCATAAATCCCCACAAGGAGCAACTAGAGAAAGAAAGAGACCTAAGAGATTCTCAAACTACCTTTCAGCCATGACCCACATTATTGATTCAGAGCCAACTCGTCATGGAGAAGCTTCTGGTGAACAAGTATGGCAAGATTCCATGACTGAAGAATATCAATCTATACCAAAAATTGATGTATGGGATGTTGTTCCAAGACCAGAGGGAAAGTCCGTAGTGACTTCCAAATGGATTTACAAAATCAAACATGTTGTCGATGGAAACATTGAAAAATACAAAGCAAGATTTGTGGCTAGAGGGTTTTCACAAATAGAGGGAGTCGACTATGACGAGACTTTTGCACCGGTAGCGAGATATACCTCCATACAATCTATCATTGCACTAGCTGCTTCCATGGTTTGGAAGATACATCAGATGGATGTAAAGACAACTTTTCTCAATGGTGAAATTGAGGAAGAAGTTTATATTGAGCAACCAGAAGGTTTGTTTATACATAACGAAAAATATCATGTATGCAGGTTGAAGAAAGCCCTATATGGTGTAAAACAAGAACCACGTTCTTGGTACGAGAAAATGAATGGATTTCTGATGAGTTTGGGCTTCAAAAAAGTGCATCTAACCCAAAATTATATTATCACATTGATGGCAATGAGTGTCTGATTTTGGTCTTATATGTGGATGATATTTTCATCACCGGTTCATAGAGACTCATTGTTGAATGCAAACAAGCATTAACTACCAAATTTGAAATGAAGGACTTGGGCCTAATGAATTATTTCTTGGGACTAGAAGTATGGCATATATCAGATGAGATTTTCCTAAGTCAAGGAAAATATACTATGAAGATACTAAACAAGTTCAAAATGACAGATTGCAAATCCATGCCTACTCCAATGGTAATGGATTTAAAGAAGACGAGTGACACTGATTCAGGAGACGTAGATCCACATTTATATCGACAACTTATTGGATATTTGATGTATCTAGTTAACACCAGACCATACATTTTCTATGCAGTGAATGTGCTTAGCCAGTTTATGAGTCAACCAAAACATACACACTAGATAACTGCAAAACACATATTGAGATACTTACAAGGTACAATTGGTTATGGCATGAGATATGCAACTAATGTGGATTTAAGCTTGGAAGGATATGGTGATGCAAATTGGGTAGGAAATGCAGTAGACAGAAAAAACACCTTAGGTTGCTGCTTCACCTTAGGATCAACCATGGTTTCCTGGTGTAGTAGAAAACAAAACTATGTAGCTTTAAGTACAACAGAGGCATAGTACATTGCCTTAAGTGTGGCAGTTTGTGAAGCAATATGGCTTCACAAAATCTTGACTGACTTGTTCGATCATGAGATGGATCCAACTACTATTCATTGTGACAACCAGAGCTATGTAAAGCTTTCCGAGAACCCAGTGTTTCATGACAAATTGAAACACATTGGAATCAAGTATCACTATATCAAAGACATGATACAGAGAAAGAACGTACGCGTGCAATATATTTCTACTCATGAACAGATTGCAGATATCTTCACCAAACCACTTGCCAAGACAAAGTTTGAGTATTTCCGTGAGAGACTTGGCTTGGTGGAAAATGCCTCCCTAGCTGAGAGGGAGTGTTGATGATTGCAACTATGTGAGACATTCTCTAGCTTACAAACCTTTGAGGTGTGGATCATTGCAACTATGTGAGTCTTTCTCTCAGCTTACAAACCTAAGAGAAATCCCCTAAGAAGGGTACGTGATTCCTTCCTGAGACAGAGCTAGGAACGTAGAGTCGACCTCGTCCATTCATAGATTTGAGAATAACTCCAGATGATTATCCAGTGGGAAAGGCGATCTGTTGAGTTAGACGTGCCTGTGGCTGAGCACAAGGTGAATGTGTGAAATCCCAAAGTGCTAGGTGCATCATCATGTGAACAAAAATGAAGATGGTGTATTAGCCTCCTCTGAGCAACAGAGTTGACGAGAAGACTCCAAATGATTCTCCTGTGTGAGGCAGTGGGAAAGAATATCTGTAGAGTGGATGTGCCTGTGAACGAGCACATGTGAACATGTGAATATCTGGTTCTTCTGTGTAATGCAGTGAGTTAGAGATATGAAATCCCTATCAATGTGTCCCTAGTGGATGAACACTAATTGTTATGTAAAGGGTACAAGTCGGCCCCACCTTAATATGAGTAAAAATAAATGTAAAAGATAATTAATCTGGCTAATATTAATTATACTAACAACAACAACAACAACACTAATAATAATAATATGAATTAGAAGAGGTCGGCCTTGTTGAGCCAATAGACACTTATGTTGATAGGACAAGTCTAATATAAGTAAAGGAAGATTCCCCATTGTGGAATCATATCTTTCAAGTGAGTTTGGAAATTTCAGCAAGTACATTTACTTGGGATAAGTGCACACCTCTATTGGGTGCTAGTCTTATAGGGTTTCAACACCCTCTTGTGTGTTAGGTATTTCTTGGTGGTGAAGGTCTTTCTCTTGAAGAATATATCAAAGGATTTGGCTGGGTTTTCTTCCCTTATTGAGAAGGGTTTCCCAGGATACTTCTTGTGTTCTTGTGCATGGTGTTTCTTCTTGGGATCTTGGTTGTTGCAACATTCTTGTTTATGGTTAAGACCAATGCAAATTGAAATGAACTACATGCTTAACATATTATATTGAAAAACTAACATTGGGAAGGTTCAAGGGTTGTGAAATGTGTGAGTGACCTATCGATAATGAAGTACCTGCCCGAAACACAAGAAAAACACGCATATGATGCAATATAACCAATTGGAAAAGCAAGTTAAGATTTATGCCCCTAACAGTAGCTATTAGTAACAATATATATCGGCAATTAAATGGCACAATAAGATGCTAAAAAAGTGGTAGAAATCAAGTGAAAGATGTAAGACATAGACTAGCTAAACACTAGTAAAACTCAAGATTAAAGACCAAGATACTAGCAAGAAAAGACAAGGCTGTTGTAAACACTTTCTGCAGAAATATATACCATCCTTATGGCTGTAACAATTAACTTATTACAGAAAGAAAATCAACCATTGAAACTCCTCTGAACTTTGCTAAAAAGTGAACTAGACCAAGTAGTGTAAGTGTGCAAACTTTGGGCAATTTTCAACGATTGATTTGAGAGTTATTAAAGCAATTAGATTAGGGTTTTTGCAGCCCTGATGGCTAAAGATGCAATTTTGTAACAACAACAAGAACTACCCCTGAGAAGGGGATTCCCTAGTGGCTGAGAGGTGCTCTAAGCACAGTGAACACAACCCAAGTTGCAAAAAGTTAATATGACAAGAAATCACGTTTCCCAATGCAATATTTTGTTTCTCCAATGCAAGAATACTTAAGATTAATGCCTTTAAAATTGGGTAAATGGGGTCTTTAAAGAAAAAGTTAGATCAACAACAACCCCATGGGTGTAAACCCTCTTACTCCCAAGGGTATGCCAACCAAACTTAGGGTAAATCTAGGAGGGTATACACACTCGTATTCCTCCTAGCAACCCTTGCAAAAAAAAGACTTAAAACCTTTAACAAAGTGATGAAGCAATGATGAAGGGTGTATCTAGCATACTCTTCCGTAGGGTTTCTACCAACAATAACCAAAGTAAGCAAGAAAATAATAGCATATGCAGATTTTTCCTTACCTAATCCAAGAAAATGAGAGAACAAACCCTAGTTACCATGCAACATTCATCCAAGATTCAAGAGAGCAAGACTTTAGGGGGTGCACATCACTCCTCCTCATCCATTAACCAAGAGAAATTAACCATAAGAAATTCCACAAGAGAGAAACACAAAAATCACCAAGGGTAGCGAAAAGTTCAGCCAAGTTCTTCTCACAATGGGAGAGTTATGTTATGAAATGAGATCTTATGATCTCTATTTACACAAAATGTTTCCAAAATAGTTTTTCCACATAATATTAGGGTAAACCACATGAATAGGGGTCAACAACCCTAATATTGCCCCTTTTACAAAATAATATTAAACAATTCACTTAAAATTTATTTTTACACAAAGATAAACCCTAATTTAAAGTGATGTCACCCCTTTAGGGGACGTTTTGGCACTAGGAGCAAATCATTGGTGTTAGAGGAGTGTAGTTAGGCTTCCCAAAGCCACATGTCAAGCATCCAAGTCAATTTCTTCATGGTCAAAGCCTCAACCTGCTCAAAACATCCTTGTGCCAATGAATGATAGCCTCACCACCAAACCCTATCCCTCCTAGGTGACATCATGCCTCTAAAGGTGACATTTTGCCTCTCCTAGAAAAAATGTTTGGAATGTGGGGGCTAGGTTATGTCGTCCACAATGTCTTCTATGCCTTCGAAGGTATGTCTCTCTCATCCAGAATGTGGGCCATTGACATCCACCTGTGGGATTCAAGCTCCATGGAAGCCCAAGCTAGGCCCACTCCTCCAAAACTATTCACCAACTAGGTCTTGCAAAGACAAATACGCACGCCCTCCAAGGATCTCAAGTCAAAATATCATGATAGGTAAATCAAGTCAATAAATGAGCCACCTAAGCATGTGCATCAAAGATTACCATGTCAAACAATTAAGTGCTCAAAGACATTATGCGACTTTTCAAGCTTGGATATGGGAGGGTTGACTTGGTGTCCTATTGGGTAGATCTTTCCCTAGGTTAGGGAGTGCTTCGAAGAGATCCCTCTCTAAGCCATGTAAAGTGGATGAAGTGGTTAAGGGTTAAAACTCAATGGGCATGGGGTTCATGACATACAAGGGATCGTAGTGTCTCATTCATGGGTGCCTTTGTAGAGGGTCTGTGGCACCTTTGTTTGCAATGCAATTTTTCCAAGCCCATCGTTTTTCCATTCCTTGTTTCTTTCAAATTTTAGGGACAAGTTGAAGGCCATTGTCATGGCCTGATTTACAGATAATGACAATGTCACTCACAAACACCTAGTGGAGATGAGAAGGTTGGCTTGTGATGAGACCCCATTTCTCTTAGCCATGCAACTGAGAGCCATTACCTTGGATTGGTGACTAGACGATGGTAATGTCATACCACTAAATATCCATGATCATGATAGGACGGCTCGTGATGATACCTCCTATCCTCCAACTAACCCTTTAATCATTCTTAGTCATTATTCTTGTGGGTCCCCCTTTTCTTACAGATAGGAATTTCATTGCTTTCTTGGGGGATTCCCTCGGTGAAGCATCTAGAAGGCTTATACATAAGATTTTATCTTTCACCCAACAACAATGCTTTTGGGCCTTCAACCCCTTCTTCCCATAGAATGAGGGACAACCCCTTCTTGGGTCAATACACCCTAAAATCCCAAGAAATAAAGAAATGGGGGGAAATAGTGATCGAAAGTGGTAAGTATGATCGGGAACGGTACAATGGCCCTTCAAGGGAGTTCCTAGTAGAAAATGCATTTGCAAGGAAGATCACTTACTAGGGCACAATGTCAACTACCAAGGTGAAACATGACAAAAGGCATAATGTCCAAGCATATTCCTTGAAATCTAAAGTAGTCTAAAATACAACATACTCAAATGCCTCAAATATTGAAATGACACTCACCATAATACCTGAATTGTACCGCATGGAGCAAGGCCTATTGCCTCTCGGAAGCTAGCTGGTGTAGTGGATGCCATCTGCAAATCTACGACCTTTGTGGTGGTGAGAAGGGTCTCGATCTCTGCAAAAGGATACTTCTAGTCATGTAGTCTCTTAGCACTCCATATCTGCAACCTGAGGGACTCGAGACATAATCTCCTTAGTTATCCCACAAAATGGGGATAACAATTCACTTTGTCATTAAATACAAATTTATTAGAGACACTAATAATCTTAAAAATACAATTTGGAACCTTTGCCTCTAACTTTGTTTTGGTAAATAAAGAGGGAAATTATATTATATGAACAACAGTGTTACAAAAACCTATAAAGATCCAACCGAAAACATGCATTGAAATTTGCAAGGAAGGGTCATTCATATACTCAAATGCAATAGAATTGATAACTAGATTAGTATAATACGAACAAAAATGAAAACAAATATTAAAAGAAGTGATGTTCTAGGCTAGTGCCAAACACTAACTAGACATTCTTTCTTCAAAATTTAAAAGCTGGAGTAATAGAGACCCTCCAATTAGAAAAATAGACTATCCCAAGTTTGTAGTTTTGGATAAACAATTAAGAGTGCAATATACAATACTATGCATAAATAAAATACAAAGAAGAGTTAGAAACATATAAGCCTTGAGGGTCACGTAGATTAATTGACAATGACAGACTTGTCATAATGGTCTCTTCCTTTGTCATTTAGTAACCCCTCTAGAGTTAGAGACATCATGTTAATGCCTTTCTTGATCTCTGTAATTCCCCCTAATGTCGGTATTAGTATCCCCTCAGTGCTTTGTCCTTAGGTTGTTGGGGCTTGTTGCTTCTTTCTTATCATCCATCATGATAATGACAACATATTCTTTAATGACCTCGTTCCAAAGGGTGGAAGTTTTAGTAAACACAATTTTCCTATTCCTAGTGTGACATGGGTCAAGGGAAGGGGTTTATGAAGATAAAATATCCATCCTTCTCCACCTAGGCTTTGACTATTTCCTTGTCTTGATTATCCATCTCCTTGACCCTTAGAACAATATAGTTGGGGAACTTTGAGACAAAATCATTCTCAGTCCCAGACCCAAAGGTGAAGTTTTTGTAAGGAGATGGGGGGTGGATGGGCAACAAATTGACCTTTCCTGTCAAAACACCTATTTGAGGTGGTGCCATGGGAGGATTGTTTAATGTGATCATATTTTTCGGGCTTCCTCGTGAACTTCTTCGATGAGGACCTAAGGGATGCTCCTCCATTCATTCAGTTGTTTTTTCCTCATTCTTCTCGTTTATGGGAAGCCAATACTCATGCCACATAACTTCCATAAACATAACCACCTTTTCATGTTCCCCAACTTTCCTAGAACTTGTCACCATTAGAGGTAGAATTACCATAGATTTTGTAGAGATGGGATTGAGATAATTTTCTAGAGGAAAATGAGCCCCTTTGATATAACAGGCACATGGCCATCATAACCTTATTCGTTCATACTCCATTATGATCATTAAGTCAAGTTACAGAGTTCGTCCTAGGTGGGAAAGATATTGTAATGACAACATTGAGTGGGAATGAGGCTTCTTGTTTGTTCATCCTTCCTTCCATTACATCCTCCATGTCCTAACTATCCGATCACATGCACACCAATTGATTACAAGAAACCACCCCATCCAAGGTAAAGATATCCTTGCCACCAACCTATTATTGTGATAGTACTATTATAAAATAACACAATTAATGTTTTTTCCTATCCACTTTGATTATTTATTAATTTGTTTATTGTTCAATTTGTTAATACACATTAATATTTATAAGGTTTTTTGTTTGACATTGAGTTGTGTTCTAATAACAAGTTGGGTGAGCTCTTGTCACAATGATCGCTATAGTTCAAAATATAAAGAACATGTTCCCTCTGATAATGCGATACCAAGTCTCACAAAAGTATGAAGTAATGTTTAATGCAATAAGTACAAGTTTTGTCACTAATAATGCAACATGATAAAATATAATTGTTGTTAATGGCCTATCAAAAGACACATAGCTGTTGTTAATGGTGACCCTCTTGTTATTTTTTTTTCCTAGCATGTCTCTGACTTGCGGGACTAGTCTTTAGCTAAGAAACAATGACCCAGGGGCATCTAAGTAATCAAAATCACCTGAGGATTGCACTTGGTCTGGGCCACATCAACCCTTAGCTAGCTAGATTTTTTAGGTGTCTCCTCCTGACTATAACAAGTTTCGAATTTGAGTCGCCCTACAAACAAAACCCTTCGAAACCAATCATGTTAGGAGGATTTGCCCAACCCTCTTGCTAATATTAACATTATATCATTATACTATTTTGTAATATTTCAAAGTTATTTCACCCTAAACAACTTATCTTAGATAAAAATATAAGAAAATAATCTTAAATAAAGAAATAAGAAAATAAAAATCCTAAGTAAACTTCATAGAATAAATGCTCTTTAATCTTAACATATAAGTTGAAGATAGAGTTGCATTACAAAGAAAAATGTATCAAAAGTAAAAATACATAATTTTGAATTTTTTGATTTATTAAAATTTTTGATGAGAAAATATTATCACTGAAATTTAATGGTTTGGAATCCTTGTATATCTTGAGTAGGTAAAGTTATCTTCTATCCCCTAAGTCGGTGAAGTTCTCTATTGTGCAAGATAAGATGTCTTGCGTACATCATATTATTGAACGAAGTAGGATAAAGTACCCAGTGATTTTAGTGCGTATTTTTTTGGAATTATGTGGAAGATTGTATAATGCACAAACAACGTCTCATATGTCCATAGTTTTCGTTTACTTTGGGGGATTTGGTGTCTTGTAGATTGATTTATGGCCTCGCCAACGGCCAGGTTCATGTAGAGTTAACTCATCCCTTTGTTACAAAGGTGGTATCATGGTATGTTTAGTTGATTTTTCTTATTGTCGTCCTTTGTACCAAATACGTGGGACGCACAGCATTCCGAGGGTAAATTTGGGTGGATGATTAACACTTCGCAGATTCCAGATTCCAAAGACGAGCATGGGATGATTTCCTCCACTGACAAGCAACGAGACACTTTAATAAATTAAAGCGAAAAGCTAACGTTCAGGAGAGATGGTGACGCATGACCCAAAACAATCACATACCTGCCTGTTAAACTCATGCAAAATTTGTCTGTTTGCGTCGGCGAAGATGTTTTGGCATTCGGAGTGAAAGCTATCCTGACTAAACCAGGTTGGTTGCCCATAAAACATGTGCATTCTTATATTTCAATTTCATGCATCTGGATGTGTTCTCTTTCTTTTTAAGTTCAGTGATTTGGGTTATATAAATTCAGCAAAATACTTTATAGGCAATTGTATTTCACAGTGGAATCAGTTTAGCCACTGCTATATTAGTAGTTGGGCTTTAATGCATTTTCCTTCTTCATTGGTCTTTAAATTTTAACTCTACGATTTTCAAATCAAGTTTTCTTACTGGTAATATACATTTCATTTCCTGGTCTCACTACCACCTCTGTCCTGTAAATGAGTACCAAGGGCAAACTCGTAAATGAATAGAGTGTGATCGTTGGAAAATTGTAAGTGGCCCATGTGAGCCATAGTGATAACGTGGGTGCATAATACACTTCAAAATCAAGAAAAATAAAAAGAGAAAGGATGTTTATATAAGAATGGGGAATCTCATGGTTGAAAATATTTCAAAATGGTGGAACTGATGATTAAAGTAGCCCAAATACATTTAAATCCGGGTCTCTCTTACCACACTCAAAGGTTTGTTTGAATTTTGTTGAACCTTGATGGCTGGATTTTGGATCTGGCCAATATTTATGCATCTAATAATGTCGGTGAGAGAGCAGAGTTTTGGTGTTGGATGGTTGATGAGCTTCCACGTAGTGAACACCGCTCCTTGGCTAATCTGTGGAGGTTTTAATACGGTTCAAGATCAAGAGGATAAAGAAGGGCTCTTACTTGCTAGGGCGTCGCTTGGTGAAAAGTAAGCTTGGATGGCCTTCAAGGTTCGGCTAGGGCTCTATGACTCTAACCATTATTGGTGCCACGAATCTTTTGAATTGTGGTTTACCTAGATTAAATTTTGTAAGGGCCAAGAGAAAATTTTGCAAAGACTAGATAGAGTGATGCTATTAGAGCATAACTCTTTTTAATTTGACTTTTTTTGGGGGTTGTCCTATGTGGGTTGGTGGCATGAACTCTCTATCTAATCCTTAGTACATTTGGTTTGTCACTTCTTGGGAGCTTAGGAAATGCATATGCTTCGAACATGCTATATCATGAATGTTTCTCATTTGCAAAGCCTTGGCTGTATTGCTTGTATCGGGACTATCTGGAACCTTCTTCTTAGAAGCCATGCGAAAGATGAATGGTTACTTGGTGGGAAGATTCTACTTCATACTTTTTCCTTTTTGTGGGGCCATGGATGATAGATTACAACCATTCGGTGTAATTAGAACCAAGCCATTGGGGAGGAATTTGAAGATGTGTCAAAGGCCCGTTAGTTTAGTCCCTTTGATGAAGAGAAATAAGTGTTGGTAGCCAAGCTCCATTTTATCTTGAAATTGGATGAAGTTCGTTGAGGTAAAAGTGCTCAACTTCGTGCTTGGATGCATTGGCTTAGAATGGGGGACAACCCTACTAAATCCTTCTTTAAATCCTTGGCAATTAAAGAAGCCAATGAGAAAATAGACATGCTTTTAAAACAATGAATGGTTGGATAACTAACAAGGTGTTGACTGAGAAGGAGTTTGTAGCCTACTACTAGATGGTGTTTCAATCCCAAGGACTTGCAAAAGAAAGAGAGGAAGGCATGGAATGTTGCCTCGATGTTGTCCTAGTTAAGGTTATAGATGAGCAAAAGTGGGCTTGTGATTGGGACCTATCCTTGGATGAGTTGACAATTTCCTTGTGCGAGATGTCTGATTATCAAGTGCTCGGGCTAGATGGCTTCCCATGTGATTTTTACAAGGTCATGTAGGATTTTGTCGGGCCTAACTTGCTTCAAGTGTATAAAGAAGCTATTGGGAAGTAATCTCTAGGTGTGGGCATTAACCATAGATTCATCAAGTTTATTCCCAAGGGTGGGACCCTAAGTTTACCATAAATTGGAAGCCAATCATGCTTTTGAATACTTTCTACAAGATTTTGGCCAAATCCGTTGCCCTTTATCACAAGCACATTATTGCTAAGATTTAGGCTAGAATAGATGAGCTCCATTCTTGGACAATATATTTTGAACACTCCCATCAGTGTGTGGGAGGTCATAGATTGGGCTTACATTGAGCCTGGATGCTTTCTTCATTAAGATTGATTTTTGAGAAGGCCTATGATGGGGTGGATTGGCCGTTCATCATTACAATGTTAAAAACCCTAGGATTTGGCTCCTTGATTGGTGCTATGGAGACCCTTTTTGCAGAGGGCATCACTTGCTTTGCCATTAACATATGCAATTCTGAGGAAGTTGGGAATTTTTGTTCCATCATGCAAGGATGTCCCCTAGCTCCAACCTTGTATGTTTTGGTCATCGAAGCCTTGGGTTATTCGATGTGTCATAATGTTGGTGTGGGGCTTGTCAAAGGTTTCCTATTCCATACACTTGATAATGGTCTATTGGTGAATGACCATTTTTATTGATGATTGCTTTTTGACCATTCTCGAGGACCAAGTCTCTTGGGCAATGGAAATGGAGTGCTTCGATACATTTTGTCTAGCTTCAATCTTGAACATTCAATGGCATAAAATATTGCATTATAGATAGAGTCAACGCCTAGTCCCACACTAGTTGGGTGCTCAAGTTGGGCTTGGTTTCAAATTCCTTGGTATTCCCTTTGTCTTTCAGGATTCTCCTAGAGATTTGAGGGAGGTGGTCGAGCAAATGGTGGAAAATAAAAGTGATAAATAGATCACAAAGCCTCTAGACATAGTAGCTAAAGTTTAGATTTGCACCAAAATTTTTCCACTTATCACATTTTCATTACTCTTCATATTGGGCACCTTCCAAATTAGCCTATTTGTGCCTATAAAAGGGTCTTAGGAATTTCTTTTGGTCCAATGACTCTATTGGTAAAGGATTTCATAAAGTTAGTTGGGATCTTTGCTGCACTCATGAATACCATGACTTGGGTATTACAAAAATGGGCCATGCAAGGTATTGCATTGTAGCAATCAAGTGGCTTCATTGGAAAAAAGTGCTTGGCAAGGCTTATCTTGTCAAACCCTAGCTATCACCCTTGCTCATGTTAAGATTGTTGGAATCTTTCTAGTCTGACTCCAGAGTATTGGGAAGGCTGGGAGGCCATTGTTTCTAACAATGAGTTATCTCTCCTTACGATTTGGTTTGTCTTTTAATGATCATTGTTTTTTATCCATGTCTTTTGGGTAAGAATCATGTATAGATCATTGTTTTTGGTGGTCTCCACTAGTTTTGTATGAATGGAAAATAATGCTCGAGTCTTCATGATTTTTGGCCTTGAGGCTATTTAAACTCGGTATTTAGATTGCCAAAGATTTGGTTAACGACCCAATGAGCAAATGGGTCCCTTGGCTGGAGCTTAAATGTAAATATAGACTGACCAATATAGATAAGTTAATCTTGGAATAGAGACTAATTCTAGACAATCTTATTCCTAAGTTTTTCCTTCAAGCACTTTGAACATGGTGGTAAGATTGGAAATGAGGGCATGCGACAACATTTACCGGATATAAGCCTGATCTAGGCTTCGACACTTGAAATCCAAGAGGAAAACATGGTTGTTTTGGCTACAATGCCTCTAGAAGCCGACCATGGAGTTGGAAAAGACCCTCTTTGCATGGTTTATTAATGTGGGGGGCCTATCATTGGACAAAAGACTATTATACCTTGGAGTTAAATTTTCGCATTATCCTCAGTGTGGGCAAGTTGAGACCATGAAACATCTTTTCTAGTTTTGTCCCCTATCCAAGTCTACGTGGGATTAGGAACAACCTTTGTGTCAACAATACCTCCCTATGTAAAATCCCCACTAAAATTTTTGGATTTTTATCTCAGTTTTGTAATGTAGACATTTCGTCAAACACTTTACTGTATAGTGCTATAGGATGTTTTCTAGTGTAGAAGTTTTAGCAACAGTTTGCAGCCCCTTTTGAAAATATATTTGACACCCAAGGGCCAATATATATATGACAACAAACTAAAGTAGAAAATACTCAGGCCGACTGTGATTTACAATGAAGTACATTTAGACCAACAAACAATACAGTAACAAGATGTGAAGAACTTGATATATCTTCCTATAGGATGTCTTTGCAATTATTGAGATGAATGTGTTGATTTTTCTTAAGCATTAGGTTAAGCATGTAGTTCATTTCAATTTCATCATGTCTTAACCATAAACAAGAATGTTGCAGCAACCAAGATCACAAGAAGAAACACCATGCAGAAGAACACAAGAACACAAGAAGTATTCTGGGAAACCCTTCTCAACAAGGGGAGAAAACCCAGCCAAATCCTTTGCTATCTTCTTCAAGAGAAAGGCCTTTCACCACCAAGAATGACTTAGCACACAAGAGGGTGCTTAAGCCCTAGAAACACTAGCGCCTAAGAGAGGTGCACACCTTTTGCCAAGTAGAAGTGTTTGCTGAAATTTCCAAACTCATGAGAAAGATATGATTCTACAATGGAGAATCATCTCTTACTTATACTAAACTTGACCAATCAACAAAGGCGTCTATTGGCTCAATAGGGCCGACCTCTCTAGGTCAAATGTATTATTATTATTATTATTATTATAATTAATATTAATATTAATTATCTTTTACATTTATTATTAGACATATTAAGGTAGGGCCGACCTGTACCCTTTACATGACAATTAGGGTTACAGGTAGGTCTGAGTCTTGAACAGTATATAGCAAAGGATCTGATACACCCACTAGTTCTCATCCACTAGGGGCACATCCATAGGGATGTCATAGCTCTGATTCACTGCATTACATAGAAGAACCAAGTCTTCATACGTTCACTTGTGCTTGTCCACAGGCATGTCCACTCTACAGATCTTCTTTCCCACTACCATCGACATGAGAATCATCTGGAGTCTTCTTGTCAACTCTGCTGCTCAAAGGAGGCTATCACATCATCTTCATTTCTGATCACATGATGATGTGCCCAACACTTTTGGGATTTCACACGTTCACCTTGTGCTCAGCCACAGGCACGTCCTAACTCAACAGATCGCTTTTCCACAGGATAATCATCTGGAGTTCTTCTCACTCACGTCATGGAGGAGGTCATCTCTACGTTCTTGGCTCTGTCCCAGGCAGGAACCAAAAACCCTTCTTAGGGGCTTTCTCTCAGGTTTGTAAGCTGAGAGAAAGACTTCCATAGCTGC
>ML790641.1:43304-53404 GCA_009831015.1 Picea engelmannii | reverse complement strand
TCCCTCTCAACTAGGGAGCCATTCTTCATGAAGTTAATTTGGTGAAGATATCTGCAATCTGCTCATGTGTAGGAAGGTACTGCATGTGTACGATTTTCCTCTGCATCATATCTCTGAAATAAGGATGTTTCATCTCATTGTATTTCGATCCATCAGGAAACATTGGGTTCTCAAGGAGCTTTTAATCACGGCTTTTGGTCATCATCATAGGATCCATATCATGGTCAAGAAAATCTGTCAGAAGCTTGTGAAGCCACATTGTTTCGCACACTCGATGCTTATATACTCCGCCTCTGTGTTACTCAAGTCCATAGAGTTTTGTTTTTCTGTTGTATCAGGAAACCATGGCAATCTTCACGGTAGAATATCAACTGGATGTGTTCTTTCGGTCCACTGTACTTTTTTCTCAATCTGAATCGGTCTATCCTGCATACTCAGTTTCACACTGGAGGCATATCTCAGGCCATATCCAACTGTGCCTTGTATATATCTCAATACATATTTTGTTGTTGTCTTAGTGAGTCTATCTTGGTTGACTCATGAAATGACTAGGCACATTCACTGCATGGTATGAATCCAGTCTGGTGTTAACCAGATACATTAGTGATCCAATCAGTTGTGGATCAGTCTCGTCTGAATCATCATCAATCTTCTTCTTTAAATCCATCATGGTGGATTTTGCATTCTGTCATACTGAACTTCTTTAATATTTTCACTGTATATTTTCCTTGACTCAGGAAAATCTTATCGTTCCTATGTCATACTTCTTGTCCCAAGAAGTAGTGCTTCATACTCAGATTCTTCATCTCGATTTCAGAAGTCAAGGATTACTTGTATCCAACAACAACACTTTTTGAATAAGTCATCAGGATCAGGTTCTTGTCACCAACACTGTATAGGTTTGGATCAACAATACTCTTGTTGAAACTCATCAAGAATCTATCTATCTGCTATAGTTTCCATCTCATGGATGGTAGTATGGATGGAAGTGTATCGGGTTCACTGGGTCAAGTGTCTCATCATAGACAACTCCCTCTGTTTACGAGAAACCTATGGCTATAGATCTCGTTTTTTATTTCTCGACACTTCCATCAGCCGCATGCTTGATATTATAGATCTAGTTGGAAGTTACCACAGACTTCCCTTTCTGGTCCCTGAATAATATCTTATGCATCATTCTTTAAGATATACTGGTATTCTTCTGTTATGGCATCTTGCCATACCGATTCTCTTGTTGCTTCTCTAAGACAAGGAGTCTCAACATCAATGAAGTGGCTCATGAGTGAAGGATAGCTCGAAAATCTCTTTTGCTTTCTCAGAATGTGCCTTGAGAGGCTTGTATGTTTCTTTGCCTCTTGCAGAGTGAGTCTAGGTAGGCATTTTATGCCTTACTGTAATATCTCTGAACATATCAACTGGAGATCCTGGATAACCTAGAGTAATGTCTGTCTCCCTCTGAATTGCTGAAGGGGGAGAAGGTATTGTCTCACTGTCAATATCCATCTGAGATTCTCTGGTTCTTTGAAAAACTATCTCTTCTTCAAGGACAACGTCTCTGCTTGTCTCAATCTGTCTCTTACTAGAGATGTCTTTGAAGATTCATTGTATCCTTTCTTCCTAAAGGAACTAGCTTGGACTTCTCTTTGGGTACATGAATGTATATGGTCATGTACATAGTCTGCTTCATATCTCATCTAATATGTTGCCTTCTGCAACCTTCACTTTGGCTTCCTCAAGGTTATCACCTGTGACCTGAACAAGGTCAACAAAACAACAAGCAAGAATAATACTCTTTTGATAATAGTAGATAAAACAAAAACACGAATAATCATCACAGTAGCTCCTTTAGAGCTATCACTTGTGGCCTGTCTGAAGCAAAGATCAAAAGTAAGAAATACAATACGAAATGAGGTCAACACTCTTCTAGTGTTGTGATAAAACATTCCTCCATGGTAACCTGGGATCAACACAAGAAGTTTCTCCTAGAGGAGATGTTAGTTGTATTTGTTACATTAAGCATTTATCTCAATATGCTCACATGCTACCAAGTATAATACTTTACAAAGACTGCTACCTCAACTATAGTGTTTACTTGTAAAGGGGTAGTAATCAACTTTGTCATGTGTAATTTTGAATCTTATTAGCTTAATTAATCAAACCTGGAACCTGGAGTCTTGTCTTCAAGAATGAGTGTGTGTTGCTTTTCTTCCAAGTCTCCTTCACTCAAGATGACAAGTGCTTTCTTCAACTTGTCTTTTGTACTAGGACAATATGCTATCTTGACAGAAGGTTGGGTTAGAGAATAAACTCTATGATCTCAACTTTAATCCATCTAATACCTTGACTTTAATTTTGACCAAAGGTTAGTATGATGGTCATAGCTTCAACATGCAACCTAGATCAAAATAATGTTATAACAAATAGATGCATATCAGAATAATCAAACCTGGGTTGCATTATTCTTCTGAATGTGTTGGATCTTGAGATCCTTCTGGATCTATGGCAAGAGATCCCTTCTCCTGCAAATACCCTTTAAAGCTTAACAATTTAAATTTTAAACATATGTGAGGACATACCTCTTATAGCATTTGCAGGTAGTGGCACCATCTGGTAGCAGCGGTAATAATTACCAACTCTTAAAAACTTCAAGGGTGACTGCAACTGGTACTACAACTGATACTTCAAATGATACTGCAAACTGCAACTGCAATTGCAACTTCAGGTTTTATGAGGAAACCTAATTTTTCAAACTTCAAATTTTGAAATTCTGATCTAGGGGCTAGATGCGCTGAGTTGAGGCGAGTAAGTTGGTACAGTTAGATTTCTGAAAATCCAATTTTTTTTTCCCTCAAACTTGACCAACGGATTTCTGGACTGGTGCTTCTGGTTTTCTGGTACTTCTAGTTTTTTGGTACTTCTGGTACCAGTGAAAACTAGGGTTTCGCTTTTCGAGAGTTCTATCAACTGAAAAGGTGCGCTGAAGGTGCCAAAGAGTTCGTTGAGCTAGGACGCACTTTTCTAGATGGCTTTTGGGCTGAAATTCCTCTTCAATAAAAATCCCTAATTTTCTTGTATGACAACAGTGACATTTTTCTTTTTTCTTGTGAAATATGCTTATGCAATGGGTTCTTCAAGACCTATGCTCTGATACCATGTTGATTTTTCTTAAGCATTAGGTTAAGCATGTAGTTCATTTCAATTTCATCATTTCTTAACCATAAACAAGAATGTTGTAGCAACCAAGATCACAAGAAGAAACACCATGCACAAGAACACAAGAAGTATCCGGGGAAACCCTTCTCAACAAGGGAAGAAAACCCAGCCAAATCCTTTTCTATATTCTCCAAGAGAAAGACCTTTCACCACCAAGAATGACTTAGCACACAAGAGGGTGATTAAGCCCTAGAAACCCTAGCGCCCAAGAGAGGTGCACACCTTTTGCCAAGTAGAAGTGTTTGCTGAAATTTCCAAACTCATGAGAAAGATATGATTCTACAATGGAGAATCATCTCTTACTTATACTAAACTTGACCAATCAACAAAGGCGTCTATTGGCTCAATAGGGATGACCTCTCTAAGTCAAATGTATTATTATTATTATTATTATAATAATAATTAATATTGATATTGATATTAATATTAATATTATTTATCTTTTACATTTATTATTAGACATATTAAGGTAGGGTCGACCTGTACCCTTTACATGACAATTAGGGTTACAGGTAGGTATGACTCTTGAACAGTATATAGCAAAGGATCTGATACACCCACTAGTGCTCATCCACTAGGGGCACATCCATAGGGATGCCATAGCTCCGATTCACTGCATTACACAGAAGAACCATGTCTTCATACATTCACCTGTGCTCGTCCACAGGCACGTCCACTCTACAGATCTTCTTTCCCACTTCCACCGACAGGAGAATCATCTGGAGTCTTTTCGTCAACTCTATTGCTCAGAGGAGGCTATCGCATCATCTTCATTTCTGATCACATGACGATGTGCCCAACACTTTTGGGATTTCACATGTTCACCTTGTGCTCAACCACAGACACGTCCTAACTTAACAGATCGCTTTTCCATCGGATAATCATTTGGAGTTCTTCTCACTCACGTCATGGAGGAGGTCATCTCTATGTTCCTGGCTTTGTCCCAGGCAGGAACCACGAACCCTTCTTAGGGGCTTTCTCTCAGGTTTGTAAGCTGAGAGAAAGACTTCCATAGCTGCTATGTTCCACATCTCACAGGTTTGAAAGCTGGAGGATGTCTCCCATAGCTGCATTCATCAACAAAATGGGCCTGTAAATGATTTCCAAATATGTTCACACGTTCAAAAAATAATACCCACACCATAATCTGGTTCTGTTGCAACAGAAAGTCGCCCAACAAATGAAGAAATTGCCCCCACAACCAAAAAATCGACCCCACAACCAACAAATCGGCCACAAAGAAGAGATACGACCCAACACATATGAGAAAACGACCCATATCTGAGATAACTTTCCCAGCCAAGAAAATTGGCCACAACAGGTGTAAGTTCGGTCCTCCAAGGAAGACAAAATCGCCCCAATGCAGAACTCTACCCCTCTATAAGAAAACTCGGCTGCCAAGCTAAGAGAACGCTGCCCATAAACCCCAAAAATGAAACCACAAGCTAAAATCGCCCTCCTCAAACCAAATCGACCTCTACAAAGGAAAATTCATTTGCCAAATGATGAAATACCAGCCACAATGAAGCACAATGAAAGATTTGAGTGATCTTCCCTCAACGATCAACTAAGGTGGATAGTTGCACCACCGAACCCAATCGTCTCTCTAGGTTTTTTCGTCCCAAGATGCCAATGCCACAAGAGCTCTCTCAATTTTGTTTTTAGAAAATAACAATGCATAATGAGAGAGGGCGTCCTCATTCCTCTTTTGTTTCCTTGTACACCCTTTTGTTGATCCTCTTACCTTTTAGTTGACCTTTTTACCCTTTAACTTTACTTAAAAGATTAAAGTGATTTTATAAATTTTTATTCACTTTATTTCCCCCAGTCACTTCTTAATTAATCGGAGTCATTTTATAATGTTTCTTTTTCCTCAAATAACATCAAATAATTATTAATTCCCCCTTTTTAATCAACTATGGCATGTTGACCACCTATTTTGACTAGGGGGTCAATTCTATGTACCATGAAGATATGCAGCTAATGGTGTTACCAAGTTGAAGACTTGCTAGTTCTACAAGGCAGTGTTGGTCTCAACACGTATTTTTGTAATTGGAATTCCCGCTCCCCTGCGTCGGATAATAATGTAATGGGTCTGCATGGATCATAGTTTAGGTTAGTTGCCTAGGACTTTATCATTAGGGAAGTCCTTTCATTGAGTGTTTTTTTTCCTCAAGTAATTAATTTGGCCTAACCAGCGTTTTTTAATTACCCTTGAGTTTTTCACTCCCACAATAATCCTCCAAAGTGGTGAAAGACATTCTAATGATCGAGCCCTATGGGTGACTAGGGTCTAGGAATATTGTAAATGACCATGCTAGACATCTTCTAGAGTCTTGCGGAATTCCGTAGAGTCTAAGTAGTTTTTTAAAAAAATTTAAAATTACCCATTTAATGGTAATTTTAATTATTTTTTATATAAAAATGTAAAAACTAGGTCATTGGGAATTTTGATAGGGCTATGAGTATTCAAAATAAATGGAATGAGACCCCCTACACCCTTGGACCAAGTTTCAACTCAATTGGACAAGTTTTGATAGGTCTTTGTCCATGAGGAATCCAAGTCAGTCTAGAGTCAACAATTTAATTACTTAATTGACAAAGTCAAAATGTCAATTTTTTTTGTAATAATGAAGAAAAAAGGTTTGAGAGAGAGTGGGAAAGGTTTCCTAACCTTTTTCCTAAGTTGGAAAAGTAATTTTCCACTTAAAAGACACCCCTTTCTTAGCCAACAATTTAAAGTGGTGTTCCCTAGCTAATTGACATGTGGGAATTAAAAAATTTAAGTGAAAAAAACCACCTAAACCCTAAATTTGCCCTCCTTGGTGTCTAACTTAATGTTTAACCATAGGAAAATGTGTTTTCCCCCTTTCCTCACTCAACCCTCAAACCCTAACTTACCAAAATCCTAAAAGTGACTTTTCCTTGACTTTGTCTATTTCTCTTGGATGTGTGACACTTGTAACTCATCTAAGAGGGGTCCTCTCCTCTCCCAACTATAAAATAATGCTCACCGCCCCCTCATTACACATCTATTCTTTCCCTATTGTTACCATGCCAAAATCTCTCCTCTCCCACTCTTCTCTCTCTCTCTCTCTCTCTCTCTCTCTCTCTCTTTCTTGTTCTCATTCTTTCTTCTTAAGCTTGTGGCAAGTATTTGCTCAAGCTTGCTTCTACTCTAATAAAAGAAATATTTGGAAGACATATGGTTTTGGGAGTCTTCTTGGTGCCATACTTTTCATGAGGTGATCTTGTTCTTTTGTATTCTTTTTTTGCATGCATAGCTTTGAGATCTATAGTAGGAATATTAAACAAAGTATTTTGCTTGTGTAGGTTTATGACAGTATTGTCATAGATCTAGTGAGCATCTATTTAGTTATTTCAAAGTATTTTGATTTAATATCTATATCTACTCACTTCCTATTGTTTCTTGTAGCTTAGCATTGGAGATTTGCAAGGTTTCCTAGGGTTTTAATAAAAGATTTCAGATCTGGAAATCTTTCATTTCACCCACATTTACCCTCTAAAATTTTATGTTTCTTATTGCTATTCATTTCCCTAATATTTTGGCATACTAACATGTTAGTATAGGTAATTTATATGCTTATAACTTGTTGAAATTTACACAGAAATTTTTTGGTTTTAATAACAAAAATTTTCACAAGTTTTTGTCACATTTTGTAGCATTTCCAGCAAGCTTTTGCTTACTGATTTTTTGCAGGTTGGTGACATAAAGGAGGATTTACAGCCCATTTGGGGCACCTACAAGTCAAATAATAACCTCCTAAGTTGCGGTAGCATATTCCCAACACTTCTTCCTCTTCTACTCATTCTAAGCAAGCCCAAGAGAGTCTTTAGGGCTTGCATTGCTTTAAAAGTTTTAATTTTCTGCAATTTCTATTTCTTAGTTTTCTTACACCTAGCATAGTGTTTGGCCAAGCCAACCATGCTAAATCGTATGGCTAGATTTTAGAATTCTTTTTCAGCATTATCTTTTCTTTCTTGTTTGCCCCACATGTCCTTAAGACAAGGTTGTGTGGCTAGGATTAGTTTCATTTCCAAGTTCTTTTTATTTCCAAGTCATTTATTTTTCACCCACTTGTGCACAAAATCGGTAGGTTTTGTTCTCCACCTTGTGCACTTGTTGTGGTTGCAAGTAGTTTAGTTTTCTTTTCAGGTTATTTAATTCTTTATTTGTTTGCCTGCACCTAGCATAGTGTTTGGCCAAGCCAACTATGCTAAATCGTAAGGCTAGGTAAATATGTGATGCTATCTTGCTTCTATTGCATATGTTCATTGATTATCTTTAGATCTTAGAAGCTTATCATCTTTATTTTCTTAAGCCCATGGAGGCATAGTAATTTACTTGTGTATTGTTTTCAAGCACTCTATTTCCTTTCAAGTTTTTACTTTTCTTTCAAGTTCAAGCATAATTTTTCCTTTCAAGCAATCTATTCTTTACTTTCAAGTTATTGCAAGTTACTTTACTTTCAAGTGCTTCACTTTCATGCCATTTACTTTCAAGTATTTTCTTGCAATTTACTTTTGTCAAACACTCTTTACATTGCAAGCACTCATCTTAACTTAACTAATCTTTAAGGCTCAATTAACCTTAGATCTTTAGGGGCTTCAATTAAACTAGTTTAATTAGAACACCTACTACTGTCCCAACTTTGCTATCAAAAAGGGGACTTGAGGAAAGAACTTGGGGTGCTAGATCAGGGATGGTCTCACAACACTAGGTGTTCCCCTTGTTTGAGTACCCTTGTTTCTCGGATTGACCTGTGGAGCTAGGGTAAGGCCTTGTTTGCCTTACTTATTGAGCACCCAACAATCCTTTTGGTATAAACGGGGAGACTTTTAGGGAAGTCACATAGTTTAGGATTCACACTTCATTTAATCAACCTTAAAATCCTAAAATTTATCCACAATCAACCTCGGTCTAACTTCACAATCCTTTTTATGGTTCTTGCTCTCTAATTTCAGCAAGCATTTCACTTCAAGTTATTTTTCATGCTATTTTGTTGAGCATTTGTGGATGATTAACTAGTGTACTTTGAAGTTGCTCACTTTCCCTTGGAGGCCTTCTTTTCGGTACTTTTATCTGTCTTTGAGTTGTGTATTGGATCTATTTGCTTAACCCCTTGAAGCTGCGCATCTTGTGGAGGCACTTCATTGTTTGGGTTTGTTGTTGTGTATTGGAGCCATTTTCTTAACCCCTTGAAGTTGCGCATCTTGTGGAGGCACTTCACTGTTTGGGTTTGTTGAATTATTGTGTTGTGGTGAATGTTATCTTGAATCATCTTTTCCTTCCCTGCACAATCAAATCAAGTTAGTTCAAGTTAGATCTAGTTAGTGCTTGTTTCCTTTCTTTGTTCATAGTTGTATATTGTTGTATCTTTAGTATACTCTTGCACTCTAACTTGTGTAGATATTTGCTTTATCTTTTTGTGTCTAGTTGTAATCTTTTGTAAGTCTTATCTTTCTAATCTTTAGTTGACCCCTTGCCAAACCTTAGGCACTAGTCTTAGTTGTCTTAGGGAAAAGGCTGCATTTCTTTGAATTTTGCACTTTGCATTGTTTGCCTCTCATATAGGCTAGATTCCCCCAACCTTTAACTAATTAAAATTAACTCCTAGAGTTAACCTTTAATCACTAACATAGTAACTAGGGTCTACCCCCCTTGGCTTCCCTAGGAGTAAGCCTAGACGAAAGAAGTTCAAGTCGAGGTGACAGTGGGCTTGAATGTAATGTTCCTGTTATCGCACAGTTTGTAGCTAGGAGCAAAGGCTATAAAGTTGAAGGCCAAACTGGCGTAACAGGGACCTACCCCACCCAATGTCACCACAATGGGGAGGTCCTTTCTATTTAGGGAGGCTAGGCCCAAGGGAGATGTCCCTGGCAATCTGAGGTTTGAAAGGGAAAGACTTAAAGGATTAAGGCTAGTTTCCCCTTTCACAGATTACCGCCCAAAGAGATAGTCCAACAAAGTATAACCAAGGAGAAGGCACCTGCTTTCGAGACAAGAAAACAATAAAACTAGTACGTGCAATAATGGTTAATACTTCATAAATCAGTGACTATCTAAGTTCAATATATGAGCAAATACAACAGTAAATATTGATGAAGTCAATGTTTGCAATAATGACAATGGCAATATAATGTTACTTGTCAATAAATACTAGAACAATATAAAATTCAATGAGTATAATCAATCCTTGAATCAAATCAATGCATTAAACATCATTCAGTTGCTCACATATGATAGATTGCTGCGTCAAGATGAAATATCCTAGGGGTGACGTCAGCTTTTTAGGGTTAGTTGTTAGTTAGGGTTTCAATATTATGAGGATTTGAAAGTTTGTTTGGTCACTATCACTTCAACACTAGAGTCTAAGGATCAGTGCCTAAGGGTTATGGAGTCAACAAGTGATGGACGCAAGAGTTGAAGGGTAAAAGTTTTCTAAGGACTAGAGGGTAGATTTTCAAGGTGCTACTAAAGCAGGGCCTTAAAAAAAATAGAAACCCTAAGAGAGAGAAATTCACTTGGTGTTGCAAAAGGCAAGGCCTTGTGCTCTCTCCTCTTTCCCGACAAACGGCTAGCACAATAAAGAAAAATTAACCAAGACAAGAGGTTTTGATGAGGGAAACATTGCTAAAACAAGGTTTGTCAACAAACCCTAGATTGGTACGACCCTAGTGTAGTAAGCCTAGGCTAAGGACGTCTCACTCTTCTTGGCTTCCAAAAGATACGGCTAGCATAAGAAATGAAGAAAACAAGTGTAGCTAACGCTAGGCTCTATTTTCTTATTCAATGGTTTAAGGTCTCTTTGTCAGGGGACATGAGACAACAACCTACTTGTGTGGTTGTCCCCTAGGGTTTTGAT
>ML790640.1:490345-518890 GCA_009831015.1 Picea engelmannii | reverse complement strand
TATGCAATAACAGTTCGAATGAGCTTCAGTATTTTTTACATTGTTTTTAACAACACTACCAAATACCATTAACAGGGCATTTATTATTGAAATCCTTCCTGGGATCTCGAACGTTGTGGTGGGCTTATATGCTGCCAGGCACAGTATTGCTAAATTGTTCGTATTCTCTGGTTTGAGAGCCGCTTCAAGAAGGATTCCACACAGGTATAGATCTTGGGCATAAAATTGAAGGTGACATGAATGGAACATCGATTTCAAGCGGATAAACCAGAATGGATTGGATCAACGCCTAGGGTACATCATAGCGCGTAGCGTTGGGGAGATTAGCTTGTTGGGGTGAAGATTAGTAGAGGAGCTTAGCAAGTTGGGCGCGGTATTGCTAGATTGTTCCCCATTTAGAAAGCGGTGTTGGAACCAGCAATGCAAGGTCGTGAGATGATTGGTCGTGCCATGACGGAAGTGGAAAGACTCTCTTCGCCTTTATTGATTGAAGGAAGAGGAGCGGAAAAGTAAAGCCCTAGCCACCAAAGCCCTAGTTGTTGAGCAGCATGAAAATCCAGAGTCGTGGTTTCATCCAACGAGAGCAGTGGCCCGTGAAACTCTTCCTGGAGATTGAACGCTAGTGGAGGCTGTATGGTAAAGCATGAAGGATAGAATCCGATCTGGAGATATTTGCAATGTTGAAATCAAATCAATTTACAACAACTTTGACCTGTGATCCGTGGAGAAGCGGCACCTGGATTTATTTTTTGACCTAGATTAGTCCAATCCGTGAAGTGGGTGAAGTATTGCGCTATCCATTCCTTCACTACGCCTCCTCTCTACCTGCATAGAATGTGGCTTTAATCTCTTGTATATTGAAGTAAAAGGGTTGCATTTTTTAATATTTTTTCAAAACTTACTTTTATCATTGATCATAAGCATACCTTTTTTTTATGTAAAAAAAATGTGATATAATATTTTGTAAGGAATTATATGGGAGATATAAGATTGAAATTTTATATGGAGTTTTCTCCATTATTATAGTTTAATGTATTTGAAGTTATAAGGGTTTTAAAGAGTGTTTGTAAAGGTGTTATAAGGAGTTTTTAGAAGTTATAAGGCGTCCTTGACCTACCCGAAATTGAATAAGGGGGTCTCTCTTAGGATCTTTGTGTGAGTCATTGGTTATCCTATAGTTTTTGGCACATTTATGCATTGGATGATTGCTCTTGGCATGCACAATAGGATACAGATCCTGTAATTTTTTAGCCGCGTTCATACAAGGAACCATTTCTCTTCGCATGCATAACATGATATGGCATGCACAACAAGATACAAAATTGAATTTTGTGGCATTGACAAACAACTCTCTTCCATATTCTACATAATGGCAAGAATTGAAGAACTATTTACAATATTGCGAACATTAATTAACTCAACTACAGAATCTACAATTGTAATAAACAAGTGCACTCTTAGTACAATGATTACTTGTTTACAAGTATCGTATAAGAAGATTGATATGTTCAAACATCAAAACAAGTTGTTGTCAGATGAGTTAAGTTTTCTTCGACACCAACAATGTGATTTTAATGATATCAAGGATGAGAATGAAGATGCTCAGTTGACTAGTTATGAAAAACATGAAGATCAATTAGATGAAGTCTCTATGTCAAAAAAGGTTGTTGATAAATGTATTGTTCGACCATGGAAATAATTACGATTTAAACGGAATCGATATGGACTAGTATATGAAAATGATGCTAACAACCTTTTTCATATTCCTAATTATAGCGAACCTACTTGCTTTGTGAGTGGAGGTTTTTTGAATGATGATAAGACGACAGAGCTTGAAGATATTGGTAAGGAATAGGTACAGGACATAGATGATGATGATGTTGCTAATCGGTCGAATAAAGAACCCATACAGTGCAAACACTGACACTGGTTTGGCCATGATAAGCCAAACTGTTTTGATCTTCACCCATGCAGATTTTGTGGGAAGAAAATCACCCCTCAGTAAGGTGCCAAAAGCGCAAGAGGAAACAACTTCATTTTGAATGGTTAGGGAATTGGCGTTGGCGTTTGGAAGCCAATTTATTGGAGCAGTCTTATTGTTGGATATATACACAAGTATAGTCGTACTTGATTCAAGATATTTCTACAGTTGATGGACATGGATGTTTTTCAAAATTTGATGATTTAGGGTATGATCGGGGCCCAGTTGATGTAGTATTCTGAGTTGAAGATCGAGTCTTTAGACTCTGTCGAAAGACAATTTGATATGCTGGATCTATTTTTGGCCATACTTGCGAATGACGGTCAAGGGAATTGGAACCACTTGTCCCTGACAGGGGGGAAATCTAGTTGAGTCAGGTTCTAAGTTTGATTTTGAGTCAGGTTCCAAGTTTGATTTAGAGCCTGTGAATAGATGATCAAGTGTGCAACCTAGTTCTTGGTATGCAGTCTTGTTCCTGAACATATTGTTGTTGATATGGTTTGTGGTCAGCTTAAAACCACCAATTGAGCATAAGACATGAATTTCTGCTTGTTACATTTTCATAATTTTAAGCCTTGAGCTCTTGTTAGTTTATGGTCAACTTAAAACCATGCCATTTAGTAGTAGAAATCATCTTCTGCTAGACATTCGGTTTGTGGTCATCCAAAAACCACCAGATTGGTTTGTGGTCATCCTGAAACCACTAGATGAGTTTGTGGTCAACCTTAAACCACCAATTTAGTAGAAGACATCAACTTCTACTATTTTCTTTTCAGAGTTCAGAGAACATCTTCAACCATCCTTCTGAATATTCGCTTGACACATGTGATTGTCAAGTAGTGGCAGTTTTTTAGGTAAGAATGAAGTTATGATTAAAGGAGGATGTTAAAACACTAATCATAGGTTAGTTTGTTAGTTAAGTTAACCTAATTGTTATTCAGTTACATGACAGTTATGGTCTTTTGTATTATATATGTACATCTATGTACATGATGATTAACAGAAGCATTGATGAATAGAGTATGCCTTTTCTTCCTTTGTTTATTTATCTCTATTCTTCATAGTTTCATGATTGCTTCCGTTATTTACATTATGTTTCTGCTATTTTCTTGATTTTAAATCTAACAATACCATGGTTTCTCCATTGAAAACGTATTGATTGCATTTCCTTGATCATAAAATGATTATCCATTTGAACAAAGAGAGTAAGAGAAATCTAAAAATACTAACACAGTGGAAATAATATGGACAAAATATAAATCGATGAATTTACCGAAAAGGACTTATTATTTCCAAGAACATATTTGCTTTGGTATGTACGATCCATAGTACTTGCAGATACTATGAAAGACCAGGGAGAAAATTTTGTAATGCTTCCCACAACACCAGAGTCTCCAACAGATTTGCAAGTCAAAATTTCCTTCTTCATTGCATGAAATGAACCAATGGCAATGCTACTGTTAACTAATCAAGAATATGAGCAGGCTCAAGGGAAAGAGAAATTTTGTACATTGCTAGCCTTGAACCTGCTACACCACCCGGGGAACTTTCTTCTGCTCATATGTAAAGGCTAGCGTTGCTCACAATGTTTCTAGCCGCTATGGAAACAATGATCCAGGGGATAAAAAAAATGCTCAAAAATCAAAGTGTTTGAAATTGCTCAAAAATGTTTTTTTTGTGTAGATATCCCAACTCCCAAACTTAATTTGAACGAGTTCAAACACAGTCCATATGTAAACAACCTAACTTGAACAGGTTCAAACATAGTCCATATGGAAACAACCTAACTTAAATGGGTTCACACAGTCCATATGGAAAAGATATGGTATTAAACTGGTCACAGAAGTGCCAAGATAGTTTTAACAAGATGAAGGAATTATTGACAACTGCACCCATCTTGAAGGTAGCAGACCCAGATAAAAACTTTACCGTCTGTGTCAATGCAAGTAAAGAAGGACTAGGTGGTGTCCTAACTCAAGAAAGACACGTAATTTGTTATGAGTCTTAGAAATTAAAAGAACATGAGCGAAATTATGTCACTCATGAATTAGAATTGGCAGTGGTAATACACACCTTAAAAATGGGGCAACACTACTTAATGGGAAGAAAATTTCTACTATTGACGGATCATAGTACTATTGACGGATCATAGCGGTGTGAAATATCTGTTTAGCCAACTAGATCTTAGTGCAAGGCAAGAAATATGGATAGCCTTCTTGAGTGAATTCGACTTTGAAGTGAGACATATCAAAGGTAAGGAAAATAAGGCAGTAGACACTTTAAGCAGAAGAGTCCATGGGTTATTTGAAATAAATATCAACAGGGAAGAAAGTGATCTGGAACAAAGAATAAGGACGACAGGTATTAATGACAAAAATTACACTAAGATAATGGAAGAATTACAAAAAAGTACCACAAACGCAGATAAACCAGATCTAAGTATCGACAAGAAGGGACTATTATAATTTAAAAACAAACTTTACATACCAGAATCAACAAAGTTGAAGTTAATAGTCTTGGACGAAGTGCATAAGAAGCCGTATTCTGGCCATCCAGGATACCGGAAAACGATAACAACACTTAGAAAACTATTTTACTGGCCTAATATGAAGGGAGAAACAACAGAATACTTGGCTAGGTGCCAAGATTGTCAGCAGGTTAAGGCCGAACACCAACATCCAACCGATCTATTACAACCATTATCAGTACCAGAATGGAAATGGGAGACAATATGACTGGACTTTATAACAGTTTTTCCAAAAAATCGTAAACATAATGATTCTATTATGGTTGTAATCAATAAACTTAGTAAGTCTGTACACTTTATTCCTATGAAATCTACTTTTAAAGCTATAAACATTGTTGAAATATTTATGAAAGAAATTTTTAGACTGCATGCTATTCCTAAAATGGTGATTTCAGATAGAGACGTAAAATTCACATCCGCTTTTTCGAAGGAATTGTTTGCAGGGATAAATACTAATTTGAATTTCAGTACGAGTTATCACCCACAAACGAATGGATATACCGAAAGGAAAAACCAAATCGTAGAGTATATGCTCTGCATGTACGTAAGAACAAAACCAAAAAACCGGAAAGACTACCTACACTTGGTAGAATTTGCATATAACAATGGATACCAAACTTTGGCTAAGTTAAGCCCTTTCGAGGTATTGTACGATAGAAAGTGTATGACTCTGATTAGCTGGGATAACTCGGTTGATAGACTCATGGTTGGACCAGAGATGCTCAAAGAAATGGAGAACATGGTAAGGAAGGTACAACATAACTTAAAAGAAGAAAAGGACAGACAAAAGAGCTATGCAGATCAAAAAATAATACACCTCGAATTTCAAGTGGGAGACCATGTTTATTTGAAAGTCAAATCTCAAAAAGGTTTGTTGAAATTAGGAAACAGTGACAAGATGGCACCCAGGTTTTGTAGACCCTTCAAGATACTAACTTGAATTGGACCCGTAGCATACCAACTAGCACTTCCAACTAATCTAATAATTCATAATGTATTTCATGTTTCTTTGTTGAAAAAGTATGTTTATGACCCTACTCATATGATTAATTGAAACTTGGTGCAGGTGGAACCCGAAGGCGAGCTCCAGGTGGAACCCCTGCGTATTCTGGACTGGAGAGAAATATCACTTCGGAACATAGTCGTCTCTCAGGTAAAGGTGCAATGGAAGCACTTCAGTCCTGAGGAGGCCACTTGGGAGTTGGAGGGAGATTTGCGAGAATCTCATCCAATCCTGTTCCAAGGAAGGAACGAACACTGAGGACATTGATTTATTGAAGGGGGAAAAGATGTGACATACCAAAAAGTAAAGTATTTTTGGAATTTAAAATTTGTTGGAAAATTATTCCGTTTTAGTAAAATCGAATTTGGAAATTGTTTTCCATTTATGGCAATTCCGAATTTCGAATTTGATAATTGTCATTAATTATTATGACTGTTGGGAAGATATCTGATTTGACCCAACTAACTATTTGATTACGACACTCGTATGAAAACATAATATTTTATATTGATTGCAGGAGGACAAATGGAACAACCATGTTAAAATCAGCTGACCATGGCTCCATGAGTGGGGAACATGTTGGAACTACCTTTGGGCTGATTGTTACAGTGGAAAATTAGATATTTCACCATTGGTAGCCCCTGAAAATTAGGGATTTAGAAAGCCGTGAAAATTCCCAAGGGAGGGAAAAGGACCTGGGCAAAAAATATTTTTATGGATAAATAGCATATGTGAGGAGGCAGGACGCTGCCTGGTATGCAAGGAGGAGAGATGACTGTTTCTCTTGCTGCTATGAACACTACGGATTGAGTGTCAAGAAAGAGGAGTTTGCTGAAACTGAAAGACATTTCTAAGGAGGATTTTTTCGGGATAGCCCGCATGGACTCATGGTCAGGCTAGGGGGTGAATTGGGCAAGTAACTTGGCTGCCCTATTCTACGGTTGGGAGGAGTGTGGTTGTTCCCTTTGTTTTCCCACAAACTAGTTCAGATATGTTAATCTCCTCCTTCTCTGCTTTGAATGAATTATATATATATGTTATAAAGTAGTTGTTTGGTGCTAATGGTGAAATAAGTTTTATCCGTGGATGAAATTTAGTTGTTATGGGAAGTTTATAACCGATAGCCTAGTTCTGGAATTTCCACTTCTGCAATTGGAAATTCTAGGGAACTACGTATGTATAGTTCAAGAATTGAACACATCTATATATTAAATAAGTTTATGTATATCTCTGTAAGGTTATGAGAGTCGTATTATATAGCTGAGATTTCCCTTCACTGATAATATTGAAGGGAAGAGACACATGATGACATGGACTGTCCAAACCATAAATATTACCTATATAAGTACATGTAGAAATATATATATATATATATATATTCATTTGCAATTGGTATTTTGCGAGGCATCACTATTTAACAAAATGGTGTAACTGTAACAAAACGTACTTATACATAAATATGATGTCACATTATATAAGTAATTAGATGATATCAAATGGCAATCAACCCTTTTTACATAAAGAAAATATCGAATCGGAGAGTATGAGACTTCTCTCTCTTTTAAAGAAACTCGGTACCATTCGAGATAATATGGAATAAATCATGTTGTTCAATTATAGGATATTATAGAAGTAGGTCACTCTGCAAGAGTAAAGTTAAGGAGATGCATGAATGTCATAAACCACATACCGATAGAACATCTAAGCATAGTTTTCTATTTACAAGAAATAAAATATCCATCTCGAAAGATAACCATTGTATTAAATCACAGAGTAATGGTATACATGTAAATTGCCCATTTGGTGTTCGACATAAAAAGGGAATATAATTCTTAGAGTTCTGTACATATAGCTTACAATTACAAAATATCAGAAACCCCCTATGACATAATGATAGATGCATGGGTATGGATGTACATAAACCTATTTATATGTCTAGGTTTGGGTTTTGGAAATACATCACAGAATCGTAACCTTACTCAGACCTTTTTAGCTCCAATCTAATTACTTCAAACTTAGAACAAAGAATATCGTAAATATAAATAAATAAATATATATATATAAGGTTGAATGAAAGTAAATGAGGTATATATGGTATTGTAGATCTAATACCTTCAAATTTCAAACATCCAGAATTTAAATAGAACATTCAATCTAAGATATAACCACAACAAATAAATTCCCGAGTAAGGTGAGACCCAAACGATGCACTCAACAGTCATTTCACTAAATTCAAAAGAATAGGACAGTCTTGTAGATAAATCTCTACCAGAGTCATACTATAATAACTGGGCCAAGCGTTATGTTACATTCGGAATTTCTCCCCTTTCAAATCTTATAGGAAAATGACAAAAAGGACTATATTGAGTGATTGCATGTTTGCAACCATGGCCGATCAAGTTCTGGAGGGGTTATAACTGGGAACTCGATTACCTTTTACATCGAGCTCGCGGATGAACATCTGAATTCTTCACGTAAACAAAACCCTGGAAAAATTTAACAGTCGAAGATTATCATTTTATATATGAGGAAGACTTAAAGAAGCATACAAATACTAATACATCCTACCAAGATGCTACTTAAATTTGAATGCGCGACTGCTGAGACTCTTTGTTTCTTTTTATTGTCTTTTTTCGGGACAGACGCCCAAGGCCAAGATTGGATAGCGCCATAACTCACTGATGGGTACCCTCGCATCAGACAGGGCCCATCATTAGTGATATGTTTTAGTCCTCAAAACGATTTAAATTAACATCAAAAATATCTTCATGCAACATCTAATGAATAATTAAATATAGTAATCGACTATACAAAAATCCTTATGAAAACATAAACTGCACTTATACCCTGGCCTAAACAGAGTATAAGTTCTTTATTTTTTTAAAACTAGGAATATGCTTAACTGATGGAGTCTAGTCGACCAGAACCAAACAACACAGGACTACATAAGCTATCAGTAATACAAAGTTGTTTCGGCCAAATGTTTTGTAAAGTATACATCTTTGGAAAATATTTAGGAGTAAGACAGGCGAAGGTCAATATAATTTCTCTGTGACGCTATGGAGGTAAGGTCACGCCTGTACCATGCATTTAAAACCAAACACATAGTAGGGTTATCCCTACAAGAGAAAATCCTTCCTCAGACTCTCGAGGGATTCAATTATGAATCCCGGTTCACGATAGGTGGTCACCAAAAACCCTAGGTCCGAAAACATAGATAAATGAGGCTAGTACTTCCTCTCCATAACTAGAGGAGGAAACAACGTTAAACTCAAGAAAATCACTTCTACAGGATTCATGATGGCATCAAAACATTACAGATAGATTACACCAAATGAAAAGAAATCCGTAAATTACTGCACCATTTTCTTTATCAACCATAGTAGTGTTCGTAGGGAAAGAACTTACCAGGAATGCGAACCCTGCTGTATCCTACAATCTTGAGACAACCACCATGAAAAAAAAATTCCCTCCAACATATTGTTGCACAAAACCTCTTCGCAGAATACAAGAATGGAAAACTGGAGACCCACTTGAAACCTAAGTGACACCTGGTCTTCTTGAAATAAATGTGGAGAGTGTGGAGGACGATTGACCATGTGACTATGGCAGGGTTGATATGATACTTTCGACATAGATCCCGTTCATTTCATTGGAATGCACAAAGCTTCCATTAATGAAGTTGCAGGGCTATGACTACCTGGACCACAGACTAACCCTTCCCTTTAAAGAAGGTCAGATTTGACCCCTTCTGACTTGACATAAGTTAAATGTGCATTCATGCCTCTGTATTATTTGGAATTCAACAATTCAATCTTAATTGTCAGTTATCCACTAATGTATAGATTTAGAGATCTAATTAAACCATTGGTCCCAAGAACCATTACATAATCAGGACTTGGTAGTTAGGATAGGTACTTGGCATTTAAAACCCGACCTCACGACTATTATGGATAGGAACTAGTTCAAGTCTTATAAGGTTAAAAATCATCAAGTGGACCTGTGCTTAGTCATAGAGTCTTATGCTAAATGAATTTTAGCATGTTTTCATAAGACCCCAGTTATATTTATAGACCTACGCAGATAGATAAGGACTAGAGCCAGAAAGGGGTCCACTAAAGCCTTGGGACCTTACCCTTATAACCTTTCTACTCATGTTAGTCAAAGATGTTATAGATAAGACAATCTTGCGGTAAGTGGAACTTTAGGAATTGATTAACAAGATAATAGAGTGTAAGGTAAGATTTTATTACAAAGTTCTTTGTAACAGAGTTATGACAACAAAGACCTCTTCTGCTATAAACATTTTTTTTTTTTGGTTGGTAATTATGAGGTACGTTACAGCTCACAAAGAGCATGTGCCTACCTAGCTATCCGAAAACACCCCTCACAACAGAGTATACACAACATAGGCTGCTAAAATATCCTCCGATATACTGAGAAAGAAAACGCACAAGGAGCACAAGGAACACACAAAACTCTTCCTTCTACCTTTGAAATAGGGTTTTCAAATAGAAGAAAGAAATCCCAGTCGAAACAAACCAAAATCGTTGAAGTTTTTATTTCAAATGATTGGGAGAGAGAAAACTAGAAATACCAGAGCCTCGGTGGAAACTTGGAAGTAGATAGTACCCACTCTGCACTTCTGAAATCATCCCTCTACCTATTCCAAATAGCTCATTGGATCTAAAGTTATTCCAATTATCTGCCATGAGAATCAAACTCATAACCACCTAAGAGCCAAGTTATCCACTCTACGTGCTAACCAAACTTTTTACCGTCTTTTCCTCCTCTGCCTCCACCATTATGGTCACCCCCCTCACCCACCAAAGTGGTCAGGGAGCCACAAGCCTCTCTCAAACCTACATAGAGGAGAGACTCTGAGTGAGAAAACAAACGAATGATGAGACAAATGAGTCTGGGATGTGCGAACTAGGGCTTTGGAGTTAGTATTATTCCGAGAAGGGAAAGGAGAGTGACATGTGGGCCTCATGAAAGGCCCTGTGCCCTCATTTTAACGATGCATGGTTTATTTTTATTATATATTTTTTATAAAGTTGTTTTAATTTATTATTATTATTTTTTTATCTTTGTTTTCTTTTCTTAAAATACCGATTGAGTGGGATATCTATTTAATTAATTTATTAAAATATTTTAAACTTTACTAAGTTATATTAAAGGGTTGACCATTATAATACATTATAAGGATTAATTGATATTTATTTGATTAATGGTTCAATAATTATATATATATATATATATATATATAAACATGCATGTTGGGTATAAATAAGGTCATTGTCAGGGAATACCTAGCCAAATAAACAGGGTTTACAAGTAATCTCAGTAATAGGGTTTACGGGTTACCCTTAATATAAGTAAAGCCCCATAATAGTCATGCCTCACATACTTTAAATAAATCCTACCTCCTCCCATTCATTTTCGATAGGGACAACCAATTGTTGGGTGAAAAAAGATATCGGGGCAGCTTTCCTGGCCCATATTGTATTGTAAGGAAGGGGTAAATTGATAGAGGGGTTCCTAATATTAGTAATATGGTAGGAAATATCCGTAAGAAATGTTGGGGCAACATGATAATCAAAACAACTCAACCTCATAATAATTCAATTCAATTCTACACATGCATCATCAGGTGCGTAGCTCTTTCCCGAAAAAAAACCCGAAGACCGCTAAGGGATTTTAGGCCAGACAATCATCATGTTTTTAACCCGAAAACAAAGGATGTGTAAACTGGCTCAACTAGGGGAAGCAACAAAGGCAAAGGTAGCACTAGGTTCAGCATCGGAGAAACCTGAAAAGGCATAGGCAAGGACGCAGGTGTCAACATTGAGGGGCCTATCCCATAACAAAATTAGTAACCTTCGAATATGAGGAAATGAACAATTAGCATGTCAATTAATTTCCACTTGTTAGTAAATCATTGTTCCATCATAGGGATAGATTTTAAAGGACGTCTACTTTCCTCTTAATATATTTAGATGTTTAAAAATGAAGGGGCGGGGGGTTAAAATATATTATAAAGGTTAAACTTATAAGAATTATAAATATAATTTAATGAAAAAGTGATTAAGTAATTAATGTCCATTGATTGATTAAAGAAAATTGATCTTTGTAAATTATTTATAAGGATTAATAAATTGATAATTTATGAGACTAAGAGTATTATAATTAATGTTATAAGGACGATTAATATGAGTGGTGCATATTGATATACAAGTGGGTTTGATGCTTGATTATATACACAAGTTAGAGTAATTGATGACTACAGTGTAGCGCTACCATATCTAGCAAGGTGATAGAGTTTCTAGGATTCATGAATGAAGTTACCAAGCTTAAGGCATTTCACCTAACCCTATGTTTGAAAGTATTAGTTTGAGAAAATGTGGAATGCCTTAAAATCTTCCCTGATAAGAATTTGGTTGATGCAGATTTAGACATTTAAAATGGTTAGGAATCAAGGAAATCGAGGCCGAGGGGCATTGTCATGTCGATGAAATATTTCGATGATCCCACTCTTCTGATGGGGAGTGATGTGTCTACCGACTATGTTTTTAGCATTTCCAGTTCAGTACTTTCAGAACAAGGGGACATTTTATCTACTTCGATCACACCCCCTCCAAGTCCTAGGATGGTTTCCTTTGATTGGAGTGAGTTTGTTGAGCCTTGCCTTCCTTCTTATAGAACTTTTCAAATAAGGGTTGAAGTTAATTCAATTTTTTTTTAACGATGTATTGTATATGAAGGAGACTCTACAAGCATTTTATCCTCCTGGGATTGGAAAAATTTGGGTTCTCCTGAGCTTGTGACTGCTTTGCATGAGCTATTGGATTTTGACAGAAGTCCTAATGAATATTTGGGGATTCTTCCTCAGTTTCTATAATATACCAGATATAAAATGTATGCAGAACATAAATAAAGTGCTAGTAATGGCAGAATAACAACAATATAACCAGAACATTCACCACAATAACACTAAAATGATATAAGAATAACAACATAAATAGCACTTTGAATCTGAAAGCAATGTTCATGGGTCTCTTCGACGGGGAAACCTCCAGTTGAAAAAATCTCTATTAAAATAATATCTAAGCTAGGGTTCTCATACCCTCAACTCCTATTTATACTAAAAAGAAGCATCTAGAGGAAGATCCTTCTAGAAGCGAAAGTTTCTATTAGGTCTTCTTACATCCGCCTTATTCTATTTTATTGAAATGACTTATTAATATTGACCTTTATTACATCCGAATATATTGTTCTACCTATGTGAATTTTAGGAACCTAACATGTCTGCCCCCTTAAAAACAACCTTGTCCTCAAGGCTTGAGATGAGGAAATTGCTGCAGAATGGTAGTTGGTTCCCAAGTGGCGTCTGTTAGAGTTGTATCTTTCCACTGGACTATCACTTCCTTGATGGTTCTCTGACGTAGACGACACTCACGCTGGCCCAAAAATACTTTTGGTTGTATCCAAATGAATCCTTCTTCAGCTAACTCTGGAAGGTTGGTTTGAATTTGACACTTAGCTCCAATCACCTTCTTTAAGCATGAAACATGAAAAACAGGATGTAGCTTCGAATGGCTGGGAAAAGATGATTGATAGGAGACTTGTCCCACATGCTTGAGCACGGTATAAGGACCATAAAATTTGGATGCTAGCTTCTGAAAATGCTCAGCCTTGAGGGAAGTTTGCTTGTAACGTTACAGTCAAAGAACCACCTGATCCCCTTCTGCAAATTGACGTTTAGAGCAACCTTGATCTGCTTGTTTCTTCATGCGATTCTATTCCATGAGCAGATTCTCTTTGAGGGTACGGAGAATAGCATCTCAAGATGTAAGTGTTAGGTCAACTGCCTGGACCTTCGAGGCACCTGGTAAGTATGAGAGAACTGAAGGTGGCTTTTGTCCATATACCACTTCAAAAGGAGTCATGAGTGTAGTTGTATGGTATGAAGTGTTGTACCACCATTCAACTAGGGGTAACCATTGAGCCACTAATTTTTCTTTTCCGAGGCAAAACACCTCAAATATGTTTCCAAACACTTGTTGACAACTTCCATTTGGCCATCAGTCTGGGGATGATAAGATGTGCTGAGATAAAATTATCTGCCTTGTATTTTGAACAGTTCTTGCCAAAAATTGCTTGTGAAAGTTGGTTCGCGATCAGAAACAATAGAGTGTGGCATGCCATGAAGCTTGAAGACCTGATCCATGAATATTTGAGCCACCGTGGATGCTGTAAACGAATGTTGAAGGGCATAGAAATGAGCATACTTGGAAAGGCGATCAATAACCACCATGATGATGGATTTATTTCCCAATTTGGGTAAGCCAATAATAAAATCCATAGAAATATCCTTCCAAATAACAGGTGGAATAGGGAGCGATTGTAGTGTGCCCGATGATTTGATAGTTTCTCCCTTGTTGCGTTGACAGATGTCACATTCAACTACAAAATTACAAATGTTCTGTTTCATACCATCCCAGAAAAATGAATGTTTGACCCTGTCATAGCTTTTGGTGAACCTAGAGTGCCCTGTTGTGGGTGTAGCATGAAGCTCAGAAAGTACCATGGATTTAAGCTTTGATTGTTTACTTAAATACAAATGGAATTTGTATCGAAGTTCCTCATGGAGCTAAGAGTACCCTAGGGAAGATGGAGCATTGGACTACAATTGCTGGATCAAATGCGAACTTTTGGGATCTTGTAGCCATTCCTGGTGAACAGCTTGGAGCCAATTTGGTACAATGAATGAAAGAGAAAAAAGGGATCTTTCATCTTCATATTTTCAAGAAAGTGCATCCACAACCGCATTGTCTTTTCCTTTCTTATAAGTGATCTCATAATCATATCCAAAGAGTTTAGTCACCCGGTTTTGTTGTTCTGGGGGGGAAATGCATTGTTCCAGAAAATACTTGAGGCTTTGATGGTCTATCTTAATTTGGAACTGTTTCCCCAATAGATATGGATGCCACAGATCCACGACATGAAAAATAGCCAACATTTCCTTTTCATAGATGGATTTGCCCAGATTTCTTTCAGATAGTTGCTTGCCAGTAAAGGCCAAAGGTCGACCCTCTTGCATAAGGACAACACCAATTCCTTTCGCTGAGGCATCACATTCCAACACAAAGGTCTTTGTGAAATCGGGAAGGGCAAGGACTGGAGTGGTGCACATGGCCATCTTCAAGGTTTGAAAAGCTTGACAGTGGTTGGAGTGCAAGTGAAAGAGTTATTTTTTAGGAGAGAAGTGAGAGGTGCTGCAATATTCCCATAATTCTTAACAAACTTGCGATAATACCCTGTTAAGCCTAGAAATCCATTTAATCTCTTAAGAGTCTTTGGGTGAGGCCAGTCTTGCATAGCTTCAATATTTTTAGGATCCACCCTGATGCCATCGTTGCCAACCAGATGACTCAAGTATTCTACTTTTGAGGTGCCAAAATCACATTTAGACTGTTTCAGGAAAAGTTGGTGCTGAGAGAGTAGATTGAGAACTCAATCCACATGAGCAAGATGGTCTGTCCAAGTTTTTCTATAGATGAGGATATCATCAAACAAAACTAAGACAAAATGGTAGAGAAAAGGATGGAAGACATGATTCATGAGGCTTTGGAAGGTCGAGGCACATTACACAAGCCAAAGGGCATGACCAAAAACTCATAGTGGCCCTCATGAGTTCTAAAGGAAGTCTTGGGAATATCTACCCCTTTCATACATATCTAGTGGTAGCCAGAACAAAGATCCAGTTTAATGAAGAATTGGGTGCCACTCAATTCATCCAGGAGGTCATCAACGACAGGAATGGGGAATTTGTCTTTGATGGTAAGCTTGTTGAGGGCACAGAAGTCAGGACACATTCGCCAAGAACCTTCTTTCTTCAGGACCATGACCACAAGAGACGAATAGGAGCTCGTACTAGGGAGAATAACACCTACAATAAGGAGTTCTTGGACCATTTTCTCAATTTAACTTTTTTGGGAAAATGGGTGACGATACAGACGAATATTGGGAGGAAGGATTCCTAGTACAAGGGGAATGGAATGATCATGAACCCCATGGGAAGGAGGGAGGCCTTGGGGAGTGGAAAAGACCAAATGATGTTTATAAAGGATGGCTTGGAGGTCTTGCGGTACCAAGGGTGTCTCTATTGCTTGTATGGCATGGAGTTGGGCAATAACACCATAATGACCCTTTTTTAGCAGCTTTTCCATCCGATGGGAACTAATGATCTCAGGTGAATCGACGATGATGCCATGGAACTTATATTGGTGGCCCTCCTGGTCGAATTGCATGGTTAAGGATTTAAAATCCATGAGAATGGGATCCAAAGTCCTTAGCCAGTCTGCACCCAGCACAATGTCACAACCTCCCATGTCGATAGCAAACATATCGGATTTTAGGTGGTAGTCACCAATTTGGAGATGCACATTTTTACAATTCCCTCCACATTTCATGGAACCACCATTGGCAGTCATGATTTGGAAATTATTGATGGCATGGATGTAGCAATGAGTTTCTTGGGCAATGTAGCCATGAAGAAAATTATGGGTGCTGCCACTATCAACCAGAATGATGACCTTCTGATGCTTGATGTAATCGATTAGCTTGAGGGTTTGGGGAGTAGAGAAGCCAGTGAGAGCATTGAGGGAAATGAATGGTTCTACTTCAGGATGGTTTGAGGGAGGGGTTATGTCAGTGGATTCAGGTGATTTAGACATAGAGACAGTTTCTTCATCTTCTTCTGAAATATCCTCGGAGATGGCCATAAAAAGATTTTTTTCTTTACACTTGTGGCGTGAGAAATATTTGTCATCACAGTTATAACAAAGGCCTTTGAGTTGGCGTTCAATCATTTCAGCCTGGGTCAAATTTTGGATCTTTAGTGGAGCAGAGGGAGTAGCGGGATTTACTAGTTTAGGGTGAGGGATGAAGGAGGGTTTGTGGTTTTGAGAAGATACAACCTATTGTGCTTCTTTAGCTCTTTTTCTAGCCTCCACCCAACTCTCAGGCCAAGCCATGAGGACATGGGCCCGAATTTCATCCTTGAGGCTGCTGATAAAAAAATCTTGAAAAAAGGCATCAAACATGCCCTCTATTCTAAAAGCTAGGTGCTCAAAGGCAGCTATAAATTATTCCACCATTCCTAATTGTTTCATCTTTGTCAAATGGCCCAAATGGTTGGTGTCAGTGTCAAAGCATTCATAAACCTCTGCCACAAATTGTGTCCAAGCAATATACCCTTGATGGGAATTTTTTCTCGATTGCCACCATTGACAACATTATTGATCTAGATGGAGAACACCATACTAGAGTTTGGCCAAGTCATATGTAATGTTGTATAAAGAGAAGTAATGTTCCATTTGGGTTACCCAACCAGTGGGGTCCGAGCCATCAAATTTGGTCACATCCACCCGTGGAGGGCGTAGGTCACATTGAAAGTGATGGTTCTGCAAGGTATGAGAATGAGAGGAATGGTCACCTTCAGTATGTGGGGGTGAGGAAGAGAAAGGGTTATCTATAGGGATATGCAATTTGGTGTAGAGTGCGGAAAATATTGATTCAAGATGGGTGTTGAGGTCTTGTTTGATTTCGCCCATTGAGGACTACATGGTTGTATTGATGGCGATGACATTGGCACTAAGTTGTTTCACTTCTTGTTGGGTCTCAATGAGACCAGATTGCAAAGTGTTGAAGCGAGCTTCCAAGTCTTGGCTACGAGTATGGGCCATGAGGACAGGGGAACTGAAAAGGGGCGGGCGGGGTAAAACATTTTTGCCGAAAAAATGATCTAGATGAATGTGATAAGGGCGAAGAGATGAATCCAATGGAATATGTCTGAAATAATGGTGATTTTTTATTTATTTTTTATTTTACGGAGTTATACTCTGGTCTGAAGAATACTACAGAGAGGAAATGCCCAAATGCTTAACCAGAAAGAAATGTGTATTGAATTGGCAACTCGAACATAGTTGCACGACAATAGATCCTGTCTATTTTAATTTGTTTATGTTTCTGTCCCCAAGGGTTAGGTATTCAAGGGTTCTACAGACAAGGGTTTTCCCTATGCTATAGCTCTCTGATATACATGTGGGGTCCAATAGTAGTACTCGACCCAATATCTCAGGGAACTAACTAAGGACGATAGACCATACCCTTATCCATACTACCTGACTACCTAGGTACTAGAGAGTATCTTTTCGAGTGCTATTCTCGGTGACACTATAGCAGTCAGGCGACCGATCAGTTTATCTAAATAGGGCTTCAGATAATCTAGGCCGATCCCTACACAGGTGATGTATGATGCACTACTACTCGAAGGGGTACCAATAGGGGTTACAAGGGTGGCCAACATATGTGTGCTTAAGTACCACTTGTATTCCTTATGTGTATGAATCCATCAAATCGCAGGTTTATGCATGTAATGAGATATCTTTGTGGCTTAAAGCTGCCTAAATACATCTCTACCCTGAAAAAAAAATTAACCCACAATTTCTTCCAAGGAAAGTGCTCTGATACCACTTGTAATATACCATATATAAAATGTATCTAGAACATAAATAAAATTCTAGTAATGGCAGAATAACAACAATATAACCATAACATTCACCACAATAACACTGAAATGGTATAAGAATAAAAATAGAAATAACACTTTGAATATGAAAGCAATGTTCACGGGCCTTTTCGAGGGTTCCCATACCCTCGACTCCAATAATATTCAAGCTCTATTACAATAATATTCAAGCTAGGGTTCCCATACCCTCGAATCCTATTTATACTAAAAAGAAGCATCTAGAGGAAGATCCTTCTAGAAGCAGAAGCTTCTATTAGGTCTTCTTACATCCACCTTATTCTATTTTATTGAAATACCTTATTAATATTGACCTTTATTACATCCGAATATATTGTTCTACCTATGTGCGTGTTAGGACCCTCACAATTTCTTATCTCATTAGGTGGTAAGATTTTCCTTGTTGATGTTATAGTGGTGCAAAACCCATTATATTTCAATATGCTTCTTGCTTGTGATTATGTATATTCTATGAACGTTGCAGTGTCTACGCTCTTTTGGGTGATGCATTTCCCTCACAATGGAAGCATTTTACCTATCGACCAGTTGGCATCTGATAATCACCATCCTAATTCAACGTTAGTTCAAGATGCTCGTTTATATATAAAAGGTATTCATGTAGTCTCTACCCTGCCATAGGTAAATTATTTGGCGTCTTATGCTCAGTGTTCAATTTCTCATGAGCACGAACTTGTTCACTCATGTTTTCCTTCACAATACTTGGTCTCAGTAATTGATCCATTGGTTTATCTAGTGGAGGAATGTGAGACCTTGCTTCCCCTACTTGGTCTGAGTGATCTTGAATTTCCTTTCGAGTCTGATCTTGTTGTTTGTAGATCTTTGTTGATAGACTCTTCTAGTCCTAGACAAAACCTTCATTGTCATATGGAATATGGCCAGTTTTCTTCCCCATTTGGGACTTTCGACCCTTCACGTTTGAGCGATTTATCAGATGTTGAATTTCCTTCAGATGAGGCTATCCTTGAAGCCATGACTATGGTTTCTATACCTTGAGAAGACTTGCATCGTTGTTTGTATTTTCTTCCCTTTCGGGGGACGTTCCAGGTTGACTATTGAAGAGAATCTTGTTTAGATCCTATCATGGGGCTCTAATTGAACTACTATCTTGCATGAGACATAATATCGTGCGGTGCTTTGTACCATATTGTACAGTCCATGTTTGTTATTTTCAATTTTTGTATGCAATAGAACCTCTTATTTTCTGAAGTTTCTATCTATATTGGATTTATTAACTTCTGGATAAGTGTTATCAGCCTTATATGCGGGATCTTGGAGACATTTTTCTTTGATATTTTCTCATTGTATCGATCCGTTCTAACAGGTATTGACCTTGAAACTGGCTAGATTTTTTCCTAGCATTTTTTTCATTATTCGTTTCCTGGTTCATTTAGCGTTAAGATCAACCCCACTGAATTGCAACATTAACCTTCCTTGTTGATAAGTGTGTTGTACTTTATGTGGTTTATCCAGGAGGCTCCCCAAGCTTAGAAAATGCTCAAAAATCAAAGTTCTCGAAATTGAATGAAACCACTGTCATTGCGTCTGTCTCGTTGCGCTGATTCTGGCAGTATAATTACTTCCTCAAACACGCTTCGTATGTGAAAGTTATCATGTTCTGATCGAAAACTGAAACAAACAAAAAGTCAAATGTCAACTAGTCAACAGTCAACGTTGACGTCAGAAGTACGACATACTAACATCATCACTGCTAACATGGCAAATTTTGGAGGTGACACGTGGTAGGTGACTGGGTGTACAACAGATGACATGGACCAATAAGAGTGTGACACGTGTCACCGCTACAAGGGTGACACGTGGCACTGGCTTTCATGGCAGGGTATGATGCTGACTTTTCAAGCGATGACTGGGTAGGGTACGATGTTGATGTGGCAGCGACATGTGGCAGCAGTTGGCTTGGCACAGACAGATCCAGTCGAAGGATGACAAGTGGCTGATGGTGATTGGATAGGTATGTTGACCAAGTACTGACTGGGCAAGATTTGGACCAATACCACATGGACCAATCAGAGTGTGACACGTGTCACCGCTACAAGGGTGACACATGGCACTGGCTTTCATGGCAGGGTATGATGCTGACTTTTCAAGCGATGACTGGGTAGGGTACGATGTTGATGTGGCAGCGACATGTGGCAGCAGTTGGCTTGGCACAGACAGATCCAGTCGAAGGATGACAAGTGGTTGATGGTGATTGGATAGGTATGTTGACCAAGTACTGACTAGGCAAGATTTGGACCAATACCATATGGACACGTGGAAAATATGGGGCAAATAGGATGTGCCACATGGCACTCAGTCGTTTGATGACTATGTTAAAAGTTTTATGGAATCCATGGGTTTTGAACCCACGACCTACCACCACCGAGCCAAAGCCTTGGGAAGAGCCACAACACCAATGCCCCATATATATTACTTATTCTATATAGCATATTTAAATTTATTTAAAGTAAAATATATTGCTATGTGGGTGGAAGGGGGATGGGGATAGGCCCCAACCCATGGTTTTATTGTGTCATATAGCTAGAAAGAGGGAGCGCATGCCTGAATTGGGGGCTTATTCCATATATTGCTGGAAAGTGTTTTTTAAACCATATATTAATGATTTTTTGGGATTTCTGACTGATATTTAGTCCAAAAAGGGGATTTTTGAGGATATTAAGGCCATTTGAAGGGGGATTTGATCCCAAAACGAGGCCAGATCTTGAGGGAAGTTGGGATTCCTCATCTGAGTCTCAAAATCTATATAAACCTGACTTTTTGAAGCTTGTAGGAGACTTTTTGATGCAGGGTTTTGAAGGAGTAGTTTGTAAATTTTGACCTTTTCTCATGTTTTGAGAGGTTTTTTTCTCATGTTGTTGAGAGGATTTTGATGGTGCATGCATGAATATGAGAAAGGAGGTCTTGCAAAGGAGACATGAAGGATGTAATGTAACAACAAAGAGCACTGTAAGAGGACTTTGAGCATTTTAAAGAGCAATAAAGAGGTCCTCCACTTGGAAGCGGGCCTAGAGACATAGCCAACGATTGGTGAACTCCGTTATCATCCTCTTGTCTCTTTTTCTCTTTCTATTTTTTGGTTCTATTATCTTCCTTTGCAACATGGATATTAATGGATGATCTATTTATTCATTAATAAGCATCAAGTAAAAGTCACATTTGATATTCTGCAAACAATATAACAAGTTTATGTATTTCACATTCTTAACGATCCGATGCAAAAAGTACATTAAAATAACTTGCAATTTATCATTAATACCTTCTTTTTTCGATCACGTTTGTGGTATCAGAGCATTTTCTTTTGAAGGTTTTACAGGAATTGCAAGCATTGGATGATCACGAGAGAAAAACTCAAGTGAGGAGAAGGCCAACTTGAGGCTCTTGACACAGAGATTCAAAGGCGACTACATAAGCAAGAGATGTCTTCATCGTGGAAATTGGGCCCCTTCAAATCTGAAGATGATTTCTTTGAGGCCTTTAAATTGATGCAAGCCATGGTAGAGGATCTTTACCATAAAAGAGGTTAGGGAAGGAATCCAAAAGTTGAAGAAGGTGAATCTTCGGTAAGAGTAGAAGGAGGAGTTTGAGGTGGTGGACCTTCGGAACCTTCTTCTCCTTCATCCTCATCATCTAATAATGAAGAAAGTGTACATTCCTCCAAGGATAAGAAAAAAAATCATTATTCTTCTTATATGTCGTTATTAAAGTTAGATGTAAAGTTTCAATTACCCACTTATGATGGTGAATTAGATGCAGAAAGCTAGATAATTGGGTGAGACAATTAGAAGTCTATTGCAGGATACAAAATATTGTTGATGATGAAACTAAGATCCAACTAGCAAGTCTCAAATTGGGAGGCACAACTCTCATATGGTGGGAAAGTAGAACTAGAGATGATCTTAAGAAAAGTGGTAAAACAATCTCTTCCTGGAATGATTTTGTTATTGCATTAAAACAACAATTTTACCCTTTAGCCTACATGCAGAAAGAAATGATGAATTTGCAATGTTTAAGGAAATAAAAAGGTCAAAGCATACAAGAATATACTCAGATATTTCGTTAGAAAGATTTAAATTTGGGTATTCCATTGTATACACAAGAGAGACTCCTAAAATATATTGATGGTTTACATTCTTATCTCAAGCACACTATTCTTATGCTAAATCCTTCTAACTTTGATGAAGTATGTGTACAAGCCATTCACATTGAATCAAGTAAGAGGAATGTTGGTGATAGTATTTATATAGATACTTGGAAAAGAAAGGATGCAGGGAAAAGGAAAGAGAAGAAAATGACCACGACAAGAAAGGAGAAGCCTACTTGCGAGCATTTCAAGAAGGTAGGTCATGATGAAGATCATTGTTGGACCTTACATCCTGAGATGAAGCCAAAGAAGTATGCCAATCAAGGAAGGAAGAAGACCATTGCTGCGATAATTCAAGTGGATCTTGGATCAGATTCCGGTGATGAGACACAGATTGTAGCTATGGGAATCTAAGGTATAAATTCTATTACAAATTATAGCTCTTCTAGATCAGTTGATTTAAATGATGAGTGTAAAAGGAATGAACTTTTCCACATAAGGGTTATAACACATAATGTTAAAGTTGATACTCTTGTAGACAGTGGATCGCAAGCCAATCTAATCAGTGAAAATATTGTAAATAACTTGGGACTTGAAACTAAGTCACATCCTAAACCATATCCATTGGGATGGATATGTGGTGATAACAATTTACAAGTAACCAAGAAATGTAAAGTCAAGTTTGCAATCACTTCTAATTATGTTGATGAAGTAGAGCTTGATATAGGGCCACTGGAAATATGTGGAATTGTATTGGGAAGCCCATACCTTTATGATAGGAAATCCATATTCTACAGGAAGGGTAATAAATATTGCTTTAAGAAAGATGGGAAAGAGTACATTGTTCGTGCTCATCACATGAAAACTAGCAGATCTTTTGTAGCTACAAGGTAGTTGAAAAGAATGGTAAATTCAAGCAAAAGCTTAACACTTATGTCTGTAACAAAACAAAAAATTAGTGATGCTAAACATGAGATGGTTCAGTATGATTCTAACAGTCATGAAGTGTCACCAGGGGTACAACATGAGGTTTGGTTGCATAATTTGATTATTGTTCCTGTTCAAAAGGGGAAGCAGGTTTTGTCATTTTCATTTGCATACTCAGTATTGTTGATTAGTTTGTTGTTGTTCAGTGGTGTATGGCTGCAAAGTGAAACAAAGAATGTAGATGATTGTGAGATAAATGAAATGATTACTTTGATAAACAATGCTATCTCAGTTTTCATGTTTGTTGTGATTAGTCAGGTGATCATTATCCCAACAGAGAGGATAGATGATACAGGAAAAAGTGGGGAGGCAATACCCTCACTTCTTACCTAAGTAAAAGCAGAATTTTGGTGGTCCAAAAGCTTCCAAAGTGGGGAGGAATGATCCAGGAGGCTCCCCAGGCTTAAAAAATGCTCAAAAATTAAAGTTATCGGAATTAAATGAAACCAATGTCATTGCATCCATCTCATCATGTTGATTCTGATAGTATATTTTCTTCCTCAAATGGGCTCTGTATGTGAAAGTTATCGTGTTCTGATTGAAAACCCAAACAAGCAAAAAGTCAAAGGTCAACAGTCAATGTTGACGTCAGCAGTATGACATGTGAACGTCATCATTGCTAACATGGTAGATTTTAGAGGTGACACATGGTAGGTGACTGGGCGTACAACATATGACATGGACCAATCAGAGTTTGACACATGTCACCACTGCAAGGGTGACACATGGCACTGTCTTACGTGGCAGGGTACGATGCTAACTGTGCAAGCGGTGATTGGGTAGGGTACGATGCTGATGTGGCAACGACATGTGGCAGCAATTACCTGGGCATAGACAGATCCAGTCGGAGGATGACAAGTGGCTGATGGTGATTGGATTGGTATGCTGACAAAGTAGTGACTGGGCAAGATTTGGACCAATACCATATGGACACATGGTGAATATTGGGAAAATAGGATGTGCCATGTGGCACCCAGTTGTTTGGTGACTATGTTAAAAGTTTTATGTAATCCGTGGGTTTTGAACCCATGACCTGCCACCGCCCAGCCAAAGCCTTGGGAAGAGCCACAACACCAACACACCATATATATTACTTATTCTATATAGCATATTTAAATTTATTTAAATTAAAATATATTGCTATGTGGGTGGAAGGGGGATGGGGATAAGCCCCAACCCATGGTTTTATGGTGTCATATGACTACAAAGAGGGAGCGCGCATTTGAATTGGGGGATTATCCCATATATTGCTGGAAAGTGGTTTTTAAACCATATATTAATGATTTTTTTGGATTTCTAACTGATATTTAGTCCAGATAATGGATTTTTGAGGATATTAAGGCCATTTGAAGGGGGATTTGATCCCAAAAAGAGGCTAGATATTGAGGGAAGCTGGGATTCCTCATCTGAGCCTCAAAATCTATATAAACCCGGATTTTTGAAGCTTGTAGGAGACCTTTTGATGCAGGGTTTTGAAGGAGCAATTTGTAAATTTTGGCATTTTCTCATGTTTTGAGAGGCGTTTTTCTCATGTTGTTGAGAGGATTTTGATGGTGCATGCATGAATCTGAGAAAAGAGGTCTTGTAAAACAGACATGAAGCATGTAATATAATAGCAAAGAGCATTGTAAGAGGACTTTGAGAATTTTAAAGAGCAATACAGAGGTCCTCCACTTGGAAGCGGGCCCAGAGACGTAGCCAACGATTGGTGAACTTTGTTATCAACCTCTTGTCTCTTTTTCTCTTTCTTTTTTACTGTTCCATTATCTTCCTTTGTAGCATGGATATTAATGGTTCATCTCTTTCTCCATTAATAAGCATCAAGTAAAAGTCACATTTGATATTCCGCAAACAAGATAAGAAGTTTATGTATTTCGCATTCTTAACGATCTGATGCAAAAAGTACATTAAACTAACTTGCAATTTATTAGTAACACCTTCATTTTTGGATCAGTGGTAGAGCCTTCCTTCTATAGGCATCCTAGTTAGATCCTTATTTTCCATGCCATAGTACTTCATAGGCACAAGAGTCTTGTTTAATCCCACCATGACTTTGTGTTGAATCCTCATACTTCTTCTTTATCTTTCTTTGGCCTATACCTAAGGGACTCTCTAATGAGAATGGTTTGTTGTCTTTCAAACTCGCTTGAATTTTGAAAGCAACATCCAACAAGACTTTATTTATTCTTTTCGATATTGTATCGATTACTTGAGAAAAGAAGCCCCCCTGAAGTCTTCTTTAATCCCTTTTCAGACTCTCTAAAATGAAAATATCATCAAGCGATCTTGTTGCACTTCACGCTCTCCAAAATCAAATTTGAGGGCAGATCTTTCCTACGGTGGTTTACCCATTTTTTGGACCGGATGGATAATTTTAGGAATAAAGGTATTCCCTAGGAACTTTGTTTCGCTAGGAGAGTATTCTTATTTTGTAGATTATTATTATTATTTTGTAGATGGTGCACTCCCAAACTGTTGTCCCGTGCTCACTCGACTTTGTGCCTTCCCACTGGTAAAGATATTGTAATGTATTCCGACCATCAGTTTCTCTTTTGACCTCACACATTAGGGAGAATCTATTATAGCCCAAAAATTTCCTACCAATGCATACATGGCATTGGCCTTTTCACTTACACTTGTTGAGACTCTTTCTTAAAAATTTTATTTTTGGAGCATGTACGCATCCTGCTCCACTACTGCCTGTGTACACACACTAGTTGCATACTAGAAAACCGATGTTTACCTCCAAAAATTTCAAAAAATAAAAAGTTTCAAGGATTTTGGTGGAGTTAAGAGGCTATTGGAGGTTTCCCAAACATTTTACCCATTGTAGCATGCCCCCAAACCGAATAACCATCGTTTTTTCATATAAAAAGAGGTCTTGGGGTCTCATTCCAACATCAAGCAAGAGAAAAGAGAAACTCTACCAAAATCCCTTCCCCTTCTAGCCCAAGTTTTGCAGCCCTTTCCGAAATTTGACCTTGGTATTCCCTCTTTAACCTTTTCTCCTTATACAATCCCATCTATTTTCCCAAAGAGATTAGTTGATTGTGAGAGACAACATGGGAATGATGCACTTAGAGCAACAGTAAGAGGAGCCCGAGATTGGTTCACAAAGCATTTTTATGATTAATAAAGTTGTAATATTTTAATCTTCAGTTTGAATAAGAGTTATTTTCATGTCCCAATTCATTGCATATTTGTATCTTTATTTCTTAATACATCTACATTTAAATCTAAATGCTAACATTGATAAGTAGAGATGTCATATTTATAGAATCTTTTTCCCAAGTGTTCTTATAGGTCAGCTTCAGGAGGAGACACGTAGCTTAGGGAACTACAAAGGTGAAGGAAGTTTGCATCAGATGATAGGGACTAAGGTACACTTATGAGTCTTCCTTGTTCTATTTTTTCTGTTTGTTTGGGTAGTTTTTGGATAGCTTAGGATTAGGACTGTATTTTAATGGAAGTTTTTGCTCTGCCTATATTCCGACCTAGTATAGTATTAGGGGGATTTTCTCCGCTAACACTACTTTAAATTTTTTTTGTCTTTTTGAAGAGGCTACACATGTAACTATATAGAAGAAAAATTCCTTATTTTGTGTGATGATGAATTATACATAGGAATTCCATGTAAAGGGATCATCAACACCTTTGAATTCCATGGGAATCTAACTATATATATTTTTTATATTAATGTAAATACATATTTTGTTCATAGTCTAGTTTTTGTTTCCATACATATTCACCTGCATTCAAATAGACCTCTTTGGGGATCAATTTTGAGAGATCCATTTTGGCACATATCCTCATAAGGTCATGCATTATCTTTTAGTCATTTTAGGATTGTAGTAGTGAAATTTTTGGATGTTATTTATAATATTGAATAGAGTCTTTAGAGGCCAAAATTGAAGGGGAACGTTGAAGAGTGTTACCCATATGAAGGTTGAGGATAAATTTGATCCAGAGGTATAAAAGTTTGGATATGAAGGCTTCATGAAAACGATAACAATTCTCCAAATCCATGGACTAGATTTGAAAATATTTGGACCCTATCAACAAGTACATAAAATTCTATATTCAAGATATTTTTACATTATTCAACTATGTTTCATAATAATAAGGGAATATTGATTAAGAAATTGTTATGAATGAAATCTTTTTAAGTTCCTATAATTTTTTTTTGAACTGGAGATGTGAAAACATATTGAATATACACAATAAAAAAAAGTACAAACCTTTAATAATGATAAGGTTGTACTATAAAATGAATGAAAACAATAGTACCAAATTTACAGTGCATATGTTTGAGACCCTCCCATTAAGGATCAATTTGAACTCTTTGGTAAAATGGCATTGAAATGGTGTGCTAAAACAACAACAATTTTACAAAAAAGTCAATTTTACTTTTTATGATGTATGCAACTTCAATGTGACAATTGTGATGCATATGACACTACTTCAATGCTTATAGATTATGTTTGATGCATAAATCATAAACCTAATGCAACTTTGACCCAAGTGAAGAAAATTATAATGCTAGCCAATGCAAGGAAGTTTTTAAGTGTTTTTGGCATTGTATCACAACAAAAAAGTGATGCAAGACTAACACAACCATGATTCCCAATCACGATGCATGCGAAGAAAAAATACTAAGCTAGGTTTTCCAAAGAATCAACGATGCTAGAACCTTGTATTGTAGTAGTGATAAAATATTTAATAGTGATACACATGGGGAATTATGGATTTACGTGCCCTAATTATATATTTGTGACCAAATAAATTATATACAAGGTGTACAACTATGAATACACATCTATGTTACAAGAATGATAAATGTGAAATAGGTATGCTATAAGAAATAAAAATACTTACGTTTTGTCTAAACAATGTTTTTATATTTTATATTTTAAAATTTTAATATGTATGTGAAAATAACATCTCTGCATAAAATCTCCAAGAGTTAGCTCAATCGGTTAAACCATTTCCCCAAGTTGTATTCGGGTATTATGGGAAGACATGGGGATCTCATGAGACCTTCTTTGTAAAAAATAAAAGTATGGTCTAAATAAATTCTTCCAACATTTACACACAAATAATTACTCATTTTGGATCCTATGAGGTTTTTCTTTGAAAAAATAACCATAAATCCTTCCACCATATATCTCAACCAAAGTCTTCCAACATTGACTCCCAACTAATAACTCAATCCTCTTTATGTCATTTACCATTGAAATAAGTGTAACCACAATGTTCCAGTACTTCCATTTGAGAAACAAAGTTCTCAAGAAGATTTGAGAAGACCATTGTTCCCTCTACCATAGAAATAAGAGTG
>ML790640.1:457898-481678 GCA_009831015.1 Picea engelmannii | reverse complement strand
AAGGTTTGAAGGGGCGTTCATGTATCTCTATTTGATGTTGAAATTATATTGGTACTATATGGTCCTCTCCATGTATTTTCTAGGTTGTCATTATTAAAACATATATTGGGGTTCTCAGAAAGACAAAATATGAAAGCCTTGAAACATCCCTTTCGAATGCAGGAGTACACCCTTTGAAATTGAGGAATCCTAGGTAAGTATCCAATTATTTTTGTTCCATTGTAGAGGAGTTGAAGGGGGCACTAAAGCCTTTGGATATCCAGAAAATTGACAACCTACACATAATGGAGGGCCCAACAAGGGGGTATTAAGGAATGAGTGCATGTCGTTGGATCCCCTCACCAATTGAAAAATTGGGAAAAAGAAAGGGATCCCATGGGAGCTTGAATGGAGATGGTTTGTAATGGAGCATGGTACTCAGGGAGCTTGAATGGAGATGGTTTGTAATGGAGCATGGTACTCAGGGAGCTTGAATGGAGATGGTTTGTCAGGGAGGTTTGTTTAATAGTTTGTGGATTTCAATGAATGTAGATTGAGCATGGAGGGGAATGGTATTCTCCTTCATTATCGTTAATTCAAATGGAGGTAGGAGAAAAGGGATGGTTCACACAATGGAAGAAGGAATATCTCATGAATCCCATTGTAATCATGGCCAAGATTTAAACTGATGGGAAGTTTGACGCTTTTGAGAAGTGTATAGCCCATATTTTTGTGAAAGAGGAAGAACCCGGTGAGGCCTAGATGTAATGTTTGAAGTGTTAATTTAATAGACTAGTGTTGCATGGAGATTTTCCTCCATTAATGGGTCGTGTGCATTGCTTTGAAAAAACCTAAATCACATTAAATGCAGTTAATACAATGTACAATTAACACTATGTTTCAGACAGGTGAAGCCGAATGGGATTTCTAGTAGGGGCATATGATTTTAAAAGATTCGCACTCTGAGTTAATCGGGAAGCCATACCTAACCACTATCCCATATCCAAATACTTTTAAACTAAAGGGGTCTTCTTTTATTAAACTTTTCGCAAAGGAGTACAGTCTAATACTCTACTTTTACCGAAGCCCATTTGGTCGTTTTTATTGTGTGATTATGTGTATGGTCTAATGGATGAGGCCTAGGCTGTAAATCCCAAAGTCGTTTGTAATGTAAACATATGATAATGGTTTATATGTATGGTCTAACACATAAGGTTTAGGCCATAAAATCCTAAATTTGTTTGTATTGTTAAGACTGTGGTAATGGTTATAGGTACAAACAGATAGGAAAGTAATTATAATTACAGAACTTTATATAAACATTGAAATGGGTTATAAGCACTTATTATATCTTCGATTTGAAAACTTTAAGTTGAATGGTAATGACAATTGACGATAGTAAGGACTCTAGTAAACTCTCAGATTCAAGCTATATAATAGAAAGCCTACTTTCTTGAATCCTGAAGTTATTCATGGATAAATGTACAAACAATTTTATTTTTTTTGACAGTTTTTAAGGTACATTACATATGTTATCAGAGTAAAAAGTTACAACACTGGGTCTGAACAGGGCCACATTAATTTCTTAGTATATATTCTAATTTATGTAAAACTAATAAATCTGATGGCTACGAAAAGAAAGCCTTTCTGTTTTTTGATAATTATGGCATCTCAGGAGGGTGCAGAAATCACGATGGAAGGAAATCCACAACAATGACCTCCTGGAGATCCAAGAAAGAATAGTGATGGAAGCTCACCCATGGAGGTGTTGGAAACAATGAGGAATCTTATTGTTGAACTACATATTTTCAAGGCCGACAATGAAAAATTGAAGAAAGCACAATAGGAACAACAAGAGATAAATGAAGTCCTGTTGCGTAGTATAGTAACCAAGAAAATCCCAAAAGACGATAACCATGATGAAGAGGTCAGCAAAAGGGCCTCCAAGAACTCTGGGATGGAAACAGAAAAAGGAGACAGTTCGTCTAAAGGGACACCTTCAACTAAAGACAAAACTAAACCAGATAGAAAAAGAAAACAAGTAGACCACCTGGAAGGAGAATTTAAAAATATTAAACCAGCTACCTTGTATGGAGAATCCAGGACAGAAGAAGAAGCGGAGGCTTGGTTGTTGGACATAAAAAAATACTTCCAGATCTACAACTATTCCAACAACATGAAGGTCAGAATGGCCATCTACAATTTGAAGGGGAAGGCCAGCATTTGGTGACAGTACCTGAAATTGGCCAAGGAACTAAAGGAGAAAAAATTGGAATGGTCTGACTTTAAGAAGTATTTCAAGAAACAATACCTTTATGAAAACCGTTATGAAAGGAAGACAAAATAAATAATTCAGAAAGTGTACTACATAAAGTGTATGACTCCAATTAGCTGGGATAACCCAGCTGACAGACTCATGGTTGGACCAGTGATGCTCCAAGAAATGGAGAACATGGTAAGAAAGGTAGAACAGAGCTTAAAAGAAGCACATGACATACATAATTGCTATGCATATCAGAAAAGAAGACACTTGGAATTTCAAGTGGGAGAGCATGTTTATTTGAAGGTCAAAGCCCGAAAAAGATCATTGAAGTTAGGGAACTATGCCAAGCTAACACCCAGGTTTTTTGGGCCCTTCGAGATAGTAGCTCAAATGGGACCCGTAGCTTATCAACTTACACTTCCAGCTAATCTAAGAATTCATAATGTATTTCACATTTCCTTGTTGAAAAAGTATATTCATGACCCTACTCATATGATTGATTGGAACTTGGTGTAGGTGGAACCCAAAGGCAAGTTTCAGGTGGAACCCCTGCACATTCTGGACTGAAGAGAAGTAGTACTTTGGAACAGAGCCATCGCTCAGGCAAGCTGCAATGGAAGCACTTTAGTCCTGAGGAGGCCACTTGGGAGTTGGAGGGAGATTTACGGAAATCTCATCCAATTCTGTTCCAAGAAAGGAACAAACACTGAGGATAATGTTTTACTCATCCATTTTTGACAATTCCAAATTTTGAATTTGATAATTGTATTTAATTATTATGACTGTTGGGTAGAGATTTGATTTGAATTAACTAACTATTTGACTATGACACTTGTATAAAAACATAATATTTTATATTGATTGCAGGAGGAAAAATTGAACAACCATGTTAAAATCAGTTGACCATGACTCCATGAGTGGGGAACATGTTGGAACTACCTCTAGGTTGATTGTTACAAGTGGAAAATCAGTGATTTGGCCATTAATAGCCCCTGAAAATTAGGGATTTAGAACGCTGTGAAAATTCCCAAGGGAGGGAAAAACGGACCTAGGCAAATTGATAAATAACATATGTGAGGAGGCAGGATGCTACCAAGTATGCTAGGGAAGGAGACTATTGATTTACTTGCTGTTATGAACACTACTTGAGTATGAGGAAAGGGAAACTGTTGGAGCAGTAGGACATTGTTGAGGAGAAATTTTTTCCAAGTTTTTCCTCATGGATTCATGGTCAGGCTAGGGGGTGAATCGGGAAATTAGTTTGGCTTCCCTGTTCTACGGTTGGGAGGAACATGGTTGTTCCCTTTGTCTTTCAACATATTATTTTAGATATTTTATTTTTGTCCCTTCTCTGGCTAAATGTTATATGGCTGCATACATGATAGAATGCATCTGTTAATTCTAACTAGAAATAATATTAAGGATGAAAGATCGAATGCATCCTTTTGAAGACTTAGGAACTGCTAGAATGTCTCTATACTTGCTCAGAATGGATTATCTTTTTTGTATCACATTACTGTTATGAGTACTAATTCCTGAAAGTATAGTAGCTGAAAGGATATGGAAACTGCACAGTTTATATATATATATATATATATATATATATATATATATATACGTATGGACGTATACTTATCTTATGGTATATAAGGGCATGTGTAGCAGTAGAATAATTAACTAAGATTTCTTCCATGTACCAGCTGAATAGTCATGATTTTTAGGAGATAGCCATACGGAAGTGACCTTGCAAATACCAAGAATTATTATAGAACACCTACAACATTCACACATCTTTATATCAACTGGTGTTTAATGAAAAAGTTATAGGACGAATTGGTCTATGGGTCCATAGGTTGACATGTTGGAAATTATATTTGGAGTGAATCGAATTATCACAATTTAATTACCAGAATTAATCATGAGAGGCGCGAAGGCCCAGGGAAGAAGGGACATGCTGAAACTTCACATACCCCTGAATAAATTCATAACTGTGTAAATAACACCATAATCACCTAGAATTTAAAAAGGAAAGCCTTTAACACAAGTACAATAGTTGCAATTTGAATTCATTTATCATCATGCAATCTGGAGTCAATTACAGATAATATATACATATAGCTGGCAATAGCCGAGCACCTTTATTCATTTCAAAATCCTTTCTTAGAAGGAGCCAGTATGTCGGTAGTACATTAAACCAATGAAATAACCAGTATGCCATTACAAGTAGGCGGAAAGGAAACCCTGAAATTATTTTAAGAATAATATTACATATCTCATCCGGAATTCAAACAAACAAACACCCCATATTGTGTTTTATTCCAATGATAGAAATTACCATCACAAAACGGGTTACCCTTAATCAAACGGTACTGAAATTGGAACATAACTACATGGTTATTCAAAGGATTGGAAAGGGACCTCTCCCTTCCACTATAAATAAAAGAATGTGACACAGAGGGTTACATTCATGGAACTTGAATACCATTGTCTCCAAGAATAGGTGTGGATATCCACAACTTCTTACCGATGAGAACTCTGCAAAATTTGTACCAGTAACATATTAGTAACTTAATATGCCATTGAAATTTTAGAACGATACGAAAGCAGGGTGAATGAAAGTATCCACAGAATAAAAATATATCACTTGATACCATCACATCAAAACATGGCTGCATCATTAGTTAAAACATCCAGTTCAATAAATAAGCGATACAAGAAACTATGGATTTTGTAATTATAATAGTAGTTCCAACGCCGATTCTAGAGACACTAAAACAATGAATGAATATACTTTGAGGTATAGACAAGATACATATAATATACTAGATGAAATATTCGTACGGAAACACCATCAAAATACAGTTAATATGAATGTTAAATACAAGATTCTGTTTTTCTTAAAATTTAGAAGAAAGGATTAAAGTAACATCGAATGATTTAGCCTATTGATAGACCACAGTAAGCCAATATAGAACCCATAATATTTATCAGTTATAGGGGCTCTCTCTTTGGGGTTACATGTTATGGGAAAGGATGGTATACAAGCGAAAGGGCCCTTTGAGGCAAATGAGTGGATATGGATTGGGAAAACATACTAAATGGAGTACAACTAGCCATGGTAGGAATTTAGAGCCTACGAAACAAATAAAACTCTTTTAATATGGACAAGGAAATACTGCAATTACAGTGCAACGCTATCACCCTAATAAACTTAATTTCTGGAATCAAATCCAAGGAAAATCCCGTAGAAGATCAATACCAACCAATGAAACAGGATGGTGAAGCAGAGAGAAAACAGTATGCCCTAGAGGCAGTGTACTCACGAATCACCAAGAAAACAAAGGAATGTGGTATCAACCCTTTCGGAGTTTCCAGAATAGACAAGAACATGGTAATAAAATTACTTAGTAGAGGGGAGGAAATTCGATAACCTGCCTGGAGTTTTGGAAATAAGACAATAACCTCTTACTGATAGTATAATCATTGTGGCACGTAGGTTACCCATAATGGTTGCAAGAGGAAGAGAACTTGGCCACAAATCTATGACTAGAGATGTAGAGGTAACGAGAAACTTACCATTGGGTTAGATAGAAATGTTGCCTCCTCTATGAGAAAAACATCACCGTTGTTTCCCTTCGCCAAGAAATTAGAGTCGCATAGCTAGACTTTCGAAGAACCTCCCCACAAAAAAATACATTAACCTAGCGAAATCCTTCCTCGGAGAATGAGGTCTGTGGGTACAAATGACCAATTGATGAGATAGATTTCGCACGTCCATATTGGATAGTAGGTCAGATGATGGTCTTGACTGTAGCATGTACCCTACCCCCCTTTAATTCCCTATCCAGGATTAAGTGCATATCCGACCTACCCCTCTTTTGGTATTCAATGAGCGACTGAGTAAGGAAGCGCCTGTGAAACTCATTGAAACCTTTAACCCTAAATCAAAATAAATCCAGTTAATACAATGTACATTTGACACTACATTCGGGCAGGTTGAGCCAAATGAGATGGTTAAGTGCATATTGGGCCTAAACCCTAAATCACATTAAATGCGGTTAATATAATGTACAATTGACGCTACGTTTTAGACAGGTTGAGCCGAATGGGATTTTTAGCACGGGTAGAGGATTTTAAAATATTCACACTCTGATTTAACCGGGAAGCCTTACCTAACCACTATCCCATATCCGGATACTTTTAAACTAAAGGGGTATTCTTATATTAAACTTTTTGCAGAGGAGTATAGTCTAATACTCTACTTTTACCTAAGCACGTTTGGTCATTTTTATTGTTTGATTATGTGTATGGTCCAATGCATGAGGCCTAGGCTATAATCCCAAAGTCGTTTGTAATGTAAACATATGGTAATGGTTTATATGTATGGTATAACATGTAAGGTTTAGGCCATAAAATCCCAAAGTCATTTGTATTGTTAAGACTGTGGTAATGGTTGTAGGTACAAACAGATAGGAAAGTAATTATAATTACAGGACTTTAAATAAACATTGAAATGGGGAATAAGCACTTATTATATCGTCGATTTGAAAACTTTAAGTTGAATGGTAATGGAAATTGACGACAGCAAGGACTCTAGTAAACTCTCAGATTCAAGCTATATAATAGAAAGCCTACTTTCTTGAATCCCGAAGCTATTCATGGAAAAATGTACAAACGATTTTTTGTTTTTGACAGTTTTTCAGGTACATTACAGAAATTAAAGTGGTAGTTGGTCGTAAATAATATGGTGGATAAATACATGAGAGGCCCCATAGTCATTTATTAGGGAGGTTGGTTTAATAGTTTGGCGATTTCAATGAACATAGATTGGGAACGGAGGGGAATGGTATTCTCATTCATGATCATTAATTCAAATGGAAATAGGAGAAAAAGGATAGTTCACACAATGGAAGAAGGAAGATCTCATGAATCCCATTGTAATCCTGGCCAAGATTTAAATTGATGGGCAGTTTGAGGCTTTTGAGAGGTGTATAGTGCACATTTTTGCGAAAGAGGAACAACCCGGTGAGGCCTAGATGTAATGTTTGAAGTGTTAATTTAATAGACTAGTGTTGCATGTAGATTTTCCTCAATTAATGGGTTGTGTGCATTGCTTTGAATTTCATTGTTGTGTGCTCCTAGTAATTACAACATCTATAGTTAATAGACTGTCTACACTACTAATGTATCAGAGCATGTCTGATCCCCACATGTGTGTGATAATGACACACCGATGTTTTTACATGGTAAAACCCTATGGGGAAACATCCAAGACCCTTGCTAACATGGGCACTTGGACCAATTTATTAATGTGAAAGATAAATATTACATAGAGATTTACAACAGAGTTTATCGCAATCGATCATCAGTAAATGACCCTTAGTAAAGAATGATCTCTAGAAGAGGATAGGCTAAGTGGAATCCAGGTAGAAGAAACCCACATGAGTGCTCCAAAGTTTTTGAGGAAATTATGAATCCCTTAAAGATCGAGGGATTCCTATAGGAAGAGCAGGATAATTCAATTGAACACGTTTCAAGTGTGGACCACAAGGGCACCGAAATTATATGTGTCTAGAGAAGTTATATGTCAGTTGAATAAAATAATAAAGAACATGTAAATCTCCATTAGTGAAGATTACAATTGGGTTTATTGTTGGAGACAACACATATCTTAATTGAGGAAAATGGCTTAGGCTCGAGATTGCAACAATATTTTCCATAATAGGGATTTTTGTCCCAACAACAATAGTGGTGAAGGTGGTCTAAAATATATCGATTCTAAGAAAGAAAAAGGGGAATAACTATGATTTTATTAGAAAATATTTCCACATGCCTATGTTAGGTTATTTACACACTTAGGAGTTAGTTAAGATAAACTTGGTACAATATTTCCTTAGGTTAAACTATGTTTCTTTAGTATGCATTTGTAGCTATGTAATCTGACGATCAGAATTTGCTGTAGACATAAGGTGATCTAATGACTCATATTCTCCTCGATACTAATGGCTATACTGATTCGATCGACCAAATGGTCACACAGATGAAATCTTTGGCTGATCCCACTCTTGTCTTGGAGAGTGTTGAGTCTACCAAAGTGGTCATGTCAATGCAATATTTGGCTGATCCCACTCTTCTGATAGGGAGTGATGTGTATACTGACTATGTTTTTAGCATTTCCAGTTCATTACTTTCATAACAAGGGGACATTCTGTCCACTTCAATCACACCCCCTCCAAGTCCTAGGATGGTTTCCTTTGATTGGAATGACCTTGTTGAGCCTCGCCTTCCTTCTTATATGCCTTTTCAAATAAGGGTTGAATTTAATTCAAAAAATAGTTACCAATGTATTGTAGATAAAAGAGACTCTACAAGTATTTTATCCTCCTGGGATTGGAAACCTTTGGGTTCTCCCGAGCTTGTGACCACTTCGAACGAGCTGCTGGATTTTGACAGATGTCCTAGTGAATATTTGGGGATTCTTCCTCAATTTCCAATATCATAAGGTGGTAATATTTTCCTTGTTTATGTTATAGTGGTGCAAGGCCCATTATATTTCGATATGCTTCTTGGGTGTGATTATGTATATGCTATGAACATTGCAGTGTATACTCTCTTTCGGGTGATGCATTTCCATCACAATGGAAGCATTTTCACTATTCACCAGTTGGCATCTGATAATCACCATCCTAATTCAGCGTTAGTTCAAGATGCCCCTTTATATATATAAATTATTCATGTAGACTCTACCCCGCCACAGGTAAATTATGTGGCATCTTATCCTCCATGTTCAATTTCTCCTGAGTAGGAACTTCGCCATGACTCATTTTTTCCTTCATGAGACTTGATTCATTGGTTTATCCAATGAGGGAATGGGATCCCTTTCTTCGCCCACTTGGTCTGAGTGATATTGAGTTTCCTTTTGAGTCTTATCTCATTGTTTGTATATCCTCAAGCCCTTGTGCTTGTGATTCTTTGTTCATAGACTCTTCTAGTCCTGGCCAGAACCTTCATCGTCATATGGAATATGGTCAATTTGCTTCCCGATTCGGGATTGTCAACCCTCCTCGTTTGACTGATTTATCAGATTTTGAATTTCCTTTTGATGAGGCTATCCTTGAAGCCATGACTATGGTTTCTATACTGTGAGAAGACTTACACTGTGGTTTGTGTTTTCTTCCCTTTTGGGAGACTTTCCAGGTTGACTATCGAAGAGACTCTTGTTCAGATCCTAACATTGGGATCTAATTGAACTACTACCACACATGAGCCGTAATCTCATGTGGTGCTTTGTACCATATTGTATAGTCCATGTATGTTGTTTTCAAGTTTTGTATTCAATAGCAACTCTTATTTTCTGAAGTTTCTATCTATATTGGATTTATTAACTTCTGTATGAGTGTTATTGGCCTTATATGCAGGATCTTGGAGACATTTTTCTTTGACAGTTTATCATTGTCTCGTTCCATTCTAACAGGTATCGACCATGAAACTGGCATAAAGGCTAGATTTTTTCCTACTTGCATTTTCTGTATTATCCGTTTCCTAGTTCATTTAGCCTTAGGATCGACCTCGCTGAATTGCAACACTAAACTTCCTTGTCGATAAGTGTGTCGTACATTATGTGGTAAATCCTTCCTTCGATGGGCATCCTAGTTAGATCCTTGTTTTCCATTTGGTTTCCATTCCATAGTACTTCATAGACAAGGGAGTCTTGTTTAGTCCCGCCATGACTTTGTGTTGAAGCCTCATAATTATTCTTCATCTTTCTCTGGCCTATACCTGAGGGAATCCCTAATGAGAATGGTTTGTTGTCTTTCAAGCTCGCTTGAATTTTGAAAGAAACATCCAAAGAGACTTTATTTATTCTTTTCGATCTCATATGGATTACTTGAGAAAAGAAAACCCCCTGGAGTCTTTTTTAATCCCTTTTCAAACTGTCTAGAATGAAAATATTGTCGAGTGATCTTGTTGCACTTCATGCTCGTCAAATTGAAATTTGAGGGCACATCTGTCTGGTGGTAGTTTACTCATTTTTTCGTCTAGATAGATAATCTTAGGAATAAAGGTATGCCCTAGGAACTTCAATTTGCTAGGAGAGTATTCTCAGGCATAAGTTTAACCCTTTTTCAGGCTCGAGGGACTAAATTTTCGAAAAAGTAACATTCTCCTTGGTTTTGGTTTATCTCTTTTCTGTGCCTTGGAATTACTGATGAAAAAGGAACTCCCTCAAATTCCATATTTAATATCCTTTCAAACTCCCTAAATATAAATTTTTTTGAGTGACCTTGTTCCTTTGACACTCGTTAATTGGTCTAGATATAACATCTATTTGGCATGATTTTAAGCCTTTTTGCAGCCAATAGATTATCCAGGAAAAAGTTATGCCTAATGAGAATTATGTCACCAAAACAGTTCTCCTAAGTTATATTTTATACTTTTTCAGGCTAAGGAGACTAAACTTAGAAAAAGGTTGTGAGTCAATAGTTAAGCTCTTTTCAGTCTACTTAACATTGAAAATATAGACGAGTGATCTTGTCTCAATCAAACTCGTTAAAATGGTTTTGAAGAGACATTATTTCGGTATAAGTTTAACCCTTTTTCAAATCGACTAGAATAATTGCAAAAAATAAAATCCTTAGAGTCTTATGTTAGCATTTTTTCAAACTCTCTAAAACGTGAAAAAACCACCGCGTTTACCTTCTGTGGGATCGTAGAAATTTGCTTCCAAGGAGTCTTGTTGTGTCATGCTTAATCGAACTATGGGTCTCGTCTTTGCATCATTGGCCTAGTTCTAGATCCATGTTTCTCTCAATTATGACATTCAAATCATTCCTTAAATGAAAGCCTTGCAACACTTTTTTCCTTTGTGATCTGACACCTTGACCCATGGAGGCATTTTCTCTAGTGTCCTTATCTTGCACATGTCTCCTTACGCCGAGCATCAGTATGTTCCATGTGCCTCGAACTAGTTTTCTTTCCCACGACACTCGTTCCTCCTCTGTAATGTAGCATTCTCTTATTCCTTTCCAAGATCGTTAAAAATTTGAAAAAGACAAAAAAATCAAATATTCCAAAAATAAGGGACGGGTTATATAAAATATTTTTCGATAGCAAGATAGTCACCCTTTGATAAAGCACATCCTTTCATTTGTTTTCCAAGAATTGGGATCTAGTATGACCTTCAAGAGCTATTCTCGCTACGTAGAGCTATGTCCCCTTCCAGTTGGTTACTCTTCCAAACATATGGAGAGTTTATGGTGCATCCTGCATCACCGACTTATGTCAATGTTACTTTGCCTGAGTCTCATCATTTTTCATTCTTTTTTCCAAGGGAATTTTTATCCAACCTGAGTCATCCATTTTGCATTTTGTCTCTTGACCTTCATGAGTTGACCATTCCAAGAGTCCAGTCAAGTCTGGATTCAAAATCGATGAAGTTATGTGCCTGATGATTGAGATCCTCCAATCTTTCCCCAATGACATGTCGAAGACCTCAGAGTAGTGAGTCTTACACTCCTATTGTAATCCTACCTGAGTTGTTGAAGATATTGAAGTCATTTTTTGAGCTATGGTGTTCTCATCTCCAGCCGCAGTCGTCAATACTTCTTGAAGATGCATATTATTTGTACTTGAATATCATCAAATAATTTTGAGATGTAGATCCTCTTTGTATTTCTAATGGCTATACTTTATATGACATGGATCTGCAGTGTAATTGATTGGAATCCATGATTAGTTCATCCCAAGCATGGGTATGCCCACCTTAGAGAGATTATTATTATTTTGCAGATGGTGCGCTCCCGAACTGTTGTCCTGCGCTCACTTGATTTTGTGCCTTCCAACTGGTAAATATATTGTAATGTATTTCATCCATCAGTTTCTATTTTGACCTCACACATTAGGGAGAATCTATTATAGCCCAAAAATTCCCTACCTATGCATACATGGCATTGGCCTTTTCACTTACATAATTTTCCAAATTACTGTTGAGAATATTTCTTAAAAAAACTATTTTTTGGAGCATGTACACATCGTTCTACACTATTGCATGCATACACATGCTAGTTTCATACTAGAGAACCCGTGTTTACCTCCAAAATTTGCAAAAAATAAAAAGTTGAAAGGATTTTGGCAGAGTTAGCAGGCTATTGGATGTTTCCCAACCATTTTACCCATTGTAGCAAGTCCCCAAACTGAATAACCATATTTTTGTCATATAAAAAGATCTCTTGGGATCTCCTTCCGACATCAAGCAAGATAAAAGAGAAAATCTCCCAAAATCCATTCCGACTCTAGCCCAAGTTTTGCATCCTGTTCTGAGATTTGGCCTCAACATTCCCTCTTTAGCCTTTTCTCCTTATACAATCCCTTCTATTTTCCCAAACAGATCAGTTGATTGTGAGAGGCAACATGGGAATGATGCACTTGGAGCAACAATAAGAGGAGCTTGGGCCTTTTTCGCGAAGCGTTTTTATGATCAAGAAGGTTGTAATATTTGTATCTTTATTGCTTAATACATCTACATTTAAATCTGAACGCTAACATTGATAAGTAGAGATTTCATATTTATAGCATATTTTTCCTAAGTGTTCTTGCAGGTTAGCTTCAGGAGGAGACACAGCTTAGGAAACTACAAAGTTGAAGGAAGATTGCATCGGACGTTAGGGACTAAGGTACACTTATCCGTCTTCCTTCTTCTCTTTTTTCTCTTTGTTTGGGTAGTTTTTGGATAGCTTATGATTAGGACTGTCTTTTAATGGAAGTTTGTGCTCTTCCTATATTCTGACCCAGTATAGTAATAGGGGGATTTTCCCCGCTAACACTACTTTGAATACTTTTTGTCTTTTTGAAGAGGCTACACATGTAACTGGATAGAAGAAAAAATCATTTTTTTGTGTGATGATGAATTAAACATAGGAATTCCATGAAAAGGGATCATCAATACCTATGAATTCCATGGGCATCTAACTATATATATTTTTTCTATTAATATAAATAGATATTGTGTTCTTGGAAAAAAAAGTTAAAATTTGAATTAATAAAAAATCTGTGAACAAATTGTACAATAGGGTTTTACAAATAAAAAATCATGATTAGAAGACATGCTCTAGGATCCACATATAAGAATAGATGTATATACTTTTTCAAACTTCCAATTTAATAATTTCTTTGAAACCTACAAGTATACTATTTGATAAACTGAGATAATAATAATATTTTTCGATAGAAAATTCTATACTAATGTTCTTGTTTGGGATTGAGTCAGGTGTTCAATTACATATTTACCTTTTCTTTTAGATTTCTTTCCAGCAACTTAAGTCCAAACTTATTAATTGTACTGGGGCATAGTGTATGCATCGTAAATCGAATTAACTTCTTCTTCTTCTTCCATAGGGATGAGTGAAAGCCTTGGAGTGGTTGTCAAGTTTCCCATGGAGCCTTTATTTTTCCTTTGGTGTATCCTCCCTTGAGTTTCAATGATATTTATAAGGGGAAAGGACTCTCACATGAATTAGTGGGGCTTCGAGTAACAATTATATATTCTTTGTCTCTTGACCCAAAGTGACTTTTCCTATAAAGCTTTTGATTTCTATCAACTAATGGTTCACCTTAGCACTATGTCACCATGTAGTATTCAATTTTGTTCCATTTTGAAAAAGGATTGTGATATCCACAAAAATAAATTATTTTTGAAATTTAAATTCATTCGAAATTTATTCTGTTTTTAGTAAATTCGAATCAGGAAAGTTTTGCCATTTATGGAAATTTCGAATTTCGAATTTAATAATTGTAACTAATTATTATGACTGTTGTCTAGAGATATGTTTTTACCCAACCAACTATTGGACTATGACACTTTTATGAAAACATAATATTTTATATTAATTGCAGGAGGACAAATGGAACATCCATGTTAAAATAAACTAACCATGACTCCATGAGTGGGGAACATGTTGGAACTACCTATGGGATGATTATTACAATTGGAAAATCAATGATTTGGCCATTGGCAGCCCTTGAAAAATCGGTATTTAGAAAGCTGCAAATATTCCAAAGGGAGGGAAAAAAGACCTGGGCAAAATTGATAAATAGCATATGTGAGGAGGCTGGATGCTTCCAAGCATGTTGGGAAAGGAGACTTTTGATTTACTTGCTGTTATGAACACTACTTGAGTCTGAGGCAAGGGAAAACTGCTAGAGTTGTAGGACATTGCTGAAGAGAAGTTTTTCCAAGTTCACCCTCATGGATTCATTGTCAGGCAAGTGGGTGAATCGGGCAAGTAGTTTGGCTTCCCTATTCTACGGTTGTGGGGAATGTGGTTGTTCCCTTTTTTTTTCCACAAGCTGGTTTAGATATGTAAACCTTTCCTTACTCTGTCCTTGGATGTTTTGTGTGTAACTGATATTATGCATCTACTTGTTCTAAATTGAAGTAATTTTTTCAATGGATGATATCTATTGTGGTATTAGATTTGCAATCACAGTCTAAATTCTGGAGTGGTCCCTCCTGAAAATCGGGAATACTAGGCAGATTTATTTAAATACGATTTGAGTTTTAGAGAGCAGATCCATCTACAGGATATGCTTATTCTGAAGTTGAAATGCTAGGATACTCTGTACTTCTTAAAGAAAACCAATCTGTATAGATATAGGTTTATTTCTGTGACTGAAGTATTAAACATATCTAAATGTGAGCAATCAGATAGGTTTAATTTGACGTCGAAATGCTAGGATATGTTGTATGCTTGAAGAAGACCAATCTGTATAGATATTGGTTTATTTCTGTGACTGAAGTATTAAATAGATCTAAATTTGAGCAATCAGAGTTTAGTAAATTTGTGGAGAAAGGAAACATTTAAATGTATCGCTAATTCCAAACAATCATACATCTTAAAAGAGACTTCTTGTCTTTTACATCTAAGAATTGAAGAGGAATACAAAATAGAAAGAACCTTATGGATCACCTAGGAACTCATATATTATACACATATATACGTATTGGAAATAAAATGCAAACTGGAAGTATTCTTTGTACATCAGAAAGTTAAGGAAATCCGAAAAACCCCTTTTGTTTATCAGATGCTAAAACAATCATGAGAATTGACGCTTATCAGAAGACTTTATGCTTCGCTTGTTTTATTTAAAGAGCAGTCTACCCTTTCCATAATCAAAGTATGTAACGAGTTTAGAAATATGTGAAAACCTTAAGAAGATCCAGAACAATTTTTGAATTGAATTTGTCACTCTGTGATTTTTTTTACTGAGTTTGTAAAATCTATTCATGTTTTCCTTTTTTGGCATTTCAGAGTTTATTTTTTCAATTGCTTGAAGTTATTTTGTTTTTGCAAATGATGAAACCCGAAGCCGCCCCACAGCCTGATCAAATTTCATGATTCAGTGATTACCGTTGTATGTTGTTCATGCATCAAGCATTACCAAATGTCGAAACCCGTTACTGGCTGGGCCCCATACCTTTTCGTGATTTCATGATTCAACGTTTAACGTTGTGAAGTGTTTTTGCATCGGGAGTTAGTAAAACCCGAAACCCCGAAGTGATGGTCTCAAATTCCATTCACTTTTCGAAATTCAAGAGTTATTGTGTGTTGGTAATTGGCACTTGAAATAACGAAATCCCAACCCCTAAACCCTGAATCACTGGTCCCACTTTCCATTCCCTTTTTGTAATTCGGAAGTTGTTGTGTGTTGGTGTTTGGGCATTTGAAATCACGAAATCCTGAAGCCCAAAACCTTGAAGTGTGGGGCCCACAGTCTTTCTGCATTTCGTGATTCGGAAAACAACGTGGTCCTTTGTTTTTTTTATTCGGCATTTGTAATCACCGAAACCCGATTGACCTCTGTTTTTTTTCACAAAACTGTAGGAACATAGTAGGAATTATTTGTTATAGGAACAATTCTAATACTGTAATGAATGGACTGGTAGAAAACGGTGGAGGACATTCATTCGGGATAGAGGTAGAATAGAAATAACAGATCATATTATGAGTCATTGTGTACAGGGCACAAGTACATAAATTATTGTATATGAAAGTATTAAACTAATCAAGCAGATTTTTAGCACGATTTTTCCTAAGAGTTCTGCTTTCCATGAGGTCATACACCTTTAAGTATTGTAAATTTAGTAATTTGACTATCGTTTAAAGGCATAAACTGTAGAGAACAAGATGAGATCCTTCGAGTTAACTATGCTTGATGTGTAAGCTACTGGTGTGTAAGAATGAGACCCAAGTTAGATAGATATACTTGAATGTTTAATTTTCTGTAAGTAAATATGTAGGACTGTAGCACATAATTGAGCTTTACAATTATTAGAATATAATCAAGATGAAACAATACCTATGACAATGAATCACTCTATATATATTTTGAGAAAGCTACATACTTATAGGTGTAAATAAGTGCAAATGTTAATGGAGAGTTAAGGTGACCTCTCATAGGTTAAACTCTATGCACCCAGATCATTTTGATCTAACGACAGTTGTGCACAACCCTAAGATTTATCTCTATTAACCTCAAATGTTCCTTCGACCTAAGTTTAGATATTTCCCATATACATATAAGTATGTTGCAGTAGTTTGAGAGTTAAGGGAAGTGATGGAATTATGGACATAATTTATCCAAATAAACTTTTTTGTTCAAAGTAAACTAGACTGGTGTAATAATGTCATTATGGAGAGAAATGAATCTTATCTTCTCTTAAATTCTAAGATTACACGAAATTGAATTATGTCATAGAAAAATAAAAATAAAAAATTATGGTGAATTTGAGGTACATTACATATGGTATCAGAGCAAAATCTACAACACTCGGCCTAAACAGGGCCACATTAGCTTCTTAGTATTTATTCCGATTTATGTAAAACTAATAAATCTTACGGGTACAAATAGAAATCCCTTTCTATTTTTGCAAATTATGGCAGCTTAGGAGGGTACATAAATCAGGATGGAAGGAAATCTGTAGCAAGGACCTCCTAGAGATCCAAGACGGAATAGTGATGGAAGCTCACCCATGGAGGTGTTGGAAACAATGAGGAATCTTATTGTTGAACTACAGTTTTTCAAGGCCGACAATGAAAAATTGAAGAAAGAACAACAAGAATAACAAGAGATAAATGAAGTCCTACTACGTAGTATTGTAACCAAGAAAGACCCAAAAGGAGATAACCATGACGAAGAAGTCAACAAAAGGGCCTCCAAGAATTCTTGAACGGAAACAGAAAAATGAGACAGTTCGTCTAAAGGGACACCTTCAGCTGAAGACAAAACTATACCAGACAGAAAAAGAAAACAAGTAGACTACCTTGAAGGAGAATTTAAAAATATTAAACCAGCTACCTTTGATGGAGAATCCAGGACATGAGAAGAAGCTGAGGCATGGTTGTTAGACATAAAAAAATACTTCTAGATCTACAACTATTCCAATAACATGAAGTTCAGAATGGCCATCTACAATCTGAAGGGGAATGCCAACATTTGGTGGCAGGACTTGAAATTGTCCAAGGGCCTAAATGAGAAACAGTTGGAATTGTTCGACTTTAAGAAGTATTTTAAGAAACAATACCTTTCTGAAAGCTATTATTAAAGGAAGACGAAAGAATTTTATGAGTTACGACTCAGACAAATGATGATGGAGGACCTTATAAATAAATTTCTGGAACTACTAAGGTTTGTACCATACATCCGGGAGGATAAGGTAAAAATACAACGATTCTTAAGTTGTTTACCACAGTCCTACAGGGACAAAATTGAGTTTGACAACCCCAAATCCTTGAGTGAAGTATTCAGGAAAGCACGAATGTGATTTGACCAATATAAACAATGGTTAGAGTTTCCCAAGGCTTGGAAAGATAAGAATCAAGATCGAATGAACCAACGGAAGAAGGGATACCAACCAACTCCTTATCGGAATGCAATAAAAAGTTTCCCAAGAAAGAATTTTCACTCCAATCATCCGAATATGAAAGGTAGTGGTAAACTTGGGAACGAAGAAGTTTGGGGACAAGTTCCGTGAGCCATTAAACTGTTGGGAGTGTGGAGAGCCTCAGATAAGGAGGAACTATTGTTCATAATCTGCAGGAAGCCTTGACAGTGGGAGATGTGGGTAGAAGCCTGCATCAGATAAATGCAACCATAGCTAGTCGACAAGTTGACCACCAGTCTTCGGTCGTAGAAATCGAAGGTAAAATCAATGACACTTGAATTTCTGTTTTAATTGACCCTAGAGCTATGTTAAGGTATATTACTCCTAATATAGTAGAGTCAAATAAACTTAAGAAATTGAAGCACGCAAAATCATGGCTGGTACAACTAGAAATATGTACTAAAAGGAAAGTAGTTGACTTTATTTCTTATTTTGAGTTCAACTTAGGTGGTCAAAAGATAAGGACCAATATGAACATCTTACCACTAGGATCTTATGATATGATTATCGGCATGGATGATTTGGAACAACACACAATAGTACTAGACTGTTATACAAAGATACTTAGCTATAAAGATGATTCTAACACTGTTAGAACATCCCAAGGCATACCAAAACTTGTATCAGTCAGAAAAATTTCAGCGATGCAACTCAAGAAATGTTTTAGAAAGGGATGCAATTTTATGCCATCTAAGTGACGAATCTATTAGAAAAAGTAGATAAGCCAAAGTTAGAAGAATTTATTGTCCTACGTGAATTCACAGACATGTTTGTGGATGAGATACCAGAATTACCTCCTAGAAGGGGAATCAACTTCTCCATAGACCTACTACCCAGTTTAGTCCCTATCTCAAAAGCACCTTACCGAATGAGTCTACCAGAATTGACAGAATTAAAAATCCAATTACATGAATTGTTGAACAAAGAGTATATCAGACCGAGCATTTCACCATGGGGGGCATAAGTTCTCTTTGTGAAAAAGAAAGGTGGTACTCTAAGACTATGTATCAATTATAGAAAACTGAACAAAATGACCATTAAGAACAAATACCCCTTACCAAGTATAAATGATATGTTCGATCAAGTTGGTGGGGACAAGATCTTTTCAAAATTGGATTTACGATCATGTTATCATCAAGTTAGGATAAAGGACAGGGACATAAAAAAAATAGCTTTTCGAACAAGATATGGACACTACGAGTTTGTAGTCATACATTTCAGACTCACTAACGCAACAACCACATTTATGTTCTTGATGAACAACATTTTCAGTCAGTACTTAGATAAGTTCATAGTAGTATTTATCGACGATATTCTGGTCTTTTCTAAAATGGAGGGGGAACATGATGAACATTTAAGAATAGTTCTGCAAACATTAAGGAAACACAAAATGTACGCATAATTCGAAAAATGTGACTTTTATAAAAAATAAATACAATATTTAGGACATGTCATTTCCTCAAAAGGTATTGTCGTAGACCCAAAAAAGATAAAATCCATTATGGAATGGCCAGTACCTAAGGATGTGGCAGATATCCGATCATTCATGGGAATCACTAGATATTATCACAGATTTATAGAAGGGTTTTCCAAGATAGCCTACCCTATCACGTCAAGACAAAAGAAAGGAACCAAGTTTAACTGGTCGCAAAAGTGTCAAGACAACTTTAACAAGCTGAATAAATTATTGACATCAACACCCATTTTGAAGGTAGAAGACCCAGATAAATACTTCACAGTTTGTGTTGATGCAAGTAAAGAGGTACTAGGTGGTGTCCTAATTTAGGAAGGGCACATGATTTGTTATGAGTCCCAAAAATTAAAAGAACATGAGCGAAATTATGTCACTCATGACCTAGAATTTGCAGCAATAATACATGCCTTAAAAATGTGGCGACACTATATAATGGGAAAAAATTTCCTACTATTGACGGATAATAGCAAGGTGAAATATATGTTTAACCAACTAGATCTTAATGCAAGACAAGCAAGGTGTCTAGCCTTCTTGAGAGAATTCAACTTTGAGGTTAGACATATCAAGGGTAAGGAAAATAAAATAGCGGACGCTTTAAGCAGAAGAGTCCATGGGTTATTTGAGATAAACATCAGTAGGGCAGACAGTGATCTGGAACAAAGAATAAGGACGACAGGTATTAATGATGAAAGTTACACTAAGATAATGATAGAATTACAAAACAATACCACCAACTCTGACAAACCAGATCTAAGCATCGACAAGAAATGACTATTATGACTTAAAAACAGACTTTACATACCAGATTCAACAAAATTGAAATAAATAATTTTGGACGAAGTGCATAAGAAACCGTATTTTGGCCATTCAGGTTACCAGAAAACAATAATAACACTTAGAAAACTATTTTTCTGGCCTATTATGAAGGGTGAAACAACAGAATACTTGGCTAGGTGCCAAGATTGTTAATAGGTTAAGGTCGAGCACTAACATCTAGCCAACCTATTACAACCATTACCAGTACCAGAATGGAAATGGGAGACTATATCACTGGAATTTATAACAGGTTTGCCTAAAACTCAGAAACATAATGATTCTATCATGGTTGTAATAGATAAACTCAGTAAGTCTGCACACTTTATTCTTGTAAAGTCTACTTTTAAAGCTATAAACATTGCTGAAATATTCATGAAAGAAATTTTTAGGCTGCATCGTATTCCTAAAATGGTGATTTCAGATAGAGACGTAAAATTTACGTCATTTTTTTGGAAGGAATTGTTTGCAGGGATAAACACTAAATTGAATTTCAGTACAAGCTATCATCCACAAATGGATGGATAGACTGAAAGGACAAACCAAATCATAGAGGATATGCTTCACATGTATGTAAGAACAAAACCAAGCAAGTGGGAAGACTACCTGCAATTGGTAGAATTTGCATATAACAATGGGTACAAAACTTCAGATAAGTTAATCCCTTTCAAAATACTGTATGGAAGAAAGAATACGACTCCAATTAGTTGGGATAAACCGACTGCAGACTCATTATTGGACCATAGATGCTCCAAGAAATGGAAAACATGGTAAGAAAGGTTTAACAGAACCTGAAAGAAGCACATGATAGACATAAGATCTATGAAGATCAGAAAAGAAGACACCTCAAATTTCAAGTGGTAGATCGTGTTTACCTAAAGGTCAAAGCCTGAAAAATCTCGTTGAAGTTAGGGAACTGTGCCAAGCTGGGACCCAGGTTTTGTGGGCCCTTCGAGATACTATCTCGAATTGGACCCGTTACATACCAACTTGCACTTCCAGCTAATCTAAGAATTCATGATGCATTTCACGTTTCTTTGTTGAAAAAGTATATTCATGACCCTACTCATATGATTGATTGGAAATTGGTGCAGGTGGAACCTAAAGGCGATTTCCAGGTGGAACCCCTGTGCATTCTGGACTAGATAGAAATAACACTTCGGAACATAGCCATCACTTAGGTAAAGTTGCAATGGAAGCACTTTAGTGCTGAGGAGGCCACTTAGGAGTTGGAGGGAGATTTGCAGAAATCTCATCCAATGTTGTTCCAAGAAGGGAACGAAAACTAAGGACAGTGTTTTACTGAATGGGGGAAAGGATGTGATATCCCCAAAAAATAAATTATTTTTGAAATTTAAATTCATTGGAAATTTATTCCGTTTTTAGTAAATTCGAATTTTGAAAATTTTTGCCATTTATTGCAATTCTGAATTTCAAATTTAATAATTGCAATTAATTATTATGACTGTTGGGTAGAGATCTATTTTGACCCAACCAACTATTGGACTATGACACTTGTATGAAAACATAATATTTTATATTAATTGCAGGAGGACAAATGGAACAACCATGTTAAAATTAGCTTACCATGACTCCATGTGTGGGGAGGATGTTGGAACTACCTCTGGGATGATTATTACAACTGGTAAATCAGTGATTTGGCCATTGGTAGTCCCTGAAAATTAGGGATTTAGAAATATGTGAAAATTCCCAAGGGAGGGAAAAAAGACCTGGGAAAAATTGATAAATAACATATGCGAGGAAGAAGGACGCTGTCAAGTATGCTGGGAAAGGACACTTTTGATTTATTTGATGTTATGAACATTGCTTGAGTGTGAGGCAAGGGAGAACTATTGGAGTTGTAGGACATTGCTAAAGAGATTATTTTCCAAGTTCTCCCTCATGGATTCATGGTCTGGCTAGGAGCTGAATCGGGCAAGTAGTTTGGCTGTCATATTCTATGATTGGGAGGAACGTGGTTGTTCTCTTTGTTTTTATGCAAGTTGGTTCAGATATGTAAACCTTTCCTTACTCTGTCCTTGGATGTTTTGTGTGTAACTAATATTATGCATCTACTTTATCTAAATCAAAGTAATTCTTTCAACGGATGATATCTATCGTGGTATTAGATTTACAATCACAGTCTAAATTTTGGAGTGGTCCCTCCCAAAAATCGAGAATACTAGGCAAATTTATTTAAATATGATTTGAGTTTAAGAGAGCAGATCCATCTACAGGATAGGCTTAATATGAAGTCGAAATGCTAGGATAATTTGTACTTCTTAAAGAAAACCAATATGTATAGATATAGGTTTATCTATGTGACTGAAGTATTAAACAGATCTAAATGTGAGCAATCAGATAGGTTTAATTTGAATTCGAAATGCTAGGATAAGTTGTATGCTCGAAGAAGACCAATCTGTATAGATATAGGTTTTTTTCTGTGACTAAAGTATTAAATAGATCTAAATTTGAGCAATCAGAGTTGAGTAAATTTGTGCCGAAAGGAAACATTTAAATGTATCACTAATTCCAAACAATCATGCATTTTAAAAGAGACTTCATGTCTTTTAAATCTAAGAATTTAAGAGGAATATGAAATAGAAAGAACCTTATGGATCACCTGGGCAGTCATATATTATACACATATATACGTATTGGAAATAAAACGCAAACTGGAATTAATCTATCTACATCATAAAGTTAAGGAAATCCGGAAAACCCCTTTTGTTTATCAGATGCTAAAACAATCATGCGAATTGATGCCTATCAAAAGACTTTATGCTTCCCTTGTTGTTTGGGCTTCAAAACGTCATACAAATATCACTCATTACGATACATTTTTCACCTATGCTTCCATTATATCACTCATTATTCACCACCATGTCACTTCATTTTCCCTATTGTTCACCATTAATGGGTCTCATTTATATTTTCCAAATATTATTTATTTTTAAGCATTTTTAAGAGAAATTCTTGATTAAATATTAGAAAATAATATATTTTACTGCATATATGGAAAGTGGATTTTTTTTGTGACATGTGTGGGTTCCAAGGAAGCTTCCAAGACACCTTTATGTGGCACTCTATGTTCAAATTCGAATTTGACGAGATCATGGAGAGATTATTGAGAAGATCATGGAGGATATCATGGATCTCATGGAGAATATCAAGGACACAAGAGGGTTATGTGTCTAGATGGTTGAGAGATGTATGGAACTAAAGAGAGATTAGTGGATCACATTTATGAGTTTGTTACTCATCCCATTGTATAAATAGGAGTACAATCTCCTCCATTTGTAATCCTGAAG
>ML790640.1:435705-452308 GCA_009831015.1 Picea engelmannii | reverse complement strand
GTCGAGCTCTCGGGTTGTAAGGTTGAATGGGAGGATGTTAATTATGCAAAAAATGGTGAAGGAAACTAGCCAAATTCTATTCAGAGGGCCACCTCTGCAGTTGATAATGATTTCCCTCATGACGACCATAAGGAGACTCCCTCTAGTGCAAAGGATATCCCTTTGGTCGAATGCTCCTCTCTTGAGTTTGGACTCTTGATTATAAAACTATAACATTTTGGTGTTGGTTTTGTCAAAAACCACTACATCTCTATGTTTTGTATCATCACACACACTCCTCTTCAACAAAGAAAAAAGGTAATAAAACTATACCAAAAATATGGAAAGAATGTGAACCAAGAGATCCAAACAATATAAAATATCAAAATGACATAACTTAGAACTCTGCAAATCTAGAGATGGAGAACACCGTTGGTCTTGAAAAAATGAGTGAGGACAAAGAAAAACAATGAATGAGGACAAAGAAGACAACAAATGAAACTAATAAGGAGGAATGAAAAAAATATATGAATCTAAAACTTTTGATTTCTATAAGGATTTAGCACAATTTTCAACTATTGGACATTGGAGTTCTCCATAGAACGACGACATTCTATTTTTCCTTATAATCTAAACCATCCAATTTATGATTTATGATTTAGCTTCATTCACATAGGAACCTTCTTCAAGTGTGTGACAAGAGGTTTCATTAATTTTTAATATTATCACATATATTTTTGAAGTAGGGAGGATCTTGTAACATTTGCAATATATATATATTTTTTTATGAATAAAAACTTATATATTTTTTCATGAAGAAAAATAAAAAAATATTTTCAAAAAAATCAATCTAATCTTTTCAAAATAAAATTTCTATATATAACTCTCATCACAACTATTTAAGGAAAAGCATACCACTTGAATTTTAGGTTTTGGGTTCTCTCATCACAATTATTTAAGGAAAAACATACCACTTAAATTAGGTTCAATTATTTAAGGAAAAACATACCACTTGAATTTTAGGTTTTGGGTTCTCTCATCACAATTATTTAAAGAAAAGCATGCCACTTGAATTAGGTTTTGGGTTGTTACTGATTTACTGTTGAATAAATTTATTTAAGGAAAAGCATACCACTTCAATTAGATTTTGCGTTGTTACTTAAGGAAAAGCATACCACTTCAATTAGATTTTGGCCCTCTAAGCCATCCGTATTTGAATTAACCCTTTAGTGTGAGTACAAACATGACTAACTCTTATAAACGCTAATCAAATCGTCTTAAAATTGGATTGTTGGTAGTTTTTGGGCAATATATTGTTAAATTTGTAAGTTCGATCATTTGAGTCGTATTTCTCTATTGTATATACGAGATTATCAGTCAACTTTACCCCCCAAAAAAACATAAGGTTTCCTACTCATCCATCCCCATTATCGAATTCGACATCCCCATTACCGAATTCTACACTTCACGAATATTCAAGCTATATAATAGAAAGCCTACTTTCTTGAATCTTGAAGAGCTTCATGGATAAATGTACAAACAAATTTTTTTTTTTGACAGTTTTTAAGGTACATTACATATGGTATCAGAGTAAAAAGTTACAACACTGGGTCTGAATAGGGCCACATTAATTTCTTAGTATATATTTCGATTTATGTAAAACTAATAAATCTCATGGCTACGAACATAAAGCCTTTCTGTTTTGTGATAATTATGGCAGCTCAGGAGGGTGCAGAAATCAAGATGGAAGGAAATCCACAGCAATGACCTCCTGGAGATCCAAGACAGAACAGTGATGGAAGCTCACCCATGGAGGTGTTGGAAACAATGAGGAATCTTATTGTTGAACTGCATATTTTCAAGATCGACAATGAAAAATTGAAGAAAGCACAACAAGAACAAGAAGAGATAAATGAAGTCATGTTGCGTAGTATAGTAACCAAGAAAATCCCAAAAGACGATAACCATGATGAAGAGGTCAATAAAAGGGCCTCCAAGAACTTTGGGATGGAAACATAAAAAGGAGATAGTTCGTCTAAGGGGACACCTTCAACTGAAGACAAAACTAAACCAGATGGAAAAAGAAAACAAGTATACCACCTGGAAGGAGAATTTAAAAAGATTAAACCATCTACCTTGTATGGAGAATCCAGGAAAGAAGAAGAAGTTGAGGCATGGTTGTTGGACATCAAAAAATACTTCTAGATCTACAACTATTCCAACAACATGAAGGTCAAAATGGCCATCTACAATCTAAAGGGGAAGGCCAGCATTTGGTGACAGGACCTGAAATTGGCCAAGGACCTAAAGGAGAAACAATTGGAAAGGTATGACTTTAAGAAGTATTTCAAGAAACAATACCTTTATGAAAACCGTTATGAAAGGAAGACGAAAGAAATACTTTACAAAGTGTACAACAGAAAGTGTACAACTCCAATTAATTGGGATAACCCGGCTGACAGACTCATGGTTGGACCAGTGATTCTCCAAGAAATGGAGAACATGGTAAGAAAGGTAGAACATAACTTAAAAGAAGCACAGGACAAATAGAATTGCTATGCAGATCAGAAAAGAAGACACTTGGAATTTCAAGTGGGAGAGCATGTTTATTTGAAGGTCAAATCCTGAAAAAGCTCGTTGAAGTTAGGGAACTATGCCAAGCTGACACCTAGGTTTTGTGGGCCCTTCGAGATACTAGCTCGAATGGGACCCGTAGCTTATCAACTTGCACTTCCAGCTAATCTAAGAATTCATAATGTATTTCACGTTTCCTTGTTGAAAAAGTATATTCATGACCCTACTCATATGATTGATTGGAACTTGGTGTAGGTGGAACCCAAAGGCGAGTTTCAGGTGGAAACCATGTGCATTCTGGACCGTAGAGAAGTAGTACTTAAGAACAGAGACATCGCTCAGGCAAGGTGCAATGGAAGCACTTTAGTCCTGAGGAGGCCACTTGGGAGTTGGAGGGAGATTTGCAGAAGTCTCATCCAATTCTGTTCCAAGAAAGGAATGAACAATGAGGATAATGTTTTACTCATCCATTTATGGAAATTCCAAATTTTGAATTTGATAATTGTAATTAATTATTATGACTATTGGGTAGAGATTTGATTTGACTTAACTAACTATTTGACTATGACACTTGTATAAAAACAAAATATTTTATAATGATTGCAGGAGGAAAAATGGAACAACCATATTAAAATCAACTGACCATGACTCCATGAGTGGGGAACATGTTGGAACTACCTCTAGGTTGATTTTTACAAGTGGAAAATCAGTGATTTGGCCATTGGCAGCCCCTGAAAATCAGGGATTTAGAAAATTGTGAAAATTCCCAAGGGAGGAAAAAAAGGACCTAGGAAAATTGATAAATAACATATGTGAGGAGGCAGGACGCTACCAAGTATGCTAGGGAAGGAGACTATTGATTTACTTGCTATTATGAACACTACTTGAGTGTGATGAAATGGAAACTGTTGGAGCGGTAGGACATTGCCGAGGAGAAATTTTTTCCAAGTTCGCCCTCATGGATTCATGGTCAAGCTAGGGGGTGAATCGTGCAAGTAGTTTGGCTGCCCTGTTCTACAGTTGGGAGGTACGTGGTTGTTCCCTTTGTCTTTCAACATATTATTTTAGATTTGTTATTTCTGTCCCTTCTCTGGCTAAATGTAGTATGGTTGCGTACATGATAGAATGCATCTGTTAATTCTAACTAGAAATAATATTAAGGATGAAAGATCAAATGCATCCTTTTGAAGACTTAGGAACTGCTAGAATGTCTCTATACTAGCTCAGAATGGATTATCTTTGCTGTATCACATTATTGTTATGAGTACTAATTTATGAAAGTATACTAGCTGAAAGGATATGGAAACTGCACAGTTTATATATATATATATATATATATATATATATATATATATGTATGTATGTATGTATGTATGTATGTATGTATGTATACTTATTTTATGGTATATAAAGGCATGTGCAACAGTAGAATAATTAACTAAGATTTCTTCCATGTACCAGTGCCTAAGATATATATGTATACATATATTTAAAATACGGAAGTGACCTTGCAAATACCAAGAATTATTATAGAACACCTACAACGTTCACACATCTTTATATCAACGGGTGTTTAATGAAAAAGTTATAGGATGAATTGGCCTATGGGTCCATAGGTTGACATGTTGGAAATTATATTTGGAGTGAATCGAATTATCAAAATTTAATTACTAGAATTAATCATGAGAGGCACGAACGCCTAGGGAAGAAGGGACATGCCGAAACTTCACATACCCCTGAATAAATTCATAAATGTGTAAATAACACCATAATCACCTATAATTTAAAAAGGAAAGCCTTTAACACAAGTACAATAGTTGCAATTTGAATTAATTTATCATCATGCGATCTGGATTCAATTACAGATAATATATACATATAGCTGGCAATAGCCGAGCACCTTTATTCATTTCAAAATCCTTTCTTAGAAGGAGCCAATATGTCGCTAGTACATTAAACCAATGAAATAACCAGTATGCCATTAAAAGTAGGGGAAACCCTGAAATTATTTTAAGAATAATATTACATATCTCATCCAGAATTCAAACAAACAAACACCCCATACAGTGTTTATTCCAATGATAGAAATTACCATCACAAAATGGGTTACCCTTAATCAAACAGTACCGAAATCAAAACATAACTACAATGTTAATCAAAGGATTGGAAAGGGACCACTCCCTTCAACTAGAACTAAAAGAATGTGACAGAGAGGGTTACGTTCATGGAACCTGAATACCTTTGTCTCCAAGAATAGGTGTGGATATCCACAACTGCTTACCGATGAGGACTCTGCAAAATCTGTACCAGTAAAATATTAGTAACTTAATATGCCATTGAAATTTTAGAATGATACGAAAGAAGGGTGAATGAAAGTGTCCACAGAATAAAAATATATCACTTGATACCGTCGCATCAAAACATGGCCCCATCATTTGTTAAAACATCCAGTTCAAGAAAGAAGTGATACAAAAAACTATGGATTTTGTAATTATAATAGTAGTTCCAACACTGATTCTAGAGACACTAAAATAGTGAATGAATATACTGTGAGGTATAGACAAGATACAGATAATATACTAGACTAAATCTTGATAAGGAAACACCATCAAAATACAGTTAATATGAATGTTAAATACAAGATTCTGTTTTTCTTAAAATTTAGAAGAAAGGATTAAAGTAACACCGAATGATTTAGCCTATTGATAGACCACGGTAAGCCAATACAGAACCCATAAATATTTATCAGTTACAAGGGCTCTCTCTTTAGGGTTACAGTTTATCGGCGAGGATGGTATACAAGAGAAAGGGCCCTTTAAGGCAAATGAGTGGAGCTGTATTGGGAAAATGTACTAAATGGAGTATAAATAGCAATGGCAGGAATTTAGATCCTACAAAACAAATAAAACTCTTTTAATATGGACAAGGAAATACTACAATTACAATGCAACGCTATCACCCTAATAAACTTAATTTCTGGAATCAAATCCAAGGAAAATCCCGTAGAAGCTCAATAGAAAGCAATGACACAGGATGGTGAAGCAAAGAGAAAATAGTATGCCCTAGAGGCAATGTACTCGCGAATCACCAAGAAAACAAAGGAACGCAGTATCAACCCTTTCGGAGTTTCCATAATAGACAAGAACATGGTAATAAAATTACTTAGTAGAGGGGAGGAACTTCCATAACCTTCATGGAGTTTTGGCAATAAGAGAATAACCTCTTACTAATAGTATAATCATTGTGGCACATAGGTTACCCATAATGGTTGCAAGAGGAAGAGAACTTGGCCACAAATCTATGACTAGAGATGTAGTAGTAACAAGAAACTTACCAATGGGTTAGATAGCAATGTTTCCTCCTCTATGAGAAAAACCTCACCGTTGTTTCCCTTCGCCAAGAAATCAGAGTTGCAGAGCTAGACTTCTGAAGAACCTCCCCACAACAAAATCCATTAACCTAGCGAAATCCTTCCTCGGAGAATGAGGTCTGTGGGTACAAATGACCAAGTGATGAGATAGACTTGGCACATCCATATTGAATAGCAGGTCAGATGATGGTATTGACTGTAGCATGTACCCTACCCCCCTTTAATGCCCTGGCCAAGATTAAGTTCATATCGGACCTACCCCTCTTTTGGTATTCAATGAGCGACTGAGTAAGGAAGCGCCTGTGTGACTCATTGAAACCTTTAACCCCAAATCACAATAAATGAAGTTAATACAATGTACAATTGACACTACATTCAGGCAGGTGGAGCCGAATGATATGGTTAAGTGCATATTGGACCTAAACCCTAAATCAAATTAAATGCAGTTAATACAATGTACAGTTGACACTACGTTTTGGATAGGTGGATCCGAATGGGATTTCTAGCACGGGTAGAGGATTTTAAAATATTCACAATCTAATCTAACCGGGAATCCTTACCTAACCACTATCCCATATCCAGATACTTTTAAACTAAAGGGGTATTCTTATATTAAACTTTTTGCAGAGGAGTATAGTCTAATACTCTACTTTTACCTAAGCCCGTTTGGTTGTTTTGATTGTCTGATTATGTGTATGGTCCAATCCATGAGGCCTAGGTTGTAATCTGAAAGTCGTTTGTAATGTAAACATATGGTAATGGTTTATATGTATGATCTAACGCGTAAGGTTTAGGCCATAAAATCCCAAAGTCGTTTGTATTGTTAAGATTGTGGTAATGGTTATAGGTACAAATAGATAGGAAAGTAACTATAATTACAGGACTTTAAATAAACATTGAAATGGGGAATAAGCACTTATTATATCGTCGATTTGAAAACTTTAAGTTGAATGGTAATGATAGTTGACGACAATTAGGACTCTAGTAAACTCTCAGATTCAAGGTATATAATAGAAAGCCTACTTTCTTTAATCCTAAAGCTATTCATGGAAAATGTACAAACAATTTTATTTTTTTTACAGTTTTTCAGGTACATTACAGAAATTAAGGTGGTAGTTGGTCATAAATAACATGGTGGATAAATACATGAGAGGCCCCATAGTCATTTGTTAGGGAGGTTGGTTTAATAGTTTGGGGATTTCAATGAACATAGATTGAGCATGGAGGGGAATGGTATTCTCATTCATGATCATTAATTCAAATGGAGATAGGAGAAAAAGGATAGTTCACACAATGGAAGAAGGAAGATCTCATGAATCCCATTGTAATCCTAGCTAAGATTTAAATTGATGGGAAGTTTGAGGCTTTTGAGAGGTGCATAGCCCATATTTTTGCGAAAGAGGAAGAACCTGGTGAGGCCTAGATGTAATTTTTGAAGTGTTAATTTAATAGACTAGTGTTTCATGTAGATTTTCCTCCATTAATGGGTTGTGTGCATTGCTTTGAATTGCATTGTTGTGTGCTCCTAGTAATTACAACATCTATAGTTAATAGACTGTCTACACTACTAATGTATCAGAGCATGTTTGATCCCCACATGTGAGTGATAATGACACATTGATGTTTTGACATGGTAAAACCATATGGGGAAACATCCAAGACCCTTGCTAACATGGGCACTTGGACGAATTTATTAATGCGAAAGAAAAATATTGCATAGAGATTTACAACAGAATTTATCGCAATTGATAATCAGTAAATGACCCTTAGTAAAGAATGATCTCTAGAAGAGGATAGGCTAAGTGGAATCCATGTAGAAGAAACCCACATGAGTGCTCCAAAGTTTTTGTGGAAATTATGAATCCCTTAAAGGTCGAGGTATTCCTATAGGAAGAGCAAGATAATTCAACTGAACAAGTTTCAAGTGTGGACCACAAGGGCACCAAAATTATGTGTCTAGAGAAGTTATATGTCAGTTGAATAAAAGAATAAAGAACATGTAAATCTCCATTAGTGAAGATTACAATTGGGTTTATTGTTGGAGACAACACATATATTAATTGAGGAAAATGGCTTAGGCTTGAGATTGCAACAATATTTTCCATAATAGGGATTTTGGTCCCAACAACAATAGTGGTGAAGGTGGTCTAAAATATATCTATTCTAAGAAAGAAAAAGGGGAAGAACTATGATTTTATTAGCAGATCTTTGCACATGCCTATGTTAGGTTATTTACACACTTAGGAKTTAATTAAGATAAACTTGGTACAATATTTCCTTAGGTTAAAGTKTGTTTCTTTAGTATGCATTTGTAGTTATGTAATCTGACAGTCAGAATTTGTTCTAGACATAAAGTGATCTAATGACTCATATTCTCCTCGATACTAATGGCTATATTGATTCGACCGACCCCACTCATATTTTTGGGGGGTGATGCACCTTCAAAACATGTTGTCTGACAATGTGTTCATCCTTTGGTTGATGAAGTGCTCATTCTGATGCAATCTTTGACCGAACCCACTCTTCTTTTCGAGGGTGATTTCCCTTCAATCCATGTTGTCTCACAACCTATTCAGCCAGTGGTTGAGGAAGTGGTTGTTTCAATGAAATATTCGGTTGAACCCACTCTTCTCTTGGAGATTGCGGATGCTACCAAATGGTCACACAGATAAAATCTTCGGCTGATCCCACTCTTGTCTTGGAGAGTGTTGAGTCTACCAAAGTGGTCATGTCAATGCAATATTTGGCTGATCCCACTCTTCTGATAGGGAGTGATGTGTATACTGACTATGTTTTTAGCATTTCCAATTCATTACTTTCAGAACAAGGGGACATTCCGTCCACTTCAATCACACCCCCTCCAAGTCCTAGGATGGTTTCCTTTGATTGGAATGACCTTGTTGAGCCTCACCTTCCTTCTTATATGCCTTTTCAAATAAGTGTTGAATTTAATTCAAAAAATAGTTACCAATGTATTGCAGATGATGGAGACTCTACAAGTATTTTATCCTCCAAGGATTGGAAACCTTTGGGTTCTCCCGAGCTTGTGACCACTTCGCATGAGCTGCTAGATTTTGACAGACGTCCTAGTGAATATTCGGGGATTCTTCCTCAATTTCCTATCTCATTAGGTGGTAAAATTTTCCTTGTTTATGTTATAGTGGTGCAAGGCCCATTATATTTCAATATGCTTCTTGGGTGTGATTATGTATATGCTATGAACATTGCAGTGTATACTCTCTTTCGGGTGATGCATTTCCATCACAATGGAAGAATTTTCACTATTGACCAGTTGGCATATGATAATCACCATCCTAATTCAACGTTAGTTCAAGATGCCCCTTTATATATATAAATTATTCATGTAGACTCTACCCCGCCACAGGTAAATTATGTGGCATCTTATCCTCCGTGTTCAATTTCTCCTAAGTAGGAACTTGTTCATGAATCATTTTTTCCTTCATGAGACTCAGTCTTAGTAATTGATCCATTGGTTTATCCAATGAGGGAATGGGATCCTTTTCTTCGCCCACTTGGTCTGAGTGATATTGAGTTTCCTTTTGAGTCTGATCTCGTTGTTTGTAGATCCTCAATCCCTTGTGCTTGTGATTCTTTGTTGATAGACTCTTCTAGTCCTGGCCAGAACCTTCATCGTCATATGGAATATGGTCAATTTTCTTCCCGATTTGGGACTGTCAACCCTCCTCGTTTGACTTATTTATCAGATTTTGAATTTCCTTTTGATGAGGCTATCCTTGAAGCCATGACTATGGTTTCTATACTGTGAGAAGACTTACACCTTGGTTTGTGTTTTCTTCCCTTTTGGGAGACTTTCTAGGTTGACTATCGAAGAGACTCTTGTTCAGATCCTAACATTGGGATCTAATTGAACTACTACCACGCATGAGCCGTAAGCTCGTTCGATGCTTTGTACCACATTGTATAGTCCATGTATGTTGTTTTCAAGTTTTGTATTCAATAGCAACTCTTATTTTCTGAAGTTTCTATCTATATTGGATTTATTAACATATGTATGAGTGTTATTGGCCTTATATGCAGGATATTGGAGACATTTTTCTTTGACAGTTTCTCATCGTATCGTTCCATTCTAACAGGTACTGACCGCGAAACTGGCATAAAGGCTAGATTTTTCCCTACTTGCATTTTATGCATTATTCATTTTCTGGTTCATTTAGCCTTAGGATTGACCTCACTGAATTGCGACACTAACCTTCCTTCTCGATAAGTGTGTTGTACTTTATGTGGTAAATCCTTCCTTCGATGGGCATCCTAGTTAGATCCTTGTTTTCCATTTGGTTTCCATACCACAGTACTTCATAGACAGGGGAGTCTTGTTTAGTCCCGCCATGACTTTGTGTTGAAGCCTCATAATTATTCTTCATCTTTCTCTAGCCTATACCTGAGGGAATCCCTAATGAGCTCGCTTGAATTTTGAAAGCAACATGCAAAGAGACTTTATTTATTCTTTTCGATCTCATATGGATTACTTGATAAAATAAGACCCCTTGGAGTCTTCTTTAATCCCTTTCCAAATTGTCTAGAATGAAAATATTGTCGAGCGATCTTGTTGCACTTCATGCTCGTCAAACTGAAATTTGAGGGCACATCTGTCCAGTCGTAGTTTACTTGTTTTTTCATCCGGATGGCTAATTTTAGGAATAAAGGTATGCTCTAGGAACTTCGATTAGCTAGGAGAGTATTCTCAGGTGTAAGTTTAACCCTTTTTCAGGCCCGAGGGACTAAATTTTCGAAAAGTAACATTCTCCTTGGTTTTGGTTTATCTCTTTTTCGTGCCATGGAGATTACTAACGAAAAATGAACTCCCTCAGATTACATATTTAATATCCTTTCAAACTCCCTAAATATGAATTTTTTTTGAGTGACCTTGTTCCTTTCACACTCGTTAATTGGTCCAGATAGAACATCTATTTGGCATGATTTTAAGCCTTTTTGTAGCCAATATATTATCCAGGAAAATGGTATGCCTAATGAGACTTATGTCACCATGAGAGTTCTCTTAAGTTATATTTTATACTTTTTCGGGCTAAGGAGAATAAACTTAGAAAAAGGTTGTGAGTTAATAGTTAATCTCTTTTCAGTCTACTTAGAATTAAAAATATAGACGAGTGATCTTGTCTCAATCACACTCATTAAAATGGTTTTGAAGAGACATTATTTCGGTATAAGTTTAACCCTTTTTCGAACCGACTAGAATAATTGTGAAAAAGGAAATCCCTAGAGTCTTATGTTAGCGTTTTTTCAAACTCTCTAAAAGGTAAAAAAACCACCGCGTTAACCTTCTGTGGGATCGTAAAAATTTGCTTGCAAGGAGTCTTGTTGTGTCATGCTTAATCGCACTGTGGGTCTCATATTTGCATCGTTGGCCTAGTTCCAGATCCATGTTTCTCTCAATTATGACCTTCAAATCATTCCTTAAACGCAAGCCTTGCAACAGTTTTTTCCTTTGCGATCTGACACCTTGACCCATGGTGTCATTTTCTCCAGTGTCCTTATCTTGCACATGTCTCCTTACACCGAGCATCAGTATGTTCCATGCACCTCGAACTAGTTTTCTTTCCTGACACTCATTCCTCTTCTGTAACGTAGCATTCTTTTATTCCTTTTCAAGATCGTTAAAAATTTGAAAAAGACAAAAAAATCAAATATTCCAAAAAGAGGGGACGGTATATATAAAATATTTTTTGGCAGCAAGATAGTCACCCTCTGACAAAGCACATCCTTTCGTTTGTTTTCCAAGCATTGGGATCAAGTATGACCTTCGAGAGTTATTCTCGCTACGTAGAGGTATGCCCCCTTTCGTTTGGTTACTCTTCTAAACATATGGAGAGTTTATGGTGCATCCTGAATCACCGACTTATGTCATTGTTACGTTGCCTGAGTCTCATCATTTTTTGTTCTTTTTTCCAAGGGAATTTTTATCCAACCTGAGTCATCCATTTTGCATTTTCTCTCTTGACCTTCATGAGTCGACCATCCCGAGAGTCCAGTCAAGTCTGCATTCAAAATCGATGAAGTTATGTTCCTGATGATCGAGATCCTCCAATCTTTCCCCGACGACATGTCGAAGACCTCAGAGTAGTGAGTCTTACACTCCTATTGTAATCCTACCTGAATTGTTGAAGATATTGAAGTCATTTTTTGAGCTATCGTGTTCTCATCTCCAGCCGCAGTCGTCAATACTTTTTGAAGATGCATATTATTTGTACTTGAATATCATCAAATAATTTTGAGATGTAGATCCTCTTTGTATTTTTAATGGCTATACTTTATATGACATGGATCTGCGGTGTAATTGATTGGCATCCACGATTAGTTCATCCCAAGCATGGGTATGCCCACCTTAGAGAGCTTATTATTATTTTGCAGATGGTACGCTCCCGAACTGTTGTCCTGCGCTCACTCGACTTTGTGCCTTCCAACTGGTAAATATATTGTAATGTATTCCAGCCATCAATTTCTCTTTTGACCTCACACATCAGGGGGAATCTATTATAGCCCAAAAATTCCCTACCTATGCATACATGGCATTGTCCTTTTCACTTACATAATTTTCCAAATTACTGTTGAGAATCTTTCTTAAAAGAACCAATTTTTGGAGCATGTACACGTTGTTACCCATGATTTTGGTTATCATGATGATGTATTCATGATGGTGTACTCAGGCTCTTCATAAGAACTTTCTCTTGAGAAAAGTTACTTTCTTCTCTTTCCAGAAATATCATTTTTGAAGGAGGTTCACAGGTTGCTAGTATATTTTCCTGCGAGAATGCATGATTCTCGCAGGCTGCCTTAAGCCAGGGTGCGAGAAGTTCGCACTGTGTTGAAATGCTAGGGTGAGAAATCTTTCTAAAGCAAGGAAAAAGATGAATTCTCGAAGCTTCTAGAAGGGAATCTTCTAGAAGGATGAGATGGCATTCGAATGGTTATCCTAGTACTATATTCCTTGATATTTTGGGATCATTCTTATCCAAGTAAGTAATTCATTCTCTCATATATATTGAGGGAATTCTCATGGAAAAGGTTAAGAAAACAAGGTTAAGAAAGATTCATTGGAGAATTGGTGAAAGAATTGTGTGAAGGATTGAAGCTTGAACAACAAGCTCGGAAACTCTAGTAAGGATATCATAAAGGTTTTGATTTTCTTCATGCAAGTGAGAAAGTGTGTGTGTTAGAGCCAAGGGCCATCAAAAAGAGGTTTGCGACATCAAGGCTAAGGTTGTAATCTTTACTTTCCATCAATATGATATAGTAATATGTCCCTTTCCCATAAATCTATTTTCACTTTATTGTATAATTCCTTGATCATATACATAGATTGACTGTTGAATATATTGTGATTTCTTCACTTTGGTTGGTTTTGTTGTCTTGTTCTGGACTGCATGAGAGTACTGGAGTGAAGCGGGAGAAACACAAACCATAGGAAGCGATTATAAGGTATGTTATTTGTTCTTCCCTCCTATTTAATTCAATGATCAAAATCTAGGGAAAGAGTCATGTTTTGTCTTGCTTTGTTCTAGATTCAGGTGGATCTAGGGAGATCGGTTAGTGTCCACACCTACGGATGTATCCAATAACAAAATTGGTGACTCCACTGGGAATCGACCACAGAATCTCTGGTTTCATAGACCAGAGATTTCCGCTGGGGAGAAATCCCATTTTCTTTGTGGCTTTTGATATTTTTCTGTGGCCATTTGCTTTGGTTTCACTTTTTTCCTGTCCTATCAATCTCTGAGTCTCTAGAATATTCTTAGAGACCCTCTGGGTCCAGTAGCCTTTTTAAATTTTGCTTAATTTTTTAAATTTTTGATTATGTTCAGGCATTCTCGCACTACACTTCTTTGCAGCCTGCGAGAATCGGTAGAGTTCGCACTCTGCCTTTAAGTTTCAGTGCGAGGTTCTCGCACCCTGCTCAAGGGTCACTTGCGAGAATCAATGATTCTCACACTATGTAATACTACCTGCCTACGAACTCATTTTTTCAAGAATTTGGATTTGAGTTTTGGTCTTTCCAACTGCCAAGATCAGTTTGATTGCCTCTTATGAGTTTCTTGGACCTCTGATTGATGTATTTCTTGTCTTTATTTGCATGCATGAACAGTCTTAGGGTTCCAAGGCTTTTCTTGTCATTTTGTGTCTTGAATTTCATTTCTTGATTTTTCTTGGCAAAACCATTCTCTCTGACTTCAGATTCTGAGTGTGTTTGATAAGTTAAGAACCAGTGATTGGTTGAAATTTGAGTACTTGGTTCTTCTCATTTTCTTATTGGTTTAAAAGATCATTTTCTTTTGCATTTGAAAAGACCCTTTTTGGTTTGCCCTTTATTTTTTCTTTCATTGAAAGAGTTGATTGGGTTTGTCATTGCTTGTTCATTTGGTTTTTGATTTTATGTACTCTCGTTGTCATAGTGTGGGTCCTTTTGAAAAGTAAACAAAAAGTTTTTCTTTCAAAAATTCTTTTCATTTTCGAAAACTTTGAAAATCAAATTATTGAGATTGTTGAAGTATTTGAAAAAGACACATAGAGAATTGTCATTTGATAAATGATTGTTTGTATTTGCATTTTAAAGGAAATTTTTCATTGTAGTTCAGGGTTGATCTGGAAATTTTTTTCTCTCTCCCATACATAGGATTCATTGAACGAAAAGTGATGCATTTCATTCGCATCCTTGCATTTTTTGGGTCAGAGTCATTGTTTTAGGATAAATCCGTAAGTGCGGACACAAACCGATCTCCCTAGATCCACCTGGATCTAGAAAAAAACAGGACAGAATATATGGCTTTCCCTAGATCTAACTATTGAATTAAATTGGAAGTGAGAAGAAGATATATACCTTGTAATCGCTTCCTTAGTCTCTGTTGTTCCTTTCTTTGCTCCAGCGCTCTTGTACGGTCAAGGTCAAAACAACACAAACCAACCAAAGTGAAAGAAAATAATATATCCAATAGCTAATCTATACATATGATCAAGGAGTTATGTAATAAAGTAGATCTAACTTTATGGGAAAGAAACATATTAATGTATCATATTAAATGTGAAAGAGAGATTACAACCATTGCCTTGATGTTGCAAGGTCCCTTCCAACTGTCCTTCGTTCCCCACACACTTTGACTCCAAGAATTCTGAAACCATAGATCTGATAGCTACTCGCAATCTATCTTGATAAAGCAAATCTCAAAGCCACTCTAATCAAGCTAATAATTCCAAGCCAAATAACCACAACCAAGAACCTCTTCTCCATGAAAGCTCCTCTCTTTTTATAAGTTGAAGAGGATAAGGTGAGGAGGTTAGGATAATCCCACTAAATCATGAAAGTGAGTAAGATCCAAACCGTTCGGATGCCACCTCACCATAGAAGCTTCCCCTTCTAGAAGATTCGAGAAACTGTACGTTTTTCCCACATGCTGGAATGTTCGCACCCTAGCTATAGAGAAACCTGCGAACATTCCTTTTTATAATGTTTTTACATAGGAAAATGTAACTTTTTTCCTCAGGAAAAGTTCTTCTTCCTTCTCTCTTCAGGAACTCAGGCCACTGTGACCCCTCTAAAAGCAATAGATAGGTTTACATCATTAATGATCATAGGGATGACGAAAATAACGTGTAACAGAGAGCCCCCCAATGTATGAAGTTAGAACAGAGTGATAGCTGAAATACTTTGTCGAGTGTGTGTAGGGAACAAGGAACAGTCGGTCAGAAACCTGCCAACAAACAAGGAAATACAGTACAATAATATATCATCACTGAGGTAGGCATTCCCATACTCAGAATACAAATGAATCAAAACATAAATGCCGACATGCAAAGATCCATGTCATGTAAGACAGGTCATGGCCACCAAACATACACTGTGGATCCATGCCAATATGACTCAAATCTGAACATAGCCACCAAAAATACACTGTGGATCTATGTGTTAAAGACTCAAATTTGAACATAGCCACCAGACATACAATGTGGATCTATACAACATTATACTGAATATACTCCAACGGAACCTGGATATGTCAGAAAATATCCAGGGTCTTCATCTCCACCACTCTATAGTACGAATCTAACCATGTGATTACATGTGTCAAAGTCAAACATGGTAGAAACCACTTGATTACCGGTCATTAGTGTATACCGTTAACAAGTGCGAAGGAAATCACCATTAATGTCAATGAATCCCAAGGTACTTTAGTACAATCCAACGAATGTGAATAAATGAGCTGAAGTCGAACACTCGGCAGAATCTATCGATCAGGGGTCAATTAGGAAAACCCACTGTCGAAAGTGAGGAAACCTGCCATTGAGGCATGCAAGTTCCAAGGTACCAATTAGTTTCTAAGTCTGATTTATGGATAATAAGTTGAAGTCGACAGGAAAAGACTCGTCACAGGAGGGCCTTAATGTATCCCACATCAATGACATGAAATAAGTAACAAGATTTGATGTAGATCAGAGTAACAAGTGATTCCAGACTGACTCAGGGATGGCCGATGCAATAGAAGGCTTTAAGACTGCAGAAATGGCCGACGCAATAGAAGGCTTTTCGGGTTGAACATCTTTTTGAACATATTGACGACACGACAACTGTCTTGGAAATACTGACTCAACAACAGGGATCACAGACCAATTTGTAATCTTATAGGAGTATGA
>ML790640.1:399886-430618 GCA_009831015.1 Picea engelmannii | reverse complement strand
TGGCTATAGTGCAACCTGCGAGAATTGATCATTCTCGCACCCTGCCTATATAGCAACCTGCGAACATTCCTTTTTATAATGTTTTTACATAGGAAAATGCAACTTTTTTCCTCAGGAAAAGTTCTTCTTCCTTCTCTCTTCAGAAACTCATGCCACTGTGACCCCTCTAAAAGCAATATATAGGTTTACATCATTAACGATCATAGGGTTGACGAAAACAATGTGTAATAGTCATACAACATAAGTTTCACCTCCGTTTCCTTTGAGTAAACAACAACTCTTAATAACATTGCATAATCATAAAATTTATCTAGTAACTTTTTTCTAGGGCTCTATTACACCAACATTTATCTAGGCTAGCGCTTTGGAGTAGGAAGAGAGATACACTCTCCAAAAGAACAAAACACACAATAGCATCTTGTGTTAGGGAGTGTTAAATTCCATTTGCAACATCTTGTCCTGGGAAGCCCTTCTCACACAAGGGTCAAATACTAGGTCGCATTGATATTGGCAAAGTTACTCACCCTGCTTTGTTGATATCAGTGTAGAGATTGCATGTATTACAGGGATCACTCGGAGGTATACTCACAATGATGAGTGGAAGCCTTTTGAGTTGATTGCAGGCTAGATACCCTGCCCTTGCGTCTGGATTGGACTATCGACTGTTCCCCCGGGATTTATTGTTGTTAGTGGTGACCATAGCGGCCTATCTTTCTAGGTTCTTACCCAAGGTGACTGTGGAGGGGAAAGTCTTCACAGTACCTAGAATTGACGTTGACCAAACTCACTCAGGCTCCTTGGAGGGTATACCCACAATTATGTGTGGGAGCTTGAACCAGGGTGTAATTCCATTAAGCAGGTCGTCAGCGTAACTTTTCCACCATAGCCCTGCCCCTTCTCGTCTCATTGTTGCAATGTTGGATTTCATCACCAACTAGTGGCTTTGAAATTAGAAGGTCTTGTTTGATTGGTGATTGCTTTCTAGATTTTTTTTACTAGCGCATGTTGTTTGTTTCTCAAAGTTGACCATAGGATTTTCTTCGCGAAGTTTGTCACTCATTTACAATAGCTCCTCCACATCGTTCACATAGAATGTAGGGTTTATCTCCAGAGCATCTGGATGGTTCTCAACCCTTGCCTACAACTACACCTGAGGGCTCTCCTGTGTAAAGTGAAGCCATAGTCGTCACCACACCACAAGTGGAACGAACTGGCTCTCTAGAACGTTTTTGAATTACAAATACTCGAGAGGATTTTCGGCTTCCCAGTGATTCTCAGCGCCCTTTTAGATGACTAAATTATTCCAGAGAATTAGTTGTTACCTCTTCTGGATCACCCATTGGGCCTTTTCCCGGCGTAGAAGGCCAAGATCCTTTTTGGTTTGCAAGTGATTTCTGAAGGACCCTTTTTAGCCCTGGTTCGCATGTGGTCTCCGAAATCAACCCTCTGGTGTTTTCTGAGACATAGACTGTACCGTTGACTACCACTTATCACTTTACTCTCCCTGCCGAGATGACCCATCTCGTGAATACTACGAGTGTCCCAACTGGGTTCACTACCGCTGGTCTTTCTCCTATAAACACCCAACGAACGCCCGAAGTCACTCCGACACTACCACCCGGATACCATGCGTTGAATGCTTTGTTGAATGCTTATGTTCCAACACCTCCGCAAACCCCATCCAGTACTCCCGGTGGTCCTTCTTTTCTTGGGCACGCTATTCCTGGTTTTATTCCGGCACTCCCTCAATTTCCTTTTGGTAATCCTAATCCTAGTGGCACTATCCCGTCCATTACATCGAACTTGCAGATTCCCGTTGGTGGACACGGTGGTATGATTCCACTTCCTCTTACCGGACACTTTCTGATCACTACACAACCTTTGGTTGTGACACAACATCTGGTTTGAACTCTGCCTACGATAGGGGGACCCACCTCACCTTTTGGACAAAATATACCTCCCTCTTTGGCCCAGTATTGGAATCAGATGATAGAAAATTCTCAAATGACTGGGGAGTAGTAGTTTCCTGTCCCTACTATAGGCCAACCATATCCAGGTATACCCAATCCTATTTGGGGTACGGATGCTCAAACTCATGTCCCCACTCAAGGTTACAATCCCTCGAGCTACTATCCTCTCCAACCACCACTGAATCTGCCTGGGTCTTCCCATTATGGGTAGACTGCTTACGGTCCTATTGGTTTGCCAACAGGGCTTCCACCCCAAATCCACCAGTACTCGTAGGTGAATCGACAGTTACCTTTTCTTTCTACTTTGGATTTTTTGGATTTGTCTAGGATTTTAAATGATCCTATTCATCACTCTCCCTAATGGCCTGTTATTCCAGCCAAGCTTCCATAAGACATTCCTAAATTCGATGGAAAAGTGGGAGAGGACCCAAACAATCATGTTATGACTTTTCACCCATGGTGCTCATCCAACTCATTGATGGATGACTCTATTCGTTTACGTCTTTTTCAATGAACCCTTACATGTTCTACTACGAAGTGGTATATCGAATTGCCACGAGATTTCTTCTCTGATTTCAATACACTAGCTATGGATTTCCTTACACATTACCAGTTACTGATCCGTTATGATACTAGGACTGAGATTTTGACTTCCTTCAAACAGAACAAAGACACTCATATATCTGATCATATCCATGAGTGGCGAAGGAGACGACGTCTCATTAAGCTTGAAATCCTTGATCAGTTACTGGCATAATGTTTTAAAAAATCATTTGTGAACGAAATTGGTAAGGAGATTGCCATCGGTGGCGTAGTCACGTAAGAGTAGGCTATAAGTCGTGCTCAGTATCTTGATCTAGTTTATTCACAAATGAGAACTTTTTATGATTTACTACCTGATTTACCTCGTCCTAATTCTTCCAACACTTCAACTACTCCAGCTGCCTTGCATGCAGCTGACGGTGTGATTGGTATATCCCAAACCAAATCACATTATGTTTTAAGTACAAACCGTAAGTCTGCTTCTTCTAATGTTCAAAATGCTCCATCTCTTTCCACTCCCACTGACAAAACTTCTGAGGTAAATGTTGTCCAATCTACCCCCACCAGTAAAAACAAATCTAAAAAGGGGAGAGGTAAGAATAAGGAGGGAAAAAATAATAATCAAACAGAGAAACCTAAAACTATGCTTGTTGAGGACCAGGATAAGCACAAACTCCGATATCCTTGCCTTATATGTGGTGATGATCACTACACGAAGGATTGTCCATGACGTGCCAAGGTTACTAAGTTCCTTCAGGGAGCCCCAAAACCATCTACTCCGACTGTCTTGTCCCAACCCTTCCCGTCTCAACAACAAGCTCAGTTGGTTATCCATGACCAACCATATTCTTCTACTACGTCATATGTTTTGATGTGTACTGGTGATTCTAAGCAGAACAACGTTGCACTCACGAATTGAGCCAAAGATTATTCTCCATCTAAAGAGAAGGTTGAATATTTACCTCCTGCTTTAGTACAACCCTCTCCAATGAATCCACCTACCAACGGTCCTCTTCATCTCGAACGACCGAGCCTCGACACAGTTCTGGGACCCCCCCCTGAGGGCATTGTTCTAAAATCAGCTTTCAATCCTCATGCTCGTGTAGCCCAACACTACAACATTGTTGAAGATCTGGCCCAGGCACCTTCAATGATGTTATCCCTTGAAGTCCTTCAGTCTTGTCCTGCACAAAGGAAGGCACTGTTGAAATCTATAGGTGGAATTGACCTGACATATACGAATTTAATAGTCTTTGATTTGGAAGATCACATTCCAAGGTTACCCCCTCAACTTGCATTTCAAATCCAAGTTGTTGTCTCTGACAAGAACATTTTCCAAACTGTTATCGATGAGGGTGCCTCGACTTGTGTTATGTCTCTTTCTTGTTAGAAATCCATTGGCTCTCCTCCTTTGAATGAATCCCAGAACACTCTTAAAGCCTTCAATGGATCTGGTTTTAAGACTTACGGTGTTCTCCCTTCGTTTCATATCAGGTTAGAAGGTAAAATGGTCCAAGTTGAAGTGGAAGTCTTCGATGCTCCCCTTGATTATAATATTCTGCTTGGCCGCAGCTGGATCGATTCCATGCGCGCTGTTGTGTCAACACTTTTTTGTGTAGTACGTTTCCCTCATCAAGGAAAGGTTGTTACCATTGACCAACTTGCCTTCTTCAATTCTGATACTCGTACTGACAACGTTCTGTTTATTGCTAAAACCCTGCCGGGTTATGAGAACGTCGGTGTCAGCCTTTTAAAGGACTCCTAATTAATGGGTACTTTCCCCATTCCACCACCTGATGTTCCACACCAGTCCGTTGCTTCTATCAACATGATTTCCACCATGCCTCACGAACTTCCTGTGTCTTCCAACCCTTGGATAGTCCCTCACCTTGGAGATCGTTTTCGTTTCGGCAACACAATGCCGTTAAGTCCGGTTGAATACGCTTATTAGGCCATTCAATAGACAATACCTTCTACCCCCTCTCTTGATGAGTTGTCCCCCAATTATTTTCATGTTATTTTTCCCACTGACAAGATGATCATGTTCGTCATGGAGGACACCCCTTGGGACAATGGGCATCATCATTCCATTCTCTTTCTGGAACAACACACTCTTGAGAACTACCCATGGATTTCGACTCCGTTGACCGCTGTTGTCATCTTGATGGTTCCCACAACTACACATGATGTGTTTGTTGAAGGGAACTTAAGTAATATCTTGCCCACAATTACCATTGACATATCCATCAAACCTAGGATTGTTGAAAATGTCCATATTGGAGCTTTGTGTTCTTCTGACGAAATCGTCACCTATATGTCCCTATTCAGAGAATTTCATGACATATTCACCTGGAGCTATGAAGAGATGCCAGGTATCGACCCTGCTATTGTTGTACATGAGATAAAGACATACCCCGATGCTAAACCCATCCGGCAATGCCTTCGTCCCGTTCACCCCCATAAAGCGGCTGCTATCAAGCTCGAAGTTGAAAAACTTTTGAAAGCCAACTTTATATATCTGGTGGCTCTTGTAGAATGGGTTTCCAATCCTGTCCCAATTGACAAGAAAGGTGGCAGTATTCGTGTATGTGTTGATTATAGGGATATTAACAAAGCTTGTCCCAAGGACAACTTTCCTACCCCCTTCGTCGATCAAATTGTCGATGACTGCGCCGGAAGTGAAATATTCTCCCTCATGGATGGTTTCTCGGGCTATAATCAAATTAACATTGTTCCCGAGGACCAACATAAGACTGCATTTATTTGTCCTTGGGGTACTTTTTCCTATAGGAAACTCCCTTTCAGACTTAAGAATGCGGGTGCCACTTTTCAATGCACTATGTCTTACTCCTTTCATGATATAAAGCATATCGTTCAACCCTATTTGGACGATTTACCAACTCATTCTATGCGCAGAGTCGATCACCCTACCCACCTCCGTGCCATTTTCGTTCGATGTCGGTTCTATCGGATACGTTTAAATCCTCATAAGTGTGTTTTCTATGTAGAATCCGGTCGTCTTCTCGGTTTTATTGTTTCACGTCAAGGGATCCGGGTGGATCCTATTAAGGTGGAGGTGATCCTTAATCTCCCTCCTCCTTCTACACTGCACCAGTTGCAAAGTTTGCAGGGGAAATCAAACTTTCTTCATTGTTTTATCCCTAATTATGCCGAGATCACTCGTGGTTTTACGCGGCTACTAAAGAAATATTCAATGTTCGTCTGGGATACCATTTCCAACAATGCTTTTGAAGCTTTGAAGTTGTCCCTAACGCGAGCTCCGCTTCTTTTTCCTCCCGATTACAGTTGCGATTATTTCCTTTATCTTGCTGCATTGGAGTACACTATTGGCATGGTTCTCGTCCAAGAGGATGATGCGCACGATGAACATGTTATTTACTACTTGAGTCGAAGTCTCACACCAATTGGAATCAAGTATCAACATGTCGAAAAACTAGCCTTGGCTGCTGTTCAAGTTGTCCAACGCTTCCGACACTATATCCTCTCATGGAAAACTACGGTGATTTCTCATTGCAAGCCTATGCAACATATTTTGACACATCAATTGCTAGGGGGAAAATACTCTAAATGGATTGTCATACTCCAGGAGTTTGACTTGGAATTTGATCGCGCCAAATCCAATAAATCCTTAGTTTTTGCTGAGTTGATATACGATTTTCCTCACTCTGCAATGGAAAATGTAGCAGTTGATTCATTACCCAATGAATCTCTTTTCCTTATTAGCACTAACGATATTTGGTATGGGGATATCATTATATATCTCCAAACCCAGAATTTTCGGCCTACTTTGTCTAGTATTGAACAACGTCGCATGCCCTATCAAGCTTGTCAATACATTATCCTCAGGGATACTTTTTACCGTCGGGTTTTTCGACATTGTCTAACGTTCAATGAAGCCGACAAAGCTTTGAATGACTGCCATTCCGGAGCATGTGGTGGTCATATGTATGGGTATGCTACTGCCCAGAAGATCTTACGTGCAAGGTATTTTTGGCCATCTTTGTTTAATGACTGCATTAGTGCCGTTCATAAATTCCATGCTTGCCAGACCTACAATTAGAAAATTTGGTCACATCCTGCTCCTCTTCATCCTGTGGTTTCAGTTGTTCCTTTTTTGAAATGGGGCATCAATTTCATGACATGTCACCCTCACTCGGTCGAGGGGCATGGTTCCATCATTGTAGTCGTTGATTACTTTACGAAATGGGCCGAGGTGATGTCAACATTCGACAACACTAGAAAGACCACAACCTCATTTCTTTTTAATCATGTCATAGGTAGTTTTGGTGTTCCCCAAGCTATCGTCACTGATCACGATAGCCACTTTAGGAATTTTATGATGTCTGAACTTACAGAGAAGTTGGGTCTTCATCACGATAACTCAATGCCCTATTATCCACAAGCTAATGGCCAGGTTGAAGCGATTAACAAATTTCTTATAACTATTCTTTGACGGATGATAGGGATTCATAAAACAAGTTGGCACACAATGTTGTTTCCAACATTGTGGGAGTACCAGACATTTGTCAAGTCTGCTACTGGGTTTACGCATTTTTGGTTAGTCTATGGTGTGGAAGCCATACTTCATATAGAATGCGAGATACCCTCTCTGAAGCTAGCTGTTGAACTCCTACCCAACACTTCTGCTGAAGAAGAACGTCTATTGTATCTTATGCGATTAGACGAAACTCGACGTGATGCCACCCTAGTAATAGAAGCCCAGAAAAAGTGTGTCAAGGCCTAATATGACAAGCATGTCAAGCCTCGCGTTTTTTGTGATGGTGATATTGTTCTTCTTTATGAAGAAGATCGAGATTTGTTAGGAGCTGGGAAATTCGAACCTATGTGGCGAGTTCCTTATATAGTTCAATGAGTTTTGGAAAAAGGATCTTATGAGTTGGTAGATTACGATGGTATCCCTTTGAGTGAACCCAGGAATGTGTTGTACTTGAAGAAGTACTATGCATAAATCATCTATGCACAAGTACTTGCATTTTAATGTATCATATTTTGTGTGTGTTGCTATAGTTTTCTTTTATCGTTATCTGGTCTCTTCCCTTATGTTACATTGTGTTTGATTTCCATATGTCAGAGTCTTCTCTACCCTATATTGGCTTCGTTGATGGTGCTAGCCATAGTACTCAAAATATTTCTTCCACTGCATGGGCAATCTATACCCGAACAAATAAACTTGTATCTTTATGAGGTGTGTGCCTCGGCCGTGCAACCAACAAAATTGCAGAGTATAGTGTTGTTATTGAACTATTGGTTGATGATATCTCACACGGAATTCATCATTTGGTTGTGCAACTTGACTCGCAGCTTGTAGTACTACAGTTAAGTAATGTTTACTCTATTTGAAGTCCTACTTTGTTACATGTGTATTTGCGAATTCGCCTCTTGGAACATTATTTTGATCACATTGAATATCAACATATTCCTAGATGTCTAAATACATTAACAAATGAATTGGCTAATTATGCATTGGACAGACATTTGAATCATTTATAAGTCACACACAACAAAATTCACACAATATAAAGTAAACCGGTAGAAGTCGTCTGTATATATAACGATCAAAAGAGTTTTTACAAAAAGTTTGTCCGAAGACCAAAATATCAAAATTTGAAGCTCATAGCTTCTACAAAGTGACGTCACAGATGACGTTCACGGTAACACACGACTGCCCTAAAAACCCTACAGAGCAGTCGAATCATAGATTCTGATACCCCTACAGTATGATGCTAATCGCGTCGTGGAACCTCTTCCAGAGTCATGTCTGGAATGTCTGCAGTCAGGCCCTCTAGATTTTGTTCCACCACCTAATAATCCTCAGCATACTGTGGTGGTGCTACTACCTCTCCTCCTCTCTGGATAGGAGAAGTGCCAGGAGGTCTCTACGGTCCAACATCTGTGTTATCAACAAACGATTTTGTATTAGTTTTTGGACAAACATATAAAACAAAAATATTTGAATATGATAAAAATTCACAAAAACATTTAAAAAGAGAAAATGTGTGTACTTCTTACCAAGGTCTCCCCACTGAGCATCCTATGGAAATGCCAAATCTGGATTTCCTCCGAAATCCAGCCCAGCATAAGCGTAGTTATCAACCATCAACATCTATGGTTGAAGCCAATCAAAGAAAGTATCATCATATTTGATGATCGGTCCTGCTACGTGTCGGGCCATGAGCCAACACCATCTCAGCATCTGCAGCTCCCTGGGAGCCGATAAATTCCACTCCACCTATAGCCTCAGTAATGGGACCCTTTCAAGGAAGAAGGATACCAGCAAAGATCCATACCTGAATTGCTTCAGGTTTCCATATGCGGAGCATAACTCCCAGCCATCCAAGCTATAGTGAATAGCATAGTATGGAGGGTCAAATATTGTACCCCCCAAATCTCTACTTTTAGTTTCTTTCACTTAGCCTCGGGAATGCAGTGTATGTGGAAATACTCACTCATCGGTAGCCCACCACCTCTACTACTGGTTAGGCTCACATAGTACCCTCGTCGGGACAATCTGGTCAAAAAGTAAATGTCCTCAATGTCTAAGGATAGTGTGCGGACCCCCACCTAAAACACCTGTTGATCTGGGTCCCACATACGTACTAGGTACTCTAAAAGTCTGACTTGGGCCATCATGCCCGGGATGCGAAAGTATTTCAAGAGCCCAAAATCTCTCAAAGAAGCTATGGTAGGTGGATGGTTTTTGGCCATTGCATTGTCCTCTTCATGTTCCCTTTCTCGCCACTCAAGCACCATGTTTATGGCCAATTATCTGCATAAGGAACACAATAAGAGGATTAATAACTTTTTTCATGCTTTGGATATCTTTCATTGGCTAAAAATTTAAAAAAAAATTGGACTTTGTGGTTCTCGTAGGTGCCCTGTGTGCATAGTGTGAGAACCTCACAGGTGGCTTAAGGCTTACCTACGAGAATGCATCATTCTCACAGTCCCCGTATAGCCTGCCTGCGCGAATGGCAGCGCATACAAAGGGTTTGAAAAATCAACTTAAAAATGCAAATTTAACCAATGAAATGACAAATTTAAACCATGAAAATGTCAAGGACGAAGAGCTTATATTAATGTCGCAGATGGCTCGCTAAATGGTCTCTCGTAGCTCCTGAAAATTGACGCCAAACTTGGAGGGTAAAAGAGAGGTTTTTTGAGCTCAATAGTGGAAATGTAAAATTGGTCTGGTAAAAAGAGTTTTTACTCCTTTTATTTACTTTTACTATATCATTTTGGTTTTTTATGATTATTTATCGATTAAACCTAATCCCTAATGTCATGTTGAGTGTAATTCTTGTAGGCATGATAACTTTGATGATTCAATACAAGGATATAGACATGTTTTTCTTTGTTATAGCATGTTTTTGATTGTTTTTTTATGGTTTTTACATAAAACCTCGAGCATCTTTTTTGTCCGTTCTTGCGCTCGTAAATACATGAGAATGCGATCGAGTATACTTTTATCACTTTTTCGGGCTCAACAAGGTTATATGAAAAAGGAACCCCCTGGATTCCTCTTTAATCTCTTTTCAGACTCTCTAAACATGAAAAGATCGCCGAATGACCTTGCTATTTTCACGCTTGCTAAAGTATTTGAAATACGCGTCTGGTGAGCGATAATTTATCTATTTTTCAGTCTCATTCAGACTATTTTACGAAAAAGGAACTGAGATAATTCTCTTTTAAGTGTTTTTCCAAACTCTGTAATCTTGAAAAACCTTTGAGTTTTCTATCTCTAGACTTGTTAAACAAACATTGACAGACCCGTGATGGGACTGAACCACTCCTTCTTAGGGTTCGTTAAACATACTCCGAGGGACTCATCCAAAGGATGAGCTTACATCAACAAGAATCTGTTATCCTCCTCAAGCTTGCGTAAAAATAAAGAGGTACTTGCCAAAAATGGTGGGGGAAAATTTGGTAAAGGGATATGTTTTCATCGTCGTATTGATTGGCAATAGGTGTCTCTCTTGAACATGACATCCCCTATTCATTACATTTGAAGCCGGTTTGGAAAATTCATTTGTCTCTCATTCGATTTGCTACAAGGTTATTCCCTGTGTCATCTTTGAGTCAATGCTACCAAATCATTGGTCGTGTCGTTCATATGTTCAAGAGAAGTCCATCTGAAACCTATATTGAGTCAACCATCTAGAGTTATCCATTCTCTCTGTGTCGGCCTTCCATGTGTCCAATCCTACTCGGTTTCACCTTCAAAATCTGTTACTCATTTCATGTCATTGATGGGGGATACATCAAGGCCATCCTGTGACAATTTTTGTTCCATCGACTTCATCTCATTATCCAGAATCAAGACTTAAAAATTATTTGGTACCTTGGAGCTTGCATGCCTTAATGGCAGGTTTCCTCGCTTTCGACAGTGGGTTTACATCATTGACCCCTGATCAAAAGATTCCATCGGATGTTCGATTTCAACTCATTTATTCACATTCGATGGATTTTACTATGGTACCTTGGGAGTCATTGACATCAATGGTGATTTCCCTCGCACTTGTTAATGGTTTCATCAATGACTGATAATCAAGTGGTTTCTACCATGTTCGACTTCAACACATGTAATCACATGGTTAGATTCGTACTTTGGGCGATGAGATTGAAGACCCTGGATATCATCTTTGTGATCTAGTTTGCGATGGATTATGTATAATTTGTGACACATAGATCCACTGTGTATGTCTCGTGGCTATGTTGTCTTGATTTGAAATTTTTCGCATAGATCCATAGTGTATTTCGGGTGGCTATGCTATATTTTAAAGGCATGGATCCACAGTGTATGATTGGTGGCCATGACCCAGGTTTACAATGTTATCCATCTATGATCTGAGTATTGGAATGCCTACTTCAGAATTGATATATTTGATATTCTGTAGATGCTTGGTTGTTCGCAGGTTTCCAACAGGGATGATTTTAAGGATGGAAATTTATTTTTAAATGTAGAAACCACGACGAATCTTACTAATTCTTCATATGTCAACTATAAATGTTTGGCAATATTTTTGTAAAAATATTCAAATTTCTAACTATTTTATATAGTTTTTATAAAATTTTAGCGATTTTTAAGGTAAAATAATTTTATCCTTTAGAATTTGGGCGAATCATTTTTAAAATAGCAAAACTCATTTTTGGAAAAACCATGGAAAATTAGCCCATGAGCGAAATTTAGCCCCTAAAATCATCCCTGGTTTCCAATTAGGTGTGCTCCTGGTTCTCGACACACACATGCAGCGTACAAAGTCTATTGGTTGTCACTATTTCCAACCTCATACTTCGGGGGGCATTCTGTTACCCATGATTTTGGTTATCACGATGATGTATTAATGATGGTGTACTCAGGCTCTTCATAAGAACTTTCTCCTGAGAAAAGTTACTTTCTTCTCTTTCCAGAAATATCATTTTTGAAGGAGGTTTGCAGGTTGCTAGTATATTTGCCTACGAGAATGCATGATTCTCATAGGCTGCCTTAAGCCAGGGTGCGATAAGTTCTCACTGTGTTGAACTGCTAGGGTGAAAACTCTTTCTAAAGCAAGGAAAAAGATGAATTCTCGAAGCTTCTATAAGGGAATCTTCTAGAAGGATGAGATGGCATTCGAATGGTTATCCTAGTACTGGATTCCCTGATATTTTGGGATCATTCTCATCTAAGTAACTGATTATTTCTCTCCTATATATTGAGGGAATTCTCATGGAAAAGTTTAAGAAAACAAGGTTAATCAAAATTCATTGGAGAATTGGTGAAAGAATTGTGTGAAGGATTGAAGCTTGAAAAACAGGCTAGGAAATTCTAGTAAGGATATCATAAAGGTTTTGATATTCTTCATGCAAGTGAGCAAGTGTGTGTGTCAGAGCCAAGGGCCATCGAAACGAATTTTGTGACATCAAGGCTCAGGTTGTAATCTTTACTTTCCATCAATATGATACAGTAATATGTCCCTTTCCCATAAAGCTATTTCCACTTTATTGTATAATTCCTTGATCATATACATAGATTGACTATTGAATAGATTGTGCTTTCTTCACTTTAGTTGGTTTGTGTTGTCTTGGTCTGGACTACATGAGAGCACTAGAGCGAAGCGAGGGAAACAAAGACCATAGGAAGCGATTATAAGGTATGTTATTTGTTCTTGCCTCCTATTTAATTCAATGATCAAAATCTAGGGAAAGAGTCATGTTCTGTCTTGCTTTGTTCTAGATCCAGGTGGATCTAGGGAGATCGCTTAGTGTCTTCACCTATGGATTTATCCAATAACACATGTCTTGATCCACTATTGCATGCATACACTTGCTAGTTTCATACTAGAGAACCCGTGTTTACCTCCAAAATTTGCAAAAAATAATAAGTTGAAAGGATTTTGGCGGAGTTAGCAGGCTATTGGAGGTTTCCGAACCATTTTACCCATTGTAGCACGTCCTCAAACCAAATAACCATATTTTTGTCATATAAAAAGAGCTCTTGGGATCTCCTTTCGAAATCAAGCAATATAAAAGAGAAACTCTGCCAAAATCCATTGCCCCTCTAGCCCAAGTTTTGCGTCCCTTTCTGAGATTTGGCCTCAACATTCCCTCTTCAGCCTTTTCTCCTTATACAATCCCTTATATTTTCCCAAATATATCAGTTGATTATGAGAGGCAACATGGGAATGATGCACTTGGAGCAACAATAAGAGGAGCTTGGGCCTTGTTCACGAAGCGCTTTTACGATCAAGAAGGTTGTAATATTTTAATCCTCAATTTGAATAAGAGTTCTTTTCATGTCCTAATTCATTGCATATTTGTATCTTTATTACTTAATACATCTACATTTAAATCTGAACGCTAACATTGATAAGTAGAGATTGCATATTTATAGCATATTTTTCCTAAGTGTTCTTGCAGGTTAGCTTGAGGAGGAGATAGAGCTTAGGAAACTACAAATTTGAAGGAAGATTGCATCGGACGTTAGGGACTAAGGTGCACTTATCCGTCTTCCTTCTTCTCTTTTTCCTCTTTGTTTTGGTAGTTTTTGGATAGCTTATGATTAGGAATGTCTTTTAATGGAAGTTTGTGCTCTTCCTATATTCCAACCCAATATAGTAATAGGGAGATTTTCCCTGCTAACACTACTTTGAATACCTTTTATCTCTTTGAAGAGACTACACATGTAACTGGATAGAAGAAAAAATCATTTTTTTGTGTGATGATGAATTAGACATATTAATTCCATGAAAAGGGATCATCAACACCTATGAATTCCACGAGCATCTAACTATAGATATTTTTTATAATAATATAAATAGATATTGTGTTATTGGAAAAAAAAGTTAAAATTTGAATTAATAAAAAATCTGTTAACAAGTTGTACAATAGGGTTTTACAAATAAAAAATGAGTATTAGAAGACATGCTCTAGGATCCACATATAAGAATAGATGTATATAATTTTTCAAACTTCCAATTTAATACTTTCTTTGAAACCTACAAGTATACTATTTGATAAACTAAGATAATAACAATATTTTTCGATAGAAAATTCTATACTAATGTTCTTGTTTGGGATTGAGTCAGGTATTCAATTATGAATTTACCTTTCCTTTTAGATTTATTTCCAGCAACTTAATTCCAAACTTATTAATTGTACTGGGGCATAGTGTATGCATCGTAAATCGAATTAGCTTCTTCTTCTTCTTCCATAGGGATGAGTGCAAGCCTTGGAGTGGTTGTCAAGTTTCCCATGGAGCCTTTATTTTTCCTCGGGTGTATCCTCCCAATTATGTATGAATTAGTGGGGCTTCGAGTAACAATTATATATTCTTTCTCTCTTGACCCAAAGTGACTTTTCCTATACTTCTTTTGATTTCTATAACCTAATGGTTCACCTTAGAAATATGTCACCATGTAGTATTCAATTTTGTTTCATTTTGAAAAAGGATTGTGATATCCACAAAAATAAATTATTTTTGAAATTTAAATTCATTCAAAATTTATTCTGTTTTTAGTAAATTTGAATTTGGAAACTTTTTGCCATTTATGGAAATTTCGAATTTCGAATTTAATAATTGTAGTTAATTATTATGACTGTTGGGCAGAGATATGTTTTGACCCAACGAACTATTGGACTATGACACTTGTATGAAAACATAATATTTTATATTAATTGTAGAAGGACAAATGGAACATCCACGCTAAAATCAACTGACCATGACTCCATGAGTGGGGTAACATGTTGGAACTACCTATGGGCTGATTATTACAAGTGGAAAATTAGTGATTTGGCCATTGGCATCCCCTAAAAAACAGGGATTTGCAAAGCTGCAAAAATTCCCAAGGGAGGGAAAATAGACCTGGGCAAAATTGATAAATAGCATATGTGAGGAGGCTGGATTCTTCCAAGTATGCTGGGAAAGGAGGCTTTTGATTTACTTTCTATTATGAACACTGATTGAGTGTGAGGTAAGGGAAAACTTCTAGAGTTGTAGGACATTGCTGAAGACAATTTTTTCCAAGTTCACCCTCACAGATTCATTGTCAGGCTAGCGGGTGAATCGGGCAAGTAGTTTGGCTTCCCTGTTCTACAGTTGCGAGGAATGTGGTTGTTTTTTTTCCACAAGATGCTTCAAATATGTAAACCTTTCCTTATTCTGTCCTTGGATGTTTTGTGTGTAACTGATATTATGCATCTACTTGTTCTAAATTGAAGTAATTCTTTCAATGGTTGATATCTATCATGGTATTAGATTTACAATCAGTATCTAAATTCTGGTGTGGTCCCTCCTGAAAATCGGCAATACTAGAAAAATTTATTTAAATACGATTTGAGTTGTAGAGAGAAGATCCATCTACAGGATAGGCTTAATCTGAAGTCGAAATGCTAGGATACTTTGTACTTCTTAAAGAAAACCAATCTGTATAGATATAGGTTTATTTCTGTGACTGAAGTATTAAACATATCTAAATGTGAGCAATCAGATAGGTTTAATTTGAATTCGAAATGCTAGGATACGTTGTATGCTTGAAAAAGACCAATCTTTATAGATATTGGTTTATTTCTGTGACTGAAGTATTAAATAGATCTAAATTTGAGCAATCAGAGTTGAGTAAATTTGTGCCGAAAGGAAACATTTAAATGTATCGCTAATTCCAAACAAACATACATCTTAAAAGAGACTTCCTGTCTTTCACATCTAAGAATTGAAGAGGAATACGAAATAGAAAGAACCTTATGGATCACCTGGGCACTCATATATTATACACATATATACGTATTGGAAATAAAACGCAAACTAGAAGTAATCTTTCTACATCAGAAAGTTAAGGAAATCCGAAAAACCCCTTTTGTTTATCAGATGTTAAAACAATCATGGGAATTGATGCCTATTAGAAGACTTTATTCTTCCCTTGTTTTATTTAAAGAGTGGTCTACCCTTTCCACAGTCAAAGTCTGTAACGAATTTAGAAATATGCGAAAACCTTAAGAAGATCCAGAACAATTTCTGAATTGAATTTCTCACTCTGTGATTTTTTTTACTGAGTTTGTAAACTCTATTCATGTTTTCCTATTTCGGCATTTCGGATTTTATTTTTTCAATTGCGTGAAGTTCTTTTGTTCTTGAAAACGTCGAAACTCGAAGTTGCCCCACAGCCTGATCAAATTTCATGATTCAGTGATTACCGTTGTATGTTGTTTATGCATCAAGCATTACCAAACGTCGAAACCCGTTATTGGTTGGGCCCCATACCTTTTCGTGATTTTGTGATTCAACATTTAACGTTGTGTAGTGTTTTTTCATCGGGAGTTAGTAAACCCCGAAACCCAAAAGTGATGGTCCCAAATTCCATTCAGTTTTCGCAATTCAAGAGTTATTGTGTGTTGGTATTTGGTACTTGAAATCGCGAAATCTCGAACCCCAAAACCCCGAATCGTTGGTCCCACTTTCCATTCACTTTTCGTAATTCAGGAGTTCTTATGTGTTGGTGTTTGGGCATTTGAAATCATGAAATCCTGAACCTTGAAACCCCGAAGTGATGGTCCCACATTTCCATTCACTTTTCGTAATTCAGGAGTTGTTGTGTGTTGGTGTTTGGGCATTTGAAATCACGAAATCCTGAAGCCCGAAACCCTGAAGTGCAGGGCCCACAGTCTTTCCGCATTTCGTGATTCGACAAACAATGTGGTCCTTTGTTTTTTGTATTCGACATTTGTAATCTCCGAAACCCATTATTACGATCATATTACGAGTCATTGTGTACATGGAACAAGTACATAAATTATTGTATATAAAATTATTAAGCTAATTAAGCAAATTTTTAGCACGATTTTTCCTAAGAGTTATGCTTGCCATGAGGTCATACACCTTTAAGTATTCAAAATTTTGTAATTTGACTATTGTTTAAAGGAATAAACTGTAGAGAACAAGATGAGATCCTTTGAGTTAACTATGCTTGATGTGTAAGCTACTGGTGTGTAAGAATGAGACCCAAGTTAGAGAGATATAATTGATTGTTTATTTTTCTGTAAGTAAATATGTAGGACTGTAGCACATAACTGAGCTTTCCAATTATTAAAACAAAATCAAGATGAAACTATACCTATGACAATGAATCCCTCTATATATATTTAGATAAAGCTACATACTTATAGGTGGAAATAAGTGCAAATGTTAATGGAGAGTTAAGGCGACCTCTCAGAGGTTAAACTCTATGCACCCAGATCCTTTTGATCTAACGACAGTTGTGCACAACCTTGAGCTTTATCTATATGAAACTCAAAGGTTCCTTCGACCTAAGTTTAGATATTGCCCATATACATATAAGTATGTTGGAGTAGTTTGAGAGTTAAGTGAAGTGATAGAATTATGGACATAATTTATCCACATAAACTTTTTTGTTCAAAGTAAACTAGACTGGTGTAATAATGTCATTATGGAGAGAAATGAATCTTATCTTCTCTTAAATTGTAAGCTTACACGAAATTGAATTATGTCATAGAAAAAAAAAATTATGGTGAATTTGAGGTACATTACATATGGTATCAGAGCAAAAGCTACAACACTAGGCCTAAACAGGGCCACATTAGCTGCTTAGTATTTATTCTAATTTATGTAAAACTAAAAAATCTTACGGGTACAAATATAAAGCCCTTTATGTTTTTGTAAATTATGGCAGCTCAGGAGGGTACATAAATCAGGATGGAAGGAAATCTGAAGCAAGGACCTCCTGGAGATCCAAGATAGAACAATGATGGAATCTTACCCATGGAGGTGTTGGAAACAATGAGGAATCTTATTGTTGAACTGCAGTTTTTCAAGGCCGACAATGAAAAATTGAAGAAAGCACAACAGGAATAAAAAGAGATAAATGAAGTCCTGTTGCATAGTATTGTAACCAAGAAAGGCCCAAAAGACAATAACCATGACGGAGAAGTCAACAAAAGGGCCTCCAAGAATTCTGGACCGAAAACAGAAAAATGAGATAGTTCGTCTGAAGGGACACCTTCAGCTGAAGACAAAACTATACCAGACAGAAAAAGAAAACAAGTAGACTACCTTGAAGGATAATTTAAAAATATTAAACCAGCTACCTTTGATGGAGAATCCAGGACATGAGAAGAAGCTGAGGCATGGTTGTTAGACATCAAAAAATACTTCCAGATCTACAACTATTCCAACAACATGAAGGTCAGAATGGCCATCTACAATCTGAAGGGAAAGGCCAACATTTGGTGGCAGGACTTGAAATTGGCCAAGGGCCTAAAGGAGAAACAGTTGGAATTGTTAGACTTTAATAAGTATTTTAAGAAACAATACCTTTCTGAAAGCTATTATGAAAGGAAGATGAAAGAATTTTATGAGTTACGACTCATACAGATGACGATGGAGGACCTTATAAATAAATTTCGAGAACTACTAAGGTTTGTACCATATATCTGGGAGGATAAGGTAAAAATCCAGTGATTCTTAAGTTGTTTACCACAGTCCTATAGGGACAAAATTGAGTTTGACAACCCCAAATCCTTGAGTGAAGTATTCAGGAAAGAATGAATGTGCTTTGACTATTATAAACAATGGGTAGAGTTTCCCAAGGCCTGGAAGGATAAGAAGCAAGATCAAATGAACCAACAGAAGAAGTGATACCAGCCAACTCCTTCTCATAATGCAACAAAAAGTTTCCCAAGGAAGAATTTTCACTCCAACCATCTGAATACGCAAGGTAGTGATAAACCTGGGAATGAAGAAGTTTGGGGACAAGTTACGTGAGCCATTAAAGTGTCAGGAGTGTGGAGAGCCTCATATAAGGAGGAACTATTGTTCATAATCTGTAGGAATCCTTGACAGTGGGAGACGTGGGTAGAAGCCTGCAGTGGATAAATGCAACCATAGTTGGTCGACAAGTTGACCACCAGTCCTCGGTCCTAGAAATTGAAGGTAAAATCAATGACACTCGAATTTCTGATTTAATTGACCCTAGATCTACGTTAAGTTATATTACTCCTAATATAGTAGAGTCAAATAAACTTAAGAAATTGAAGCACGCAAAATCATGGCTGGTACAACTAGAAATAAGTACTAAAAGGAAAGTAGTTGACTTTATTTCTTATTTTGAGTTCAACTTAGGTGGTCAAAAGATAAGGACCAATCTGAACATCTTACCACTAGGATCTTATGATATGATTATCGGGATGGATTAGTTGGAACAACACACAATAGTACTAGACTGTTATACAAAGATACTGAGCTATAAAGATGATTCTGACACTGTTAGAACATCCCAAGGCATACCAAAACCTGTATCAGTCAGAAAAGTTTCAGCGATGCAACTCAAGAATTTTTTTAGAAAGGGATGTCAAGTTTATGCCATCCAAGTGACGAATCTATTAGAAAAAGTAGATAATCCAAAGTTAGAAGAATTTATTGTCCTACATGAATTCACAGACATGTTTGTGGATGAGATACCATAATTACCTCCCAGAAGGGAAATAGACTTCTCCATAGACCTACTACCCAGTTCAGTCCCTATCTCAAAACCACCTTACTGAATGAGTCTACCAGAACTGACATAATTAAAAATCCAATTACAGGAATTGTTGGACAAAGAGTATATCAGACAGAGCATTTCACCATCGGGGGCACCAGTCCTCTTTATGAAAAATAAAGACGGTACTCTAAGACTATGTATCAATTATAGACAACTGAACAAAATGACCATTAAGAACAAATACCCCTTACCAAGTATAAATGATATGTTCGATCAAGTTGGTGGGGCCAATATCTTTTCAAAATTGGATTTACGATCCTGTTATCATCAAGTTAGGATAAAGGATGGGGACATAAAAAAAAATAGCTTTTCGAACAAGATATGGACACTATGAGTTTGTAGTCATACATTTCAGACTCACTAACGCAACAACCACATTTATGTGCTTGATGAACAACATTTTTAGTCAGTACTTAGACAAGTTCGTAGTAGTATTTATCGACGATATTCTGGTCCTTTCTAAAATGAAGGAGGAACATAATGAACACTTAAGAAAAACATTAAGGAAACACAAACTGTATGCATAATTCGACAAATGTGACTTTTATAAAAAAGAAATACAATATTTAGGACATGCCATTTCCTTAGAAGGTATTGTGGTAGACCCGAAAAAGATAAAATCCATTATGGAATGGCCAGTACCTAAGGATGTAGCAGATATCCGATCATTCATGGGAATCACCGGATATTATCACAGATTTATAGAAGGGTTTTCCAAGATATTTTTCCCTATCACGTCACTACAAAAGAAAGGAACCAATTTTAACTGGTCGCAAAAGTGTCAAGATAGATTTAACAAGCTGAAATAATTATTGACATCGACACCCATTTTGAAGGTAGAAGACCCAGATAAAGACTTCACAGTTTGTGTTGATGCAAGTAAAGAGGTTCTAGGTGGTGTCCTAATTGAGGAAGGGCACATGATTTGTTACAAGTCCCAAAAATTAAAAGAACATGAGCGAAATTATGTCACTCATGACCTAGAATTTGTAGCAGTAATGCATGCCTTAAAAATGTCGTGACACTATATAATGGGAAGAAATTTCCTACTATTGACGGATAATAGCGGGATGAAATATATGTTTAACCAACTAGATCTTAATGTAAGAAAAGAAAGGTGGCTAGCCTTCTTGAGCGAATTTGACTTCGAGGTCAGACATATCAAGGGTAAGGAAAATAAAGTAGCGGATGCTTTAAGAAGAAGAGTCCATGGGTTATTTGAGATAAACATCAGTAGGGAAGAAAGTGATCTGGAACAAAGAATAAGGACGACAAGTATTAATGATGAAAGTTACACTAAGATAATGACAAAATTACAAAACAGTACTGCCAACTCTGACAAACCAGATCTAAGCATCGACAAGAAATGACTATTACGACTTAAAAACAGACTTTACATATGAGATTCAACATAATTGAAATAAATAATTTTGGACGAAGTGCATAAGAAACCATATTCTGGCCATTCAGGTTACCAGAAAATAATAACAACACTTAGAAAACTATTTTTTTGGGCTAGTATGAAGGGTGAAACAACAGAATACTTGGCTAGGTGCTAACATTGTCAGTAGGTTAAGGCTGAGCACTAGCATCCAGCTGGCCTATTACAGCCATTAGCAGTACCAAAATGGAAATGGGAGACTATATCACTGGACTTTATAATAGGTTTGCCTAAAACTCAGAAACATAATGATTCTATCATGGCTGTAATCGATAATCTCAGTAAGTCTGCACAATTTATTCCTATAAAGTCTACTTTTAAAGCTATAAACATTGGTGAAATATTCATGAAAGAAATATTTAGACTGCATGGTATTCCTAAAATGGTGATTTCAGATAGAGACGTAAAATTTACATTTGCTTTTTGGAAGGAATTGTTTGCAGGGATAAACACTAAATTGAATTTTAGTACAAGCTATCATCCAAAAACGAATGGACAGACTGAAAGGACAAACTAAATCATAGAGGATATGCTTCGCATGTATGTAAGAACAAAACCAAGCAAGTGGGAAGACTACCTGCACTTGGTAGAATTTGCATATAACAATGGGTACCAAACTTCAGCTAAGTTGAGCCCTTTCAAAATACTGTATGGCAGAAAGCATACGAATCCAATTAGCTGGGATAACGCGACTGATAGACTCATGATTGGACCAAAGATGCTCCAAGAAATGGAGAACATGGTAAGAAAGGTACAATAGAACTTGAAAGAAGCACATGATAGACATAAGAGATATGCAGATCAGAAAAGAAGTCACCTCGAATTTCAAGTGGGAGACCATGTTTATTTGAAGGTCAAAGCCTGAAAAAGCTCGTTGAAGTTAGGGAACTGTGCGAAGCTGACACCAAGGTTTTGTGGGCCCTTCGAGACACTATCTTGAATTGGACCCGTAACATACCAACTTGCACTTCTAGCTAATCTAAGAATTCATAATGTATTTCACGTTTCTTTATTGAAAAAGTATATTCATGACCCTACTCATATGATTGATTGGAACTTGGTGCAGGTGGAACCCAAAGGCGAGTTCTAGGTGGAACACCTGTGCATTCTGGACTGGATAGAAACAACACTTTGGAACAAAGCCATCGTTTAGGTAATGGTGCAATGGAAGCACTTTAGTCCCGAGGAGGCCACTTAGGACTTGGAGGGAGATTTGCATAAATCTCATCCAATCCTGTTCCAAGAAGGGAACGAACACTAAGGACGGTGTTTTACTGAAGGGGGAAAGGATGTGATATCCCCAAAATAAATTATTTTTGAAATTTAAATTCATTGGAAATTTATTCTGTTTTTAGTAAACTCGAATTTGGAATTTTTTTTCCATTTATTGCAATTTCAAATTTCAAATTTAATAATTGTAATTAATTATTATGACTGTTGGGTAGAGATTTGTTTTTACCCAACCAACTTTTGGTCTATGAAACTTGTATGAAAACATAATATTTTATATTAATTGCAAGAGGACAAATGTGACAACTATGTTAAAATTAGCTGACCATGACTCCATGAGTGGGGAACATGTTGGAACTACCTCTGGGATGATTATTACAAGTGGTAAATTAGTGATTTTTCCATTGACAGCCCCTGAAAATCAGGGATTTAGAAAGATGTGAAAATTCCCAAGGGAGGGAAAAAAGACCTGGGAAAAATTGATAAATAACATATGCGAGGAAGAAGGACATTGTCAAGTATGCTGGAAAAGGAGACTTTTTATTTATTTGCTATTACGAATACTGCTTGAGTGTGAGGCAAGGGAAAACTGTTGGAGCTGTAGGACATTGCTAAAAAGATTTTTTTCCAAGTTCTCCCTCATGGGTTCATGGTCGGGCTAGGGGTTGAATTGGGCAAGTAGTTTGGCTACCCTGTTCTACGATTGGGAGGAACGTGGTTGTTCCCTTTGTTTTTATGCAAGCTGGTTAAGATATGTAAACCTTTCCTTACTTTGTCCTTGGATGTTTTGTGTGTAACTGATAGTATGCATCTACTTTTTCTAAATCAAAGTAATTCTTTCAATGGATGATATCTATCGTGGTATTAGATTTACAATCACAGTCTAAATTTTGGAGTGGTCCCTCCCAAAAATCAGGAATACTAGGAAAACTTATTTAAATACAATTTGAGTTTAAGAGAGAAGATCCATCTACATGATAGGCTTAATCTGAAGTCGAAATGCTAGGATACTTTGTACTGCTTAAAGAAAAGCAATATGTATAGATATAGGTTTATTTATGTGACTGAAGTGTTAAACATATCTAAATGTGAGCAATCCGATAGGTTTAATTTGAATTCGAAATGATAGGATAAGCTATATGCTCAAAGAAGACAAATCTGTATAGATATAGGTTTATTTCTGTGACTGAAGTATTAAATAGATCTAAATTTGAGCAATCAGAGTTGAGTAAATTTGTGTTGAAAGGAAACATTTAAATGTATCGCTAATTCCAAACAATCATGCATCTTAAAAGAGACTTCATGTCTTTTAAATCTAAGAATTTAAGAGGAATATGAAATAGAAAGAACCTTATGGATCACCTGGGCACTCATATATTATACACATATATACGTATTAGAAATAAAACACAAGTTGGAAGTAATCTATATACATCATAAAGTTAAGGAAATCCGAAAAACCCCTTTTATTTATCAGATGCTAAAACAATCATGGGAATTGATGCCTATCAGAAGACATTATGCTTCCCTTGTTTTATATAAAGAGTGGTCTACCCTTTCCATAGTCAAAGTCTGTAATGAATTTAGAAATATGCGAAAACCTTAAGAAGATCCGGAACAATTTTTGAATTGAATTTGTCACTCTGTGTTTTTTTTTTACTGAGTTTGTAAACTCTGTTCATGTTTTCCTTTTTCGGCATTTCAAAGTTTATTGGTTCAATTGCATGAATTTGTTTTGTTCTTGCAAACGCTAAAACCCAAAGTGGCCCAACAGCCTGATCAAATTTTGTGATTCGACAATTAGCGTTGTATGTTGTTCATGCATCAAGCATTACCAAATGTCGAAACCTGTCATTGGTTGGGCCCCATACCTTTTTGTGATTTTGCGATTCGGAGTTTGACATTGTGCAGTGTTTTTGCATCGGGAGTTAGTAAACCCTGAAACCCCAAAGTGCTAGTCCCACATTCCGTTCACTTTTCGCAATTTGGGAGTTGTTGTGTGTTGGTGTTTGGCACTTGAAATCATGAAATCCCGAACCCAGAAACCCCAAATTACTAGTCCCACTTTCCATTCACTTTTCGCAATTCGGGAGTTGTTGTGTGTTGGTGTTTGGGCATTTGAAATTGCAAAATCCTGAACCCCAAAAATCCGAAGTGATGGTCCCACATTTCCATTCACTCTTCGCAATTCAAGAGTTGTTGTGTGTTGGTGTTTGGGCATTTGAAATAAAAAAATCTCGAACCCCGAAACCCCGAAGTGCGGGGCCCACATTCTTTCTGCATTTTGTGATTCAACAAACATCGTGGTCCTTTGTTTTTTGTATTCGACATTTGTAATCATCGAAACCTGATTGACCTTTATTTTTTTTCACAAATCTCTACGAACATAGTAGAAATTATTTGTTATAGGAACAACTCTAATACTGTAATGAATGGACTGGTAGAAAATGGTGGAGGATCTTCATCTAGGATAGAGGTAGAATAACAATAATAGATCATATTATGAGTCCCTGTGTATAGGGCATGACAAGTACATAGATTATTGTATATGAAAGTATTAAAATAATTCAATAAATTTTTAGCGCGATTTTTCCTAAGAGTTATGCTCACCATGAGGTCATACACATTTAAGTATTCAAAATTTTGTAATTTGACTATTGTTTAAAGGCATAAACTGTAGAGAACAAGATGGGATCCTTCGAGTTAACTATGCCTGATGTGTAAGCTATTGGTGTGTAAGAATGAGACCCAAGTTAGATAGATATACTTGCTTGTTTATATTTTCTGTAAGTAAAGATGCAGGACCGTAGCATGTAACTGAGATTTCCAATTATTAAAATAGAATCAAGATGAAACTATACCTATGACAGTGAATCGCTCTATATATATTTAGAGAAAGCTACATACTTATAGGTGGAAATAAGTGCAGATGTTAATGGAGAGTTAAAGCAACCTCTCAGAGTTTAAACTCTATGTGCCCATATCCTTTTGACATAATGACAGTTGTGCACAACCCTGCGCTTTATCTCTCTGAACCTCAAAGGTTCCTTCGACCTAAGTTTAGATATTTCCCATATACATATAAGTATGTTGGAGTAGTTTGAGTGTAAAGGGAAGTGATAGAATTATGGACATAATTTATCCACATAAGCTTTTTTATTCAAAGTAACTAGACTGGTGTAATAATGTCATTATGGACAGAAATGAATCTTACCTTCTCTTAAATTCTAAGCTTACACGAAATTGAGTTATGTCATAGAAAAGAAAACAAACAATTATGGTGAATTTGAGGTACATTACAAGGAACCTTCGAGATTTGGATCCATAAAATCAGGTACATGTTTTCATTTAGGGTGGGAGGAGAGTGTGTTCTCAACCTCAGAAGTGATCTACAATGAAATTTAACATCCTCATTGTCTAGTTTTTGTTTCCATACATATTCACCTGCATTCAACTAGAACTCTTTGGGGAGAAATTTTGAGAGATCCATTTTGGCACATATCCTCATAAGGTCATGCATTATCTTTTAGCCATTTTAGGGTTGTAGTTGTGAAATTTTTGGATGACATTTACAATATTGAATAGAGTCTTTAGAGGCCAAAATTGAAGGGGAACGTTGAGGAGCCTTACCCATAGCAAGGTCAAGGATAAATTTGATCCATGGAGGGATAAAAGTTTGGATACCAAGGCTTCATGAAAATGATAAAAATTCCCCAAATACATGGACTAGATTTGAAAATATTTCCCCTATCAACAAGTGCATCAAATTCTAGTTCCATGCATATAGGTAAATATGAGCCTCTTTTAATAAAAGGGGCTTCCTACTTCGAGAAACCCAATTATGAAAATATACCAAATAACGCCACAAGCCAGTGAATGAACATATGAACTCATAATTTTTGTAGAATTCAAACTAATCCTTGAATTTCTAAGCCACAAAATGGTTGGAACAAAATTTTCCATTTCCATAGAAATGTAACATGAGAAACATTGGGTGAATTCATGAATTCCTAGAGATGAAACAACATCATGAAAGAACATCTTACTAATTGTAGTGGATCTGAGTTATGTGTGACAAGAGACATGGAAAATTGGTTTGGTAAATAAGAATCCAAACCCCAACTAGGGAAACTGGGTCGAGGGGAGCTCTAATCCATGGATGGCTGAGCAGAGACAAATTTCGAGAATAGTTCGTGACGAATACGGTTGAAGCCCTAGTCATGGAGGAGGGACACATGAACGTCCATATTCAAGATATTTTTACATTATTCAATTATGTTTCATAATAATAAGGAAATATTGATTAAGAAATTGTTATGAATGAAATATTTTTAAGTTCCTATAATTTTTTTTTGAACTGGACATCTGAAAACATATTGAATATACACAATAAAAAAAAGTACAAACCTTTAAGAATGATAAAGTTGTACAATACAGTGAATGAAATCAATAGTACCAAATTTACAGTGCATATCTTTGAGAACCCTCCCATTAAGGATCAATTTGAACTCTTTGGGAAAATGACATCGAGATGGTGTGCTAAAACAACAACAATTTTACAAAAAAATCAAATTTATTTTTTATGATGGATGCAACCTCAATGTGACAATTGTGATTCATATCACACTACTTCAATGCTTACAGATTATGTTTGATGCATAAATCATAAACCTAATGCAACTTCGACCCAAGTGAAGGAAATTATAATGTGTTAGCCAATGCAAGGAAGTTTTTAAGTGTTTTTGGCATTGTAGCACAACAAAAACTTGATGCAAGACTAACACAACCATGATTCCCAATCACGATGCATGCCAAGAAAAAAACACTAAGCTAGGTTTTCCAAGGCATCAATGATTCTAGAACCTTGTATTGTAGTAGTGATAAAATATTTAATAGTGATACACATGGGGAATTATGGATCTACGTGCCCTAATTATATATTTGTGAGTAAATAAATTATATACAAGGTGTACAACTATGAATACACATGTATGTAGCAAGAATGATAAATGTGAAATAGGTATTCTATGAGAAAGAAAAATACTTAGGTTTTGTCAAAACAATGTTTTTATATTTTATATTTTAAAATTTTAATATGTATGTGAAAATAATATCTCTTCATAAAATCTCCAAGAGTTAGCTCAAACGTTTGAACCATTTCCCCAAGTCATATTTGGGTATTCTGGGAAGATAGGGGGATCTCATGAGACCTTCTTTGTAAAAAATAAAAGTATGGTCTACATAAATTCTGCCAACATTTACACACAAATAATTACTCAATCATTTTGGATCCTATGAGGTTTTCCTTTGAAAAAATAACCATAAATCCTTCCACTATATATCTCAACGAAAGTCTTCCAACATTGACCCCCAACTAATAACTCAACCATTTTTGTGTCATTTACCATTGAAATAAGTGTGCCCACAATGTTCTAGTACTTTCATTTGAGAAACAAAGTTCTCAAGAAGATTTGAGAAGACCATTGTTCCCTCTACCATAGAAATAAGAGTGCCGACAAGGTAATTAGACTTCCTTTTCACCATCTAAGTTCTCAAAAACTATTCAAGAAAACCACTTCTTCTTCTACCTTGAAAAATGAGTGCCCACAAGGTTAGAAAATAGAATTTTTAATTAGAAAAGAACCCAAAAAATAAGAACAATAAAGATAAATGAAAGTAAATAGATACCAACATTGCCAAACTATAATAAGTGGTGCATATTGAGACTCAATGACATGTGACTAAGATGTGATGTTGGATTGATGCTCTCATTGAGTCTCTTATGTTTAAACTCCACTCTCCAAGATCTTATTTCTACTCTAAAAGCCAATGGAGAAATTTCTTGTATCCTTTTACAATATGTGATAGCAATGATATTTTCATGCTTTTATAAAACTAACTTAATAATTAAGTTTAATGTTTCCATTTTTTTAAATTAGTTTTTTTCACATTTTCATTTAGATTAATCTTTTTCTATACATAACATATATTTTTAAGAAAAAAACTAATAATTTCTTCAATGAACAATCAATAAAAATTTTTTTTTTAGAAAACCATCTTTAAACCCAAATTCTTATTAATAATGAATTCCTCCCAAATACAATACCTCAACTTTGAATTACCCATAGCATGACTATACACTATTTAATTATATCTCATAATCTTATTTAATAATTTTACTATGATTTTGCCTCGGATGGGGCGTCTTCTTGACATGTCTCAAGGATAGATGGAGAAGCTCTGGGAGTCCACTTTGGATCTCTTTTTTCCATGCATTTTCGTGTTAATAATTCCATGTCACGTCGCGAGCGAGAACACTAACTTACCCTATTGCCTGGAGCACGAGAAAATCAGGGTGATGTTGATCGCAAGTACCATGGCTCTAGTTGGAAATTATTATATTCGTTGTCTCTCCGTGATGGCAGTAATTCCACCCCCTCCATCTTGCTTTCCACACATTCCTTCAGTGAATGTTAGAGGCCTTATAGAGGGTGGGAAACATCCAACTATAGAGGGTGGGAAGCATCTGACTGGCATTCCCATTTCTTCTCGTGGGATTGTTATGTGTAGTCTTGTTGATGATATGAGGGAAATCATAGAACACTTACCTTCTCTATGCGTCGTCTCTGATTCCATGGGCATTCGCACAGGGGAAGCAACTTAGGAGGGAGAATAACTTGTCCTCCAAGAGAAGTTATGTTCTCGTCTAATTCACTAGAGGGTGTCTCTTCTTCTCCCTCCCTTATCTGTAAAGAGAGAAATATGAAAAATTGGTAGGAAGTTGTTGAGCTCTCGGGTTGTAAGGTTGAATGGAAGGATGTTAATTATGCAAAAAATGGTGAAGGAAACTAGCCAAATTCTATTTAGAGGGCCACCTCTGCAGTTGATAATGATTTCCCTCATGAAGGCCATAAGGAGACTCCCTCCAGTGCAAAGGATATCCCTTTGGTCAAATGCTCCTCTCCTGAGTTCAGACTCTTGATTATAAAACTACAACATTTTGGTGTTGGTTTTGTCAACAACCACTACATCTCTATGTTTTGTATCATCACACACACTCCTCTTCAACAAAGAACAAAGGTAATAAAACAATACCAAAAATATGGAAAGAATGTGAACCAAGAGATCCAAACAATATAAAAGATCCAAATGACATAACTTAGAACTTTGTAAATCTAGAGATGGAGAACACCGTTGGTCTTGAAACAATGAATGAGGGCAAAAAGGACAACAAATGAAACTAATAAGGAGGAATGAAAAAAATATATGAATCTAAAACTTTTGATTTCTATAAGGATTTAGCACAATTTTCAACTATTGGACATTGGAGTTCTCCATAGAACGACGACATTCTATTTCTCCTTATAATCTGAACCATCCAATTTATGATTTATGATTTAGCTTCATTCACATAGGAACCTTCTTCAAGAGTGTGACAAGAAGTTTCATTAATTTTTAATATTATCACATATATTTTTGAAGTATGGAGGATCCTGTAACATTTGCAATNTATATATATATTTATGAATAAAAACTTATATATTTTTTCATGAAGAAAAATAAAAAATTATTTTCAAAAAAATTAATTTAATCTTTTCAAAATAAATGTTCTATATATAACTCTCATCACAATTATTTAAGGAAAAGCATACCACTTGAATTTTAGGTTTTGGGTTATACCACTTGAATTAGGTTTTGGGTTGTTACTAATTTACTATTAAAATTTATTTAAAGAAAAGCATACCACTTGAATTAAGTTTTGGGTTGTTACTTATTTACTGTCGAGAAAAACTAAATGTTTGAAGATGACAAATTCTAAGTGTTGGTGCCGTGCCCTCTGGTTTTGGCCCTCTAAGCCATCCGTATTTGAATTACCCTTTTAGTGTGAGTACAAACATGTCTAACTCTTACAAACTCTAATCAAATCGTGTTAAAATTGGATTCGTAGTGTTTGTGCAATATATTGTTAAATTTGTAAGTTCGATAATTTGAGTCGGATTTCTGAATTGTAATGACGGGATTAAAATCTAAGTGTGTTGGTGCGGTGCCCTCCTGCACTACAGAGCAGTGTCATAACCTGCACTACAGAGCAGTGTCATAACGTTGGCGTCGTATACAAGCCCCGTATGGCGTCGTATACAAGCCCCGTTGGATCGATGGCCTTCACTGGATTTATCTGACCAGAACCGTATGCCACTTCTTCGTCTTCGTTGCCAGCGTAGTTCGGATCCAGGGGAGAAGCTGCGCCGTATTGCATCAATGGAATTTGATTAGAATGTAAGCCTGCCTTAAGAGCATGCATGAATCTAAGCAATAGAATGCCTGTTGTCATGAGGGCCGACTTGATCGCAGAGGGAGACCAATCGGGGTGGAAGGATTTGACGTAGGCTGCAGCTCCTGATACAGGACAAGCCATTCACAAATCTCCTGTCTTCACTGTTTTCTGTCACAGCTGAAGCTTTTGACCATGCAGCCA
>ML790640.1:376086-397874 GCA_009831015.1 Picea engelmannii | reverse complement strand
AACAAGGGGGTATTAAGGAATGAGTGCATGTCGTTGGATCCCCTCACCAATTGAAAAATTGGGAAAAAGAAAGGGATCCCATGGGAGCTTGAATGGAGATGGTTTGTAATGGAGCATGGTACCCGGGGGGGTTCTTCTCAATCGAACAAAGGATGAGGTATAATAATACCATTCAGTGAATGATACCATGAATTAGTCAATGAGGAAATTAAGGTGGTGGTTGGTCGTAAATGATATGGTGGATAAATACATGAGAGGCCCCATAGTCATTTGTCAGGGAGGTTTGTTTAATAGTTTGGGGATTTCAATGATCGTAGATTGAGCATGGAGGGGAATGGTATTCTCATTCATGATCGTTAATTCAAATGGAGATAGGAGAAAAAGGATAGTTCATACAATGGAAGAAGGAAGATCTCATGAATCCTATTGTAATCATGGCCAAGATTTAAATTGATGGGAAGTTTGAGGCTTTTGAGAGGTGTATAGCCCATATTTTCGCGAAAGAGGAAGAACCCGGTGAGGCCTAGATGTAATGTTTGAAGTGTTAATTTAATAGAACAGTGTTGCATGTAGATTTTCCTCCATTATTGGGTTGTGTGCATTTCTTTGAAAAAACCTAAATCACATTAAATGCAGTTAATACAATGTACAATTGACGTTATGTTTCAGACAGGTGGAGCTGAATGGGAGTTCTAGTAGGGACAAAGGATTTTAAAAGATTTTCACTCTAAGTTAACTGGGAAGCCTTAACTAACCACTATCTCGTATCCAGATGCTTTTAAACTAAAGGGGTATGCTTATATTAAATTTTCACAAAGGAGTATAGTCTAATACTCTACTTTTACCTAAGCCCGTTTGGTCGTTTTCATTGTGTGATTATGTGTATGGTCTAATGCATGAGTCCTAGGCTGTAAATCCCAAATTCATTTGTAATGTAAACATATGGTAATGGTTTATATGTATTGTCTAACGTGTAAGGTTTAGGCCATAAAATCCCAAAGTCATTTGTATTGTTAAGACCGTGGTAATGGTTATAGGTACAAACAGATAGGAAAGTAATTATAATTACAGGACTTCAAATAAACATTGAAATGGGGAATAAACACTTATTATATCGTCGATGTGAAAACTTTAAGTTGAATGGTAATGACAGTTGACGACAGTAAGGACTCTAGTAAACTCTCAGATTCAAGCTATATAATAGAAAGCCTACTTTCTTGAATCCTGAATCTATTCATGGATAAATGTACAAACAAAAAAAAAATTGACATTTTTTAAGGTACATTACATATGGTATCAGAGCAAAAAGTTACAACAGTAGGTTTGAACAGGGACACATTAATTGCTTAGTATATATTCCGATTTATGTAAAACTAATAAATCTTATGGCTACAAATAGAAAGCCTTTCTATTTTGTGATAATTATGGCAGCTCAGGAGGGTGCATAAATTAGGATGGATGGAAATACACAGCAAGGACCTCCTGGAGATCCAAGACAGAACAATGATGAAAGCTCACCCATGGAGGTGTTGGAAACAATGAGGAATCTTATTGTTGAACTTCAGATTTTCAAGGCCGACAATGAAAAATTGAAGAAAGCACAACAGGAACAACAAGAGATAAATGAAGTCTTGTTGCGTAGTATAGTAACCAAGAAAATCCCAAAAGACGATAACCATGATGAAGAGGTCAGCAAAAGGGTCTCCAAGAACTCTGGGATGGAAACAGAAAAAGGAGACAATTAGTCTAAAGGGACACCTTCAGCTGAAGACAAAACTAAATTGGATAGAAAAAGAAAACAAGTAGACCACCTAGAAGGAAAATTTAAAAACATTAAACCAGCTACCTTGTATGGAGAATCCAGGACAGAAGAAGAAGCCGAGGCATGGTTGTCGGACATCAAAAAATACTTCTAGATCTACAACTATTCCAACAACATGAAGGTCAGGATGGACATCTACAATCTGAAGGGGAAGGCCAGCATTTGGTGAGAGGACTTGAAATTGGCCAAGGACCTAAAGGAGAAACAATTGGAATGCTCTGACTTTAAGAAGTATTTCAAGAAACAATACGTTTCTGAAAATCATTATGAAAGGAAGATGAAAGAATTTTACAAGTTACGACTCGGACGGATGACAATGGAGGACCTTATAAATAAATTTATGGAACTACTAAGTTTCTTATCATACATCTAGGACGATAAGGTAAAAATCTAGCGATTCTTAAGTTGTTTACCATAGTCCTACAGGGACATAAAGGATTTTCACTCCAGTCATGTGAATACGTAAGGTAGCGGTAAACCGATAAACCTAGGAACGAAGAAGTTTGGGGACAGCTCCCGCGAGCCATTAAAGTGTTGGGAATGTGGAAAGCCTCATCTAAGGAGGACCCATCCACATTTAATTTCAACAAACATAATTGTTGTTCATAATTTGCATGAAGCCTCGACAGTGGGAGATGTGGGCAGAAGCCTGCATCAGATAAATGTAGCCATAAATGGTCGACAAGATGACCACCAGTCCTCGGTGGTAGAAATCGAAGCTAAAATCAATGACACTCGAATTTCTATTTTAATTGACTCTGGAGCTACGTTAATTTATATTACTCCTGATGTAGTAGAGTCAAATAAACTTAAGAAACTGAAGCACACAAAATCATGGCTTGTACAACTAGCAACAGGTACTAAAAGGAAAGTAGTTGACTTTATTTCTGATTTTGAGTTCATCTTAGATGTTCAAAATATAATGACCAATCTGAACATCCTACCACTAGGATCTTATGATATGATTATCGGTATGGATTGGTTGGAACAACACAAAGCAGTACTAGACTGTTACACAAAGATACTTAGCTATAAAGATGATTTTGGCATTGTTAGAACATCCCAAGGCATACCAAAACCTGTATTAGTCAGACAAGTTTTAGCTATGCAACTCAAAAAATGTATTAGAAAGGGATGTCAAGTTTATGCCATCCAAGTGATGAATCTATTTGAAAAAGAAGATAAGCCAAAGTTAGAAGACTTTGCGGTCCTAAGTGAATTCAGAGACATGTTTGTGGATGAGATACCAGAATTACCTCTTAGAAGGGAAATAGACTTCTCCATAGATGTACTACTCAGTTTAACCCCTATCTCAAAAGCACCCTACCGAATGAGTCTACCAGAACTAACAGAATTGAAAATAAGATTACAAGAATTGTTGGAAAAAGAGTATATCAGACCAAGTGTCTCACCATGGGGGGCACCAGTCCTCTTTGTGAAAAAGAAAGATGGTACTATAAGACTATGTATCGATTATAGACAACAAAAAAAAATGACTATTAAGAACAAATACCCCTTACCTAGGATAAATGATATGTTCGATCAAGTAGGTGGGGCCAAGATCTTTTCAAAGTTGGATTTACGATTTGGTTATCATCAATTTAGGATAAAAGATGAGGACATAAGCAAAACAATGTTTCAGACAAGATATGGACATTACGAGTTAGTAGTCATACCTTTCAGACTCACTAACGTACCAACCACATTTATGTGCCTGATGAACAATATTTTCAGTCAATACTTAGACAAGTTTGTGGTAGTATTTATCGACGATATTTTGGTCTATTCAAAAACGGAGGAGGAACATGATGAACACTTAAGTATAGTTCTGAAAACATTGAGGAAACACAAACTGTACACCAAATTTGACAAGTGTGACTTCTATCAAAAATAAATACAATATCTAAGACATGTAATTTTAGCAGAAGGCATTGTCGTAGACTCGGAGAAGACAAAACCCATTATCGAATGGTCAGTACCTAAGGATGTAGCATATATCCAGTCATTCATGGGAATCATCGTATATTATCATGGGTTTATAGAAGGGTTTTCCAGGATAGCCTACCCTATCATGTCATTAGAAAAGAAAGGAACCATGTTTAACTGGTCAGAGAAGTGTCAGAACAGTTTTAACAAACTGAAGGAATTATTGACAACTGCACCCATATTGAAGGTAGAAGATCCAAATAAAGACTTCATCATATGTATTGATGCAAGTAAAGAAGGACTACGGGGTTTCCTAACTCAGGAAGGACGCGTTGTTTTTTATGAGTCCCATAAGTTAAAAGAACACGAGCAAAATTATGTCACTCATGACTTAGAATTGGCAGCGGTAATACACGCCTTAAAAATGTGGCGACACTATGTAATGGGCAGAAAATTTCTACTATTGACGGATAATAGTGAGGTGAAATATTTGTTTAACCATCCAGATGTTAATGCAAGACAAGCAAGGTGGCTAGCCTTCTTGAGAGAATTTGACTTTGAGGTCATACATATCAAGGGTAAGGAAAATAAAGTAACAAATTCTTTAAGCAGAAGAGTCCATGAGTTATTTGAGATAAATATTAGTAGGGCAGAAAGTGATTTGGAACAAAGAATAAGGACAACAAGAATTAATGACATAAATTACACTAAGATGATGGCAGAATTTCAAAATGGTATCACAAACTCAGATAAACTAGATCTAAGTATTGACAAAATGGGACTATTACGATTTAAAAAACAGATTTTACATACCACATTCACCATAGTTAAAATTAACAGTTTTAGATGAAGTGCATAAGAAACCATATTCTGGCCATCAATGTTACTAGAAAACAATAACAACACTTAGAAAACTATTTTACTGGCCTAATATGAAGGGTGAAACAACATAGTACTTGTCTAGGTGCCAAAATTGTCAGCAGGTTAAGGTCGAGCACCAACACCCAACCGACCTATTACAGCCATTACCAGTACCAGAATGGAAATGGGAGACTATATCACTTGACTTTATAACAAGTTTGCCTAAAACTCAGAAACAAAATGATTCTATCATGGTTGTAATCGATAAACTCATTAAGTCTGCACACTTTATTCTTGTAAAGTCTACTTTTAAAGCTATAAACATTGTTGAAATACTCATGAAAGAAATTTTTAGACTGTAAGTTATTCCTAAAATGGTTATTTTAGATAGAGATGTAAAATTTACATCCACGTTTTGGAAGGAATTGTTTGCAAGGATAAACACTAACTTGAATTTCAGTACGAGCTATCATCCACAAATGGATGGATAGACTGAAAGGACAAACCAGATCATAGAGGATACGCTTCGGATGTACGTAAGAACAAAACCGAGAAAGTGGAAAGACTACCTGCACTTGGTACAATTTGCATATAACAATGGGTACCAAACTTTGGCTAAGTTGAACCCTTTCGAAATACTGTATGACATAAAGTGTATGACTCCAATTAGTTGGGATAACCCAGCTTACCGACTCATTGTTGGACTAGTGATGCTCCAAGAAATGGAAAACATGGTAAGAAAGGTAGAACATAACTTAAAACAAGCACAGGACAGAGAGAATTGCTATGCAGATCATAAAAGAAGACACTTGGAATTTCAAGTGGGAGAGCATGTTTATTTGAAGGTCAAAGCCCAAAAAAGCTCGTTGAAGTTAGGGAACTATGCCAAGCTGACACCCAGGTTTTGTGGGCCCTTCGAGATACTAGCTCGAATGGGACTCGTAGCTTATCAACTTGCACTTCCAGCTAATCTAAGAATTCATAATGTATCTCATGTTTCCTTTTTGAAAAAGTATATTCATGACCCTACTCATATGATCTATTGGAACTTGGTGCAGGTGGAACCCAAAGGAGAGTTTCAGGTGGAACCCCTATGCATTCTGGACCAGAGAGAAGTAGTACTTCGGAATAGAGTCGTTGCTCAGGTAAGGTGCAATGGAAGCACTTTAGTCCTGAGGAGGCCACTTGGGAGTTGGAGGGAGATTTGCGAAAATCTAATCCAATTTTGTTCCAAGAAAGGAATGAACACTAAAGATAATGTTTTACTCATCCATTTCTGGCAATTTCGAATTTTGAACTTGATAATTGTAATTAATTATTATGACTGTTGGGCAAAGATTTGATTTGACTTAACTAACTATTTGACTATGACACTTATATAAAAATAGAATATTTTATATTGATTGCAGGAGGAAAAATGGAAAAGCCATGTTAAAATCAACTGATCATGACTCCATGAGTGGGGAACATGTTGGAACTACCTCTAGGCTGATTGTTACAAGTGGAAAATCAGTGATTTGGCCATTGGCAGCCCCTGAAAATCAGGGATTTAGAAAGCTGTGAAAATTCCCAAGGGAGGGAAAAAAGAACCTAGGCAAATTGATAAATAGCATATGTGAGGAGGCAGGACACTACCAAGTATGCTAGGGAAGGAGACTATTGATTTACTTGTTGTTATGAACACTACTTGAGTGTGAGGCAAGGGAAACTACTGGAGCGGTAGGACATTACTGAGGAGAAGTTTTTTCTAAGTTTGCCCTCATGGATTCATGGTTAGGCTAGGGGGTGAATCAGGCAAGTAGTTTGGTTGCCCTGTTCTATGGTTCGGAGGAACGTGTTTGTTCCCTTTGTCTTTCAGCGCATTATTTTAGATATGCTATTTCTGCCCCTTCTCTGGATAAATGTTATATGGTTGCATACATGATAGAATGCATCTGTTAATTCTAACTAGAAATAATATTAAGGATGAAAGATCGAATGCATCCTTTTGAAGACTTAAGAACTGCTAGAATGTATCTATACTAGCTCAGAATGGATAATCTTTTCTATATCGCACTACTGTTATGAGTACTAATTCCCGAAAGTATACTAGCTGAAAGGATATGGAAACTACACAGTTTATATATATATATATATATATATATATATACACGTATGGACATATACTTATTTTCTGGTATATAAAGGCATGTCCAGTAGTAGAATAATTAACTAAGATTTGTTCCATGTACCAGCTCAATAGTCATGATTTTTAGGAGATAGCCATAATCGCAAGTGCCTAAGATATATATGTATACATATATTTAAAATATGGAAGTGACCTTGCAAATACAAAGAATTATTATAGAACACCTACAACATTCTCACATCTTTATATCAACTAGTGTTTAATGAAAAAGTTATAGGACGATTTGGCCTATGGGTCCATAGGTTGACATGTTGGAAATTATATTTGGAGTGAATTGAATTATCACAATTTAATTACCAGAACTAATCATGAGAGGCATGAAGGCCCAGGGAAGAAGGGACATCTCGAAACTTTACATACCCCTGAATAAATTCATAACTATGTAAATAACAACATAATCACCTAGAATTTGAAAAGGAAAGCCTTTAACACAAGTACAATAGTTGCAATTTGAAGTCATTTATCAGCATGCGATCTGGAGTCAATTACATATAATATATACATATAGCTGGCAATAGCCGAGCACCCTTATTCATTTCAAAATCCTTTCTTAGAAGGAGCCAGTATGTCGCTAATACATTAAACCAATGAAATAACCACTATGCCATTACAAGTAGGCGGAAAGGAAACCTTGAAATTATTTTAAGAATAATATTACATATATCATTCAGAATTCAAACAAACAAACACCCCATAAAGTTTTTTATTCCAATGATAGAAATTACCATCACAAAACAAGTTACCCTTAATCAAACGGTACCAAAATTGCAACATAACTACATTGTTAATCAAAGGACTGGAAAGGGACCACGCCCTTCCTCTAGAACTAAAAGAATGTGACAGAGAGGGTTACGGGCATGGAAGTTGAATACCTTTGTCTCCAAGAATAGGCGTGGATATCCACAACTGCTTACCGACGAGGACTCTGCAAAATTTGTACCAGTAAAATATTAGTAACTTAATATGCCATTGAAATTTTAGAATGATACGAAAGCAGGGTGAATGAAAGTATCCACAGAATAAAAATATATCACTTGACATAACCTGTACTTATCTTGGATTTTTCCTTGGCCATGATCAATTTCCCAGCCATGGTCGTCCACCAACCGAGAGGGGAGGAGCGAGCTTGTTTAAGCTGATGGCTACCATCGCATCAAAACAGGGCCCCATCATTAGTTAAAACATCTAGTTCAAGAAAGAAGTGAGACAAGAAACTATGGATTTCCTAATTATAACAATAGTTACAACACCAATTCTAGAGACACTAAAACAATGAATGAATATACTCTGAGGTATAGACAAGATACGGATAATATACTAGATGAAATCTTCATAAGGAAACACCATCGAAATACAGTTAATATGAATGTTAAATACGTGAATCTGTTTTTCTTAAAATTTAGAAGAAAGGATTAAAGTAACACTGAATGATTTAGCCTATTGACAGACCACGATAAGCCAATACAAAACCCGTAAATATTTATCACTTACAGGATATAAAGCTTTCGAACCTGAGAGGTAGCATTTAGTAAACAAATATATGAAAGGTCCTTTTAGGGGCTCTCTCTTTGGGGTTACAGGTTATGGGTGAGGATGGTATACAAGCGAAAGGGATCTTTGAGGTAGATGAGTAGAGATGGATTGGGAAAACATACTAAATGGAGTATAACTAGCCATGACAGGAATTTAGAGCGTACGAAACAAATAAAAATCTTTTAATATGGACAAGGAAATACTGCAATTACAGTGCAACACTATCACCCTAATAAAATTAATTTCTAGAATCAAATCTCGGGAAAATCTTGTAGAAGCTCAATACCAACCAATGATACAGGATGGTGAAGCAGAGAAAAAACAGTACGCCCTAGAGGCAATGTACTCGCGAATCACCAAGAAAACAAAGGAACGTGGTATCAACCCTTTCGGAGTTTCCAGAATAGATAAGAACGTGGTAATAAAATTACTTAGCAAAGGGGAGAAACTTCCATATCCTTCCTGGAGTTTTCGCAATAAGAGAATAACCTCTTACTGATTGTATAATCATTGTGGCACGTAGGTTACCCATAATGGTTACAAGAGGAAGAGAACCCGGCCACAAATCTATGACTAGAGATGCAGAGGTAACGAGAAACTTACGAGTGGGTTAGATAGCAATGTTGCCTCCTCTATGAGAAAAACCTCACCATTGTTTCCCTTTGCCAAGAAATCAGAGTCCCAGAGCTAGACTTACGGAGAACCTCCCCACAACAAAATTCATTAACCTAGCAAACTCCTTCCTCAGAGAATGAAAACCTTTAACCCTAAATCACAGTAAATGCAGTTAATACAATGTACAATAGACACTACATTCGAGCAGGTGGAGCCGAATGGGATGGTTAAGTGCATATCGTACCTAAACCCTAAATCACATTAAATGCAATTAATACAATGTACAGTTGACACTATGTTTTGGACAGGTGGAGCCGACCGGGATTTCTAGCATGAGTAGAGGATTTTAAAATATTCACACTCTGATTTAACCAGGAAGCCTTACCTAACCACTATCCTATATCCAGATACTTTTAAACTAAAGGGGTATTCTTAGATTAAATGTTGTGCAGAGGAGTATAGTCTAATACTCTACTTTTACCTAAGCCCGTTTGGTCGTTTTTATTGTGTGATTATGTGTATGGTCCAATGCATGAGGCCTAGGCTGTAAATCCCAAAGTCGTTTGTAATGTAAACATATGGTAATAGTCTATATGTATGGTTTAACGCGTAAGGTTTAGGCCATAAAATCCCAAAGTCATTTGTATTGTTAAGACTGTGGTAATGGTTATAGGTACAAACAGATAGGAAAGTAATTATAATTACAGTATTTTAAATAAACCTTGAAATGGGGAATAAGCACTTATTATATCGTTGATTTGAAAACTTTAAGTTGAATGGTAATGATAGTTGAAGACAATAAGGACTCTAGTAAACTCTCAGATTCAAGCTATATAATAGAAAGCCTACTTTCTTGAATCCTGAAGCTATTCATGGATAAATGTACAAACAATTTTATTTTTTTTATGGTTTGATGCAGGAGCATTCCCACCTCATCAAGTGAGTCAGCGCGTGGAGAAAGAAAAGACAACTAGATGACGCCAGCACCAAAATTTTGAATCACCTTGATATCTGTTGCGCCGCCATTTGAATGAAAGCATTAATCAAAAAGCGTACTTGGACATTGTAAATGGACCTTGAGCAGATAAGCTCTCGTCCTTAGACAACAGAGGTATTTATTAGATTTAGTGCAGGTAGATAAGATTTAGATTTAGTGCAGGTAGATAAGATAATTAAGTCTAGATTAGACAGTTTTGGACTTCGAGAGGGAAAACGGAGTATAGGCACCCTCCTTTGTAAAATTGAGGGATTATTATTCAGCATTAGCACAGAAGAGAAAGAGGAGAAGCGCAGAGAGCTTGTGAAGAATCCCCATGTACCGATATTGAATTAATAGAAAGCTTTGATTCAATTTCATGGCGGTGATTATTCTCTGTGTGTTGTTGATACTATGTCGTTGCATGTTTGCTTCTTGCTTTGCTTATTGTCTATATGCTGCTTCTGTGATTGCATGGCAAGTTTGAAATCTGAGAGAATGAGAAAATGAGTTTCAATCGCTTCTCTATTTAAGTTGGGAGATTCCCGCATAGAGTGCGGTGGAATACCTCCGCATAGAGTGCATGAGGAGGCTGAATAGTTAACCTCTCATCTTTGGTTGCTCAGAAGTCGTGCTGAGTTATTCGAACTGTGCAGGTGGAGTGCAGGTCGAAGTTGAAGTCTCAGAGTCAAGCCTGGGAAGAGAAGAACAGGAGAGCCGTGGTTAAATCCCATGGATATGATTATTCTCTCTGTGTTGTTGACATTATGCCTTTGCATATTTGCTTCCTATTACTTACTTCTTTCATATGCTGCTTATGTGATCTTATGGAAGAATTGAGTTCAGAGTGGTTCCGAGTGAAAAGTTGGTGAAGGCTCAGAAGGGAGAATTCCTAGCTAGTATTGTGGAACAGACCCAGGTGAAGCCCGAACGGGAGAAGTTTCGGAGCAAAGGACTCTTCAAAAGGAAGAGAATCGACGACTTGAACTCCTGGGAAGGAGTTAACCTGCGAGCGTAAGTGGAACCTGGTTGCTATCGCACATCGGCATATCGGGGTTGGTGAGTGCAAGAGTGCATGCATGTTGAATGTGCGGGTAGTGAGTATTAGTTCCCATGGAAGCACTGACTTTCATAGGAACACGTGCTACGTAAATCTCGGGACGTCGGGTCTCGGGAGTTGAAGGGCAAGAAATTGGTCTCATAAGTCGCGAACTCACGAGAGGCGAGATAGCGATACTCGGGTATCAGCGACTCAGACCTCGGAAGCCGAAGTAAAGTTACTTAGACTCGTGGGAAGTGAAGATGGGAGATCGCGAGATCATGAGTCTCGGTATCTCGGCACATCAGGTATCGGGAGATGGAATCCCGAGTGGTTGGGAGCACGAAAGGCGAAGTCCCGATCCCTGAAGTAAAGAAGAAGAGAATAGAGAGGAGTGAACTGTGGGTGTAGAGAATCCGATAGGTAGGAAGGAGAACTGTTGAGTTCTTCGGTCCCGTGGAAAGAGAAGGTCCTGGTAAAAAGCGACTGTTCCAGCGAGGGCAAGGGAGCGGTTGCGTCAGAGTGGTATCAGAGCAGGTTAAGGAGTTCTCTTTGTTCTGGTAGCAGAGAGAAGAAGGTTCCATAATGTCGCCCAAGAGAGAAAGGCAGTCACCTGATCGTGAGGATAGGGATGCCCGAAGAAGGGGTAGGACGGCACGGAACCCAGAGATAGAGAGACAGATGCGAGATCTCCGAGCAAGGCTCAAGGAGATGGAGACTGTGCAGAGACGTGGAGTCGACGCAGGAGGGTTCAGCGATTCCGAAGTTGAAGAGGAAGCTATACATGCCGAAGAAGAGGTCACGGCAGAAGATGCATCAACCGAAAGGCTATTTAGAGCCATTTCGAGGATGAGCTCGAAGATGAAGATGGACATTCCCGTCTATGAGGGAAGTCTAAATGCAGAGGAATTGCTGGATTGGATCCGAGCATTTGATACCTACTTCGATTACAAAGATATCGAAGAAGAAAAGAAAATAAGGCATGATGTTACCAAGCTAAAGGGACATGCAGCCTTATGGTGGGACGAGCTGCAGGCGGACAGATGTTCCCAAGGAAAAAAAAAGATCAGAAGCTAGGATCAGATGATCGCCAAGATGAAGGCAAAGTTCATTCCGAGGGATTACCAGATCACTCTGTTCAGGCGTATGCAGAACCTGAGACAGAAGCTGATGACGGTGGAAGAATACATCGAAGAATTCTATAGGCTCAACATTCGAGTAGGTCACCAAGAGAGTGATGATGAAAAGGTGCCGAGGTATCTGAATGGGTTGAGGTATGACATTGAGGACGAACTGAGCATGGTTACCATCCGAACAGTCGAGGATGCATACCAGATGGCTCTAAAAGCCGAAGAGAAGCTGAGCCGCAAGAAGGGATAGTGAGGGCGGGGCGGAAGCCAGCCCAGAGGCAAGACAGTTGCCCAAGAACAAACACAGAAGCCCAAGGAGGATTGGAAGAGGCCTCAGGGAAAAGCTGAAAAAGGTGGAACCTCACAGCAAAGGCAGTAAAATGCTGAGCCAAGGGGGCAGCAAGATGATCAACAAGGTGGATATGCTGACGCCAACACATTTCCTCGTACCCGAGGTAGAGGACGAGGTCGAGGGGGAATTATCACATGTTTCACGTGTGGCAAAGACGAACATAAAGCCGTTGACTATCCGGACAGGAAAATGGACAGAGGAAAAACTCACATCGCTGAGGTGCAGAAGCGTGATGTTGAGAGTGAAGATGCAGACAGTGGAAGATCGCTTGGGATGCATAAAATCCTTTTGAAGCCTGAGAAGGAGGTGGAGAGCGCAGTGCAGAGGAGCAGACTGTTCAAAACGACTTGTACAGCCAAGGACAGGAAATGCAAAGTCATAATCGACAGTCGGAGCACTGACAATCTAGTTTCGACCGAGATGGTGGAGAAATTGGAGCTAGAGACAACTAAGCACCCGAGCCCATATAAAGTCTCGTGGTTACAGAAAGGACACCGGGTAAGTGTCACTAAACAATGCTTAGTTAATTTTAAAATTGGAAAGTATCATGATGAGATTATGTGTGATGTTATTCCCATGGACATATGTCACATATTGTTGGGAAGATCGTGGCAATATGATCGGAATGTTGTTCATGACGGGAGGATGAACACCTACACCTTGGAGAAGGATGGGAGAATCCATAAACTGCTGCCGATAAAAGATAAGGAAGTAAAGTCAGAAGTTAGCAGCACGATACTTCTCATGAGTGGGAAGGAACTTCTCACAGAGTTGGAGAAGAATGAAAATCCACAATTCTTTGTTGTCAGGAAGCCGAGAATTGTCCTGACAAGCACAAGAGTGGACGATTTGCCAGGAGAGATTTAGGAACTGCTAGGAGAGTTCGCTGATATCATTGTGGAAGAACTACCCTGTTCATTGCCATCGATGCAGAGTGTGAGTCACCACATTGACCTCATACCTGGAGCAAGTTTGCCAAATAAGGCAGCGTACAGGTTGACACCTCGGGAGAACGAGGAGGTCAAAAGGCAGGTACAAGATCTGCAAGATAAAGGACTAGTGAGAGAGAGTCTTAGTCCGTGTGTTGTTCCAACAGTGTTGAGTCCGAAGAAGGATGGAGGCTGGAGAATGTGTACGGACTCCAGGGCGATAAATAAGATCACCATCAGATATAGGTTTCCACTGCCAAGAATGGATGATCTGATGGATTGCCTGAGTGGGGCAAACTTCTTTTCCAAGATTGATCTCAAGAGCGGATATCATCAGATCCGGATGAGAGAGGGAGATGAATGGAAGACGACATTCAAGAAAAACGAGGGTTTGTACGAATGGCTGGTCATGCCGTTTGGGTTGACAAACGCGCCTAGCACTTTTATGCGGCTGATGAATGAAGTCCTGCTGGAATTCATTGGCAAATTTGTGGTCGTGCATTTGGACGACATACTAATATTCAGCAAGACCAAGGCTGAACACTTGAGGCATTTGGCCATTGTGATGAGAAGACTACAGCAGGGGAAGCTGCTGATCAATTTGAAGAAGTGTTCCTTCATGTAGACAGAACTCATTTATTTGGGTTTTGTAGTCTCGGCAAATGAATTGAAGATGGATCCTGAGAAGGTGAACATAATCAGGAATTGGCCATCGTCGAGGAATGTTTTTGAAGTAAGGAGCTTTCATGGACTGGCTAGTTTCTACTGAAAGTTCATTCAAAATTTTAGTGGAATCAGCGCAACAATGATGGATACTGTGAAGAAGAGAAATAAGGTTTTCCATTGGACAGTGGAAGCGGAAAGGAGCTTCAATTTGTTGAAGCGAAAGATAACAGAGCAACCAATTCTGGTGTTGCCTGATTTTCAGAAAACCTACCAGGTAAAATGTGACGCTAGTGGATATGTTGTTGGAGGGGTCTTGAGTCAGGATGACAGGCCTGTGGCGTACTACAGCGAGAAGCTGGATGATGCGAAGCTGAAATACTCCACGTACGATAAGGAATTCTATGCCATCATACAGACACTGAAAAAGTGGAGGCATTACTTGATACCCAAAGAATTTGTGTTGTACAGTGATAATCATGCATTGCAGTTCGTGAGTCAGCAGGAGAAGCTGAATCAGAAGCATGCAAAGTGGGTGGAATACATGCAAAATTTTACATTTGTGATAAAGCACATTTCGAGGACTGCTAACAAGGTAGCTGACGCCTTGAACAGAAAATGTTTATTGCTGCAGGAATTCAGGGTCAAGACTTTCAGTTTTGAGAATCTGAAAGATATGTATGCAGGTGACGCAGACTTTGGTGAGGCATACGAGGCAGTCGAGAACCAAGTTCTTAGGGATAGGAGTCCGTGAATTGACTACCTTATCCAAGATGGATTGTTGTTCAAAGGCAATCAACTGTGCATTCCAAATTGCTCTATGAGGGAGAATTTAGTGAAGGAGAAACACAGCGGAGGTCTAGCGGGTCATTTTGGACATGACAAGACATTCGCCAAGCTGAGAGAATCTTATTATTGGCCTGGAATGCGCACTGATGTAAGGCGATTTGTTGACGGGTGCCGAATATGTCAACACATGAAGGGTCGAAAACAAAATGCTGGGTTATACCAGCCATTGCCCATACCCGAAAGGCCATGGGAAGCCATTAGCATGGACTTTTTTTTGGGATTACCGAGAACGCAGCGAGGAGTGGATTCCATCTTTGTGGTGGCGGACAGGTTCTCGAAAATGGCACATTTTATACCATATCATAAGACCAGCGATGCAACCCACATCGCCAATTTATTTTTCAAAGAGATTGTGCGATTGCATGGATTGTCCAGGAGCATAGTCTCGGATCGGGATACCAAGTTCGTAGGTCACTTTTGGAGGATGCTATGGAAGAAGCTAGGGACTGACTTGGCCTTCAGTTCTGCTTACCATCCGCAGACAGATGGGCAGACCGAAGTAGTCAATAGAAGCTTGGGGAATCTGTCGAGAAGCCTGGTGATCGAGCATCACAGTAGTTGGGATCAGATCCTACCACAGGCAGAGTTTGCGTACAACGATTCTGTGAATTAGAGTACAGGTAAAAGCCCATTTCAAATTTTGTATGGGACACATCCACGAGCAGTATATGAACTCAGGGAGCCAGAGCAGGCTGAAACTAGCAGCGCAAGAGCTGAAGAGTTCGCTGAGGCGATGCAAGAACTTCACGCAGAGGTGAAGCAGCGACTGCAGAAGTCCAACCAAGAGTATAAGTACAGATCCAATCAAAGTAAGAGACAACTTCAGTTTGAAGTTGGGGACGTGGTTCTGGCACACTTGAGGAAAGAAAGGTTCCCGAAAGGAACATACAACAAGCTCAAGATGAAGAAAATCGGGCCATGCAGAGTCCTGAGAAAGTTTGGGGAGAATGCGTATGAGCTTGAATTGCCAGAAGGCATCGGGATATCTCCTATTTTCAATATTTCGGACTTATACCCATACAAGGCTGATAAAGCAGACGCTGGAAAGGAGGAACCAACGATCCAGTGGAAGAGACAATTACCAGTTGCATAAAAGCCTCAAATGGAGTGCATACTGGATAAGAGAATAGGCAGGAAGACCAGGAGGAAGAAATATTTTGAATACCTGGTGAAATGGAAAGATCACCCGGTGGAGGATGCCAGCTGGGAAATAGAGGCAGTGATACAGAAACATGGTCACAGTGTACAGGAGCTCATGGACAGGAGCCTATGAAATTTTGTGAGCCGAGGAGTATGATGCAAGAGCATTCCCACCTCATCAAGCGAGTCAGCGCATGGAGAAAGAAAATACAACTGGATGATGCCATCAGTAAAATTTGAATCACCTTGATATCTGTTGCGCCGCCATTTGAATGAAAGCATTCATCATAAAGCGTACTTGCACATTGTAAATGGACCTTGAGCAGATAAGCTCTCATTCTTAGACAGCAGAGGTACTTCTTAGATTTAGTGCAGGTAGATAATATTTAGATTTAGTGCAGGTAGATAAGATAATTAAGTCTAGATTAGACGGTTTTGGACTTCGAGAGGGAAAACAGAGTATTGACACCCTCCTTTGTAAAATTGAGGGATTATTATTTAGCATTAGCAGGGAAGAGCAAGAGGAGAAGCGCAGAGAGCTTGTGAAGAATCCCCATGTACCGATATTGAATTAATAGAAAGATTTGATTCAATTTCATGGTGGTGATTATTCTCTGTGTGTTGTTGATACTATGTTGTTGCATGTTTGATTCTTTCTTTTCTTATTGTCTCTATGTTGCTTCTGTGATTGCATGGCAAGTTCGAAATCTGAGAAAATGAGAAAATGAGTTTCAATTGCTTCTCTGTTTAAGCTGGGAGATTCCCGCATAGAGTGCGGTGGAATACCTCCGCATAGAGTGCGTGAGGAGGCTGAACAGTTAACCTCTCATCTTTGGTTGCTCAGAAGTCGTGCTGAGTTATTCGAACCATGCAGGTGGAGTGCAGGTCCAAGTTGAAGTCTGAGAGTCAAGCCTGGGAAGAGAAGAACAGGAGAGCCATGGTTAAATCCCATGGATATGATTATTCTCTGTGTGTTGTTGACATTATGCCTTTGCATATTTGCTTCCTGTTACTTACTTCTTTCATATGCTGCTTATGTGATCTTATGGAAGAATTGAGTTCAGAGTGGTTCCGAGTGAAAAGTTGATGAAAGCTCAGAAGGGAGAATTCCTAGCTAGTATTGTGGAACAGACCCAGGTGAAGCCTGAACGGGAGAAGTTTCGGAGCAAAGGACTCTTCAAAAGGAAGAGAATCGACGACTTGAACTCCTGGGAAGGAGTTAACCTGCGAGCGTAAGTGGAACCTGGTTGCTATCGTACATCGGCATATCAGGTTTGGCGAGTGCAAGAGTGCATGCACGTCGAATGCGCGGGTAGTGAGTTCCAGTTCCCGTGGAAGCACCGACTTTCGGAGGAACACATGCTACGTAAATCTCGGGATGTCGGGTCTCGGGAGTTGAAGTTCAAGAAATTGGTCTCATAAGTCGCGAACTCACGAGAGGCGAGATAGCGATACTCAGGTATCGGCGACTCGGACCTCGGAAGTCGAAGTAAAGTTACTTAGACTCGCGGGAAGCGAAGCTGCGAGATCGCGAGATCGTGAGTCTCGGTATCTCTGCACGTCGGGTATCGGGAGTTGGAATCTCGAGTGGTTGGGAGCACGAAAGGCGAAGTCCCGATCCCCGAAGTAGAGAAGAAGAGAACATAGAGGAGTGAACTGTGGGTGTAGAGAATCCGATAGGTAGGAAGGAGAACTATTGAGTTCTTCGGGCCCGTGGAAAGCGAAGGTCCTGGTAAAAAGCGACTGTGTCGTCGAGGGCAAGGGAGCGGTTGCGTCACGGTTTTTCAGGTACATTACAAAAATTAAGGTGGTGGTTGGTTGTAAATGCTATGGTGGATAAATACATGAGAGGCCCCATAGTCATTTGTTAGGGAGGTTGGTTTAATAGCTTGGGTATTTCAATGAACGTAGATTGAGCATGGAGGGGAATGGTATTCTCATTCATGATCATTAATTCAAATGGAGATAGGAGAAAAAGGATAGTTCACACAATGGAGGAAGGAAGATCTCATGAATCCCATTGTAATCATGGCCAAGATTTAAATTGATGGGCAGTTTGAGGCTTTTGAGAGGTGCATAGCCCATATTTTTGCGAAAGATGAAGAACCTAGTGAGGCCTAGATGTAATGTTTGAAGTGTTAATTTAATATACTAGTGTTGCATGTAGAGTTTCCTCCATTAATGGGTTGTGTGCATTGCTTTAAATTGCATTGTTGTGTGCTCCTAGTAATTACAACATCTATAGTTAATAGACTATCTACACTACTAATGTATCAGAGCATGTTTGATCCCCACATGTGAGTGATAATGACACACCGATGTTTTGACATGGTAAAACCCTATGGGGAAACATCCAAGACCCTCGCTAACATGGGCACTTGGAACAATTTATTAATGTGAAAGAAAAATTTTACATAGAGATTTACAACAGAGTTTATCGCAATCGATCATCAGTAAATGACCCTTAGTAAAGAATGATCTCTAGAAGAGGATAGGCTAAGTGGAATCCAGGTAAAAGAAACCCACATGAGTGCTCCAAAGTTTTTGAGGAAATTCTGAATCCATTAAAGGTCGAGGGATTCCTATAGGAAGAGCAGGACAATTCAACTGAACACGTTTCAAGTGTGGACTAGAAGGGCATGGAAATTATATGTGTCTAGAGAAATTATATGTCAGTTTAATAAAAGAATAAAGAATATTTAAATATCCATTAGTGAAGATTACAATTGGGTTTATTGTTAGATACAACACATATCTTAATTGAGGGAAATGTCTTAGGATTGAGATTGCAACAATATTTTCCATAATAGGGATTTTGGTCCCAACAACAATAGTGGTGAAGGTGGTCTAAAATATATCTATTCTAAGAAAGAAAAAGGGGAAAAACTATGATTTTATTAGTAGATCTTTGCACATGCCTATGTTAGGGTATTTACACACTTAGGAGTTAGTTAAGATAAACTTGGTATAATATTTCCTTAGGTTAAAGTGATGTAATCTGACGGTCAGAATTTGTTCTAGACATAAAGTGATCTAATGACTCATATTCTCCTCGATACTAATGGCTATATTGATTCGACGGACCCCACTCATATTTTTGGGGGGTGATGCCCCTTCAGACCATGTTGTCTCACAATGTATTCATCCTTTCGTTGATGAAGTGCTCATTCCGATGCAATCTTCAACCGAACCCACTCTTTTTTTGTGATTCTCATTCTGATGCAATCTTCAATTGAACCATGTTGTCTCATAACCTATTCAGCCATTGGTTGTTCTGATGAAATATTCGGTCGACCCCACTCTTCTCTTGGAGATTGTTGAGTCTACCAAATGGTCACATAGATGCAATCTTCAGCTGATCCCACTCTTCTCTTGGAGAGTGTTGAGTCTACCAAAGTGGTCATGCCGATGCAATATTTGACTGATCCCACTCTTCTGATAGGGAGTGATTTGTATACCGACTATGTTTTTAGTATTTCCAATTTAGTACTTTCAGAACAAGGGGAAATTCCGTCCACTTCAATCACACCCCCTCCAAGTCCTAGGATGGTTTCCTTTGATTGGAATGATCTTGTTGACCCGATCTTGTGACCACTTCGCACGAGCTGTTGGATTTTGACAGATGTCCTACTGAATATCTGGGGATTTTTCCTCAATTTCCTATCTCATTAGGTGGTAAGATTTTCCTTGTTTATGTTACAGTGGTGCAAGGACCATTATATTTCAATATGCTTCTCGAGTGTGATTATGTATTGATCAGGGGATCAAATTTTGCTCAAAAATTCAAAGTGCTTGGAATCGCTTCAAACCGGACGAGAGCGTAGGCCTCATTGTTGCGAACCCAACGTAACTCATTTCGTCTCAAATGAACGTCGGGAGTGAGAAATATCGCAATCTATTCGGAATGTCAAACATGCAAAAAAAAGGGGACGCTGACTGTACAGTCCGTACAGGCTGACGTGGTAGAGTCCGTATGCTGACATGGCAGAGGTGATGTGGCAAATTCTGATTGGCAGGTGTGGTTGAATTAGAATGTGACATGTGGCATATTTTTGATCAATGGTAAGGTGCCATGTGGCCCAGTCATGGGCTGCCATGTGGCACCCCGGTATTGGCTGTTGGTTTGTTTATAAAAATGTTATGGAGTCCATGAGGGTCGAACCCCGGACCTCCCCTTTTGGCGCCTCTCTTTGGTAGAGTGTGGGCTACCACTAGCCCACACGGTGGTTCTTATTAACCATATGGTTTCAAATGTATTTGAATTTGAATATTATTTTAAATGGTGGGGGGTCAGGCTAGGGCTTAGCCCTGACCCACGGTTCTATGTTTTAAATACATATGACCATTGTTTATGCAGGAGTTGTGTTACAACGGATCCAGCCCCGATCACATTTCCAATACATATGACTCTACCCTCCATGAAATGGCGCACGCGGGATTTGTGTTTTCAAATGTGTAAAGCCCGTAGTTCTATGATGTTACATGTGACCACAACCAGAGCGCGGAGGGGGAAGTTTAAACGATTGAGTTTTGTTGCTAGCCCGAGGTCGTATGGAGGAACTCATGTGCCCGAGTGCTAGGCAGTTAGGGGTTGGTGCGTCTATAACCTTCCTACAGTTCGCACGATTGGTGCGGTTGCGCCCGGTGCTAAGTTTTTACTCTTAAATGAGCATGTGTGCTAGGTTCATGAGACAAGGGTGCATTTTGTAGATGTAGAGATAGCAAGTTTGAAGGGGGGACTTCCAGGAGGCCTAACTTCTTCATTTTTTGGCCAAACGAGGTGCCAAAAAAGCCCAGCTAGGGGTTTTTGGACGCTCTGAAGCCATTGGAGCAGTCTGTTGGTCAGTTTGAGCATTGTAAGGTGCATTTTTGATCACTTTTAGCAATTAATAATAATGATCCATTGGAAGCTGGACCATGAGATGTAGCCCGAGAGAGGGGTGAACTCCTTTATCAATTGTTGTGTTTATGTGCTTGTGTTCATTGATTATGATGTTGTTTATTTGTATCTTGCATGAGTAATCCTTTAATTAATGTGTTGCAAAGTTGATCCATTTTCTTTTAACATATAAAATTTACTTGCAAATAATTTCAAGATTTCAAGTCTTCTTCATTTTTAGATCAAGTTGGTATCAGAGCACTAGTTTTTGAAGACTTGATTGTTTGCAAGTGTTTTTTTTTTTATGCTCACAAGGTTGAAACTCACAAGAGGAGAAGGTCAATTTGTGGAGCCAAGTTCTCATCCTTCAAAGAGGAATCATATACAATCACCGCAAGTTTCAAGGAGGCATTCACCAAGTATGGCTCATGAAGAAAGTCATGAATGTGTTCCTGCAGAAGATGAAGATCTCAAAAAGGATGTCATGGAGATGAGAGAGGTGATGAAGATCTTGATGGAAAGGAATACATTGTTGCAAGGTGAAGGCTCCAACCCTTCAAGGCATAAGGGAAGAAGTGGTGACAAAACTCCAATTGGAAATGAAGGGAACGGTGCTTCTCCACCACCCTCTCCTCCATCTTCTTCTTCTTCTTATTCTATTAGTTCAAGACCTCTTCTGAATTCTCCAAAGGGACATGGTAAAACTCCTTCGCAAATTCCTTCATTAAATCTTGATATAAAAATTGAATTGCCAATATACAATGGAGAAGTTAATGCTGAGAAGTTAGATAATTGGATACGTCAAATTGAGGTATATTGTAGAATACAAAAAATTCAAGATGATGAAACCAAAATTCAGCTTGCTTCTTTAAGATTGGATAGTGCA
>ML790640.1:359175-374035 GCA_009831015.1 Picea engelmannii | reverse complement strand
TCGTGATTAATTATCCTACTTATGATAAGGAATTGTATGCATTGGTTCAAAGTGTAAAAAAATGGAAACATTATTTGTTGGGGAAAGAAACCATTATTCACACCGATCATCAACCATTGCAATACTTACAATCACAGAAAAAGATACAACAAGCTAGGCACTTCATATGGATGGGTTTTCTTCGACAGTTTCATTTGGTCATCAAGTATAAGAAGAGAATTTTTAACAAAGTCGCTGATATTCTTTCAAGGCCTATTATTAGTGCTTTAGTTATTCTTAAGCATAGTCCTATAATGCATGAAAGTTATGTGGAACAAGATGCTTTAGATACTGATTTCAAAGAAGTGTATGAAACTTTGTGCCAATCTAACCATGTTGAAGAATTGGATTATCATGTGCATAATAATCTCTTGTATCATCTTGGCAAGTTGTGTATTCCATAGGGGGAAAGAATCAACATTATAAGGGAAGCACATTCTTCTCTTATTGCTGGTCATTTTGGTGTAGGCAAGACAGTGGCTAATTTGCAAAGATACTGCTACTGGCCTAAAATGAATGAAAGGGTTACAAGATATGTTCGAGGATGTTCGTTGTGTGACACAAGTAAACCTAGCAATCAAAAGTTGGGTTTGTATACTCCACTTCCAGTTCCTTCTTGACCTTGGGAAAGTATTTCCATGGATTTTGTAGGTGGTTTACCTATGTCGAGACAAAATCATGATTATATTTATGTTGTGGTTGATCGATTTAGAAAAATGTGTATTTTGATGCCTTGTACAAAGAAGGTTACAGCAGAAAAAATGGCACAATTGTTCTTTCAAAATGTTTGGGTGCATTTTGGATTGCCTAAGTCCATTATTTCTGATCAGGATTCTCGATTTGTTGGAAGTTTTTGGTCTAGTTTATGGGCACTCATGGACACCAAACTTAAAAAGAGCACAACTTTTCATCCACAAACAGATGGTCAGACAGAGGTGGTAAATCGTACAGTGGTGCATCTTCTTCATGCTTATTGCAACAAGCATCCTAAACTTTGGGATGAGCATTTACACTACATTCAACATGCTTACAATTGAGCTAAGCACTCTTTGACTCAAACGTCGCCATTTGAATCATGTTTTGGCTATTTGCCCAAGTATCCTTTAGATTTTATATTTGGGAAGGATATTGCTGTCGATGGTCAATATGACATTGATAGGGAAGAAAATTTCATTGAAAAAATTCAGTCGATACATCAAGTGGTGCAAGAGTAGTTGGAAAAGAGTCAGGCCAAGTACAAGATGAGACATGACAAGCATCGTGTTGATCACAGTTTCCAGGTTGGAGATGAAGTTTGGCTTTACATCAATAAGGATAGGCTTAAAGGAGAAGGTAAAAAGTTGAAACCGATTCGATATGGTCCTTTCAAGATTATCGACAAGATTGGTAACAATGACTTTCATTTAGATTTGCCTCCTTATATGCAGATGTATGCAGTTGTTAATGTTGAGAATTTGAAATTGTGTGAGCCTCCATTGATTGATGATCAAGGAGAGCATGTTCAGATTCCTTCCATAGATGATTTTTCCCTAAAGTATCTTACAAAACTGCATGAAGACACCATCCTTGATAGGAGAATGCGAACTTCAAAACGAGGAAATGTGGAGTATCTTTGAGTTGGTCTTAAAGGTACAAATCCAAGCAAAGCCAAGTGTATTGAGGTTGGAAGGGTGAGGGAACTATACCCTCATCTTCACATAGAATGAAAATAGTCTTTTGGAGGTCCAAAAGCTTCCTAATGGGGAGGTGTGATCAGGGGATCAAATTTTGCTAAAAAATTCAAAGTGCTCATAATCATTTCAAACCAGACAAAAGCACAGGCCTCGTCGTTACGAACCCAACACAACTCATTTTGTCTCAAACGGACATCGGGAGCAAGATATATCACAATCTATTTGGTAAGGTGCCACGTGGCATATTTTTTATCAATGGTAAGGTGCCACGTGGCCCAGTCATGGGCTGCCACATGGCACCTCGGTATTGGCTGTTGGTTTGTTTATTAAAATTTTATGGAGTCCGTGGGGGTCGAACCCTGGACCTCCCCTTTTGGTGCCGCTCTTTGGTAGAGTGTGGGCTACCACTAGCCCACATGGTGGTTCTTATTAACCATATGGTTTCAAATGTATTTGAATTTGAATATTGTTTTAAATGGTGGGGGGTCGGGCCAGGGCTTATCCCCGACCCATGGTTCTATGTTTTAAATACATATGACCATTGTTTATGTGGGAGTTGTGTTACAATGGATCCAACCCCCGGTCACATTTCCAATACATATGATTCTACCCTCCGTGAAATGACACGCGCGAGATTTGTGTTTTGAAATGTGTAAAGCCCGCGGTTCTATGGTGTTACATGTGACCACAACCAGAGCGCGGAGGGGGAAGTTTAAATGATTGAGTTTTGTTGCTAGCCTGAGGTCGTATGGAGGAACTCATGTGCCCGAGTGCTAGGCGGTTAGGGGCTGGCGTGCCCATAACCATCCTACAGTTCGCACTGTTGGCGCGGTTGTGCCCGGTGCCAGATTTTTGTGCTTAAATGAGTTTGTGTGCTAGGTTCATGAGACAAGGGTGCATTTTGTAGATGCAGAGACAACAAGATTGAAGGTGGGACTTGAGGAGGCCTAACTTCTTCGTTTTTTGGCCAAACGAGCTACCGAAAAAGCCCAGCTAGGGGTTTTTGGATGCTCTGAAGCCATTGGAGTAGTTTGTTGGTCAGTTTTAGCATTGTAAGGCACATTTTTTAGCACTTTGAGCAATTAATAATAATGATCCATTGGAAGCTGGACCAGGAGATGTATCCCAAGAGAGGGGTGAACTCCTTTAACAATTGTTGTGTTTATGTGCTTATGTTCATTGATTATGCTGTTGTTTATTTGTATCTTGCATGAGTAATCCTTTAATTAATGTGTTTCAAAGTTGATCCATTTTCTTTTAACACATAAAATTTACTTGCAAATAATTTCAATATTTCAATTCTTCTTCATTTTTAGATCATGTATACGCTATGAACTTTGCAGTGTATACTCTCTTTCGGGTGATGCATTTCCATCATAATGGAAGCATTTTCACTATCGACCAGTTGGCATATGATAATCACCTTCCTAATTCAATGTTAGTTCAAGATGCCCCTTTATATATATAAATTATTCATGTAGACTCTACCCCACCACAGGTAAATTATGTGGCATCTTATCCTCCGTGTTCAATTGCTCTTGAGTAGGAACTTGTTCATGACTCATTTTTTCCTTCATGAGACTTGGTCTCAAGTAATTGATCCATTGGTTTATCCAATGAGGGAATGGGAGCCCTTTCTTCTCCCACTTGGTCTAAGTGATATTGAGTTTTCTTTCGAGTCTGATCTCGTTGTTTGTAGATCCTTGAGCCCTTGTGCTTGTGATTCCTTTTTGATAGACTCTTCTAGTCTTGGCGTGAACCTTCATCGTCATATGAAATATGGTCAATTTGCTTCCCTATTTGGGACTGTCAACCCTCCTCGTTTGACTGATTTATCATATTTTGAATTTCCTTTCGATGATGCTATCCTTGAAGCCATGTCTATGGTTTCTATACTGTGAGAAGACTTACACCATGGTTTGTGTTTTCTTCCCTTTTGGGAGACTTTCTAGGTCGACTATCGAAGAGACTCTTGTTCAGATCCTAACATTGGGATCTAATTGAACTACTACCATGCATGAGCCGTAAGCTTGTGTGGTGCTTTGTACCATATTGTATAGTCCATGTTTGTTGTTTTCAAGTTTTGTATTCAATAGCACCTCTTATTTTCTGAAGTTTCTATCTATATTGGATTTATTAAATTATGTATGAGTGTTATTGGCCTTATATGAAGGATCTTTGAGACATTTTTCTTTGACAGTTTCTCATCGTATCATTCCGTTCTCAAAGGTATTGATCACGAAACTGGCATAAAGGATAGATTTTTTCCTACTTGCATTTTCTGCATTATCTGTTTCCTGGTTCATTTAGCCTTAGGATCAACCTCACTGAATTGCGACACTATCCTTCCTTGTCGATAAGTGTGTCATACTTTATGTGGTAAATCCTTCCTTCGATTGGCATCCTAGTTAGATCCTTGTTTTCCATTTGGTTTCCATGCCATAGTACTTCATAGACATGAGAGTCCTATTTAGTCCCACCATGACTTTGTGTTGAAGCCTCATAATTATTCTTCGTCATTCTCTGTCCTATACCTGAGGAAATCCCTAATGAGAATGGTTTGTTGTCTTTCAAGCTTGCTTGAATTTTGAAAGTAGACCCCCTTGAGTCTTCTTTAATCCCTTTTCAGACTCTCTAGAATAAAAATATTGTCAAGTGATCTTGTTGCACTTCATGCTCGTCAAAATGAAATTTGAGGGCACATCTGTCTGACGGTAGTTTACCTGTTTTTTCGTCTGCATGGATAATTTTAGGAATAAAGGTATGCCCTAGGAACTTCGGTTCGCTAGGAGAGTATTCTCAGGCGTAAGTTTAACCTTTTTTCAGACTCGAGGGACTAAATTTTTGAAAAAGTAACATTCTCCTTGGTTTTGGTTTATCTCTTTTTCGTGCCTTGGATATTACCGATAAAAAATGAGCTCCCTCAGATTCCATATTTAATATCCTTTCAAACTCCCTAAATATGAAATTTTTTAGAGTGACCTTGTTCCTTTCATACTCATTAATTGGTTCAGATAGAACATCTATTTGGCATGCTTTTAATCCTCTTTGCAGCCAATAGATTATCCAGGAAAAAGGTATGCCTATTGAGACTTGTCTCGCCATGAGAGTTTTCCTAAGTTGTATTTTATACTTTTTCGGGCTAAGGAGACTAAACTTAGAAAAAGGTTGTGAGTCAATAGTTAAGCACTTTTCAGTCTACTTAAAATTGAAAATATAGATGAGTGATCTTATCTCAATCACACTCATTAAAATGGTTTTGAAGAGACATTATTTTAGTATAAGTTTAACCCTTTTTCTAACCGGCTAGAATAATTGCGAAAAAGGAAATCCCTAGAGTCTTATGTTAGCGTTTTTTCAGACTCTTTAAAACATGAAAAAACCACCGCGTTTACCTTCTGTGGGATTGTAAAAATTCACATGCAAGAAGTCTTGTTGTGTAATACTTAATCACACTGTGGGTCTCATCTTTGCATCGTTGGCCTAGTTCCAGATCCATGTTTCTCTCAATTATGACCTTCAAATCATTCCTTAAACGCAAGCCTTGCAATAGTTTTTTCCTTTGCGATCTGACACCTTGACCCATGGAGGCATTTTCTCCAGTGTCCTTATCTTGCACATGTCTCCTTGCGTCGAGCATCAATATGTTCCATGCACCTCGAACTAGTTTTCTTTCCCGCGACACTCGTTCCTCCTCTGTAACATAGCATTCTTTTATTCCTTTTCAAGATCGTTAAAAATTTGAAAAAGACAAAAAAATCAAATATTCCAAAAAGAGGGGACGGGTTATATAAATTATTTTTCGGCAGCAAGATAGTCACCCTTTGAAAAAGCACATCCTTTAGTTTGTTTTCCAAGCATTGGGATCTAGTATGACCTTCAAGAGCTATCCTCGCTACATAGAGCTATGTCCCCTTCCGTTTGGTTACTCTTCCGAACATATGGAGAGTTTATGGTGCATCCTGCATCACCGACTTATGTCAATGTTACGTTGCCTGAGTCTCATCATTTTTCGTTCTTTTTTCCAACGGAATTTTTATCCAACCTGAGTCGTCCATTTTGCATTTTGTCTCTTGACCTTCATGAGTCGACCATCCTGAGAGTCCAGTCAAGTCTGGATTCAAAATCGATGAAGTTATGTGCCTGATTATCAAGATCCTCCCATATTTCCCCGACGACATGTCGAAGACCTCAGAGTAGTGAGTCTTACACTCCTATTGTAATCCTACCTGAGCTGTTGAATATATTGAAGTTGCTTTTTGAGCTATGGTGTTCTCATCTCCAGCCGTTGGCCTCAATAATTCTTGAAGATGCATATTATTTGTACTTGAATATCATCAAATAATTTTGAGATGTAGATCATCTTTGTATTTCTAATGGCTATACTTTATATGACATGGATCTGTAGTGTAATTGATTGACATCCATGATTAGTTCATCCCAAGTCCTACTCCACTATTGCATGCGTACACACGCTAGTTTCATACTAGAGAACCTGTGTTTACCTCCAAAATTTGCAAAAAATAAAAATTTGAAAGGATTTTGACAGAGTTAGTAGGATATTGGAAGTTTCCGAACCATTTTACCCATTGTAGCACATCCCCAAACCGAATAACCATATTTTTGTCATATAAAAAGAGTTCTTGGGATCTCATTCCGACATCAAGCAATATACAAGAGAAACTCTGCCAAAATCCATTCCCCCTCTAGCCCAAGTTTTGCATCCCTTTCTGAGATTTGGCCTCGACATTCCCTCTTCAACCTTTTCTCCTTATACGATCCCTTCTATTTTCCCAAAGACATCAGTTGATTGTGAGAGGCAACATGGGAATGATGCACTTGGAGAAACAATAAGAGGAGCTTGGGCCTTCTTCGCGAAGTGTTTTTACGATCAAGAAGGTTGTAATATTTTAATCCTCAGTTTGAATAAGAGTTCTTTTCATGTCCCAATTCATTGCATATTTGTATCTTTATTGCTTAATACATCTACATTTAAATCTGAACGCTAACATTGATAAGTACAGATTGCATATTTATAGCATATTTTTACTAAGTGTTCTTGCAGGTTAGCTTCAAGAGGAGACACACAGCTTAGGAAACTACAAAGTTGAAGGAAGATTGCATCGGACGTTAGGGACTAAGGTACACTTATCCGTCTTCCTTCTTCTCTTTTTTCTCTTTGTTTGTGTAGTTTTTGGATAACTTATGATTAGGACTATCTTTTAATGGAAGTTTGTGCTCTTCCTATATTTCGACATATTATAGTAATAGGGGGATTTTCCCCTCTAACACTACTTTGAATACTTTTTGTCTTTTTGAAGAGGCTACACATGTAACTAGATAGAAGAAAAAATCATTTTTTTTGTGTGATGATGAATTAGACATAGGAATTCCATGAAAAAGACATCATCAACACCTAAAAATTGAGAGAAACGATTGAGTCATAAGGGACAAGGTGGCTCAACCCAGCTGGGTGGGTGGTTTTGATAAAATAAGTTATGTCCTCTCTTTCCCTATTTCAATTTTCTTCCCTCCTAGCGTCAAAGGTAGATTTGAAATACATTGACCAACTCATCCACAAATTTCTTTGGAAAGGGGGAAAGACCAATTCCAAAAAATTTCATCTCGTAAATTGGATTACAATATGGTCTTCTAAAAACAATGGGGGACATGGAATCAGAGACCCTGAAGTCACCAATATAGCTATGGGAGAAAAATTACTATGGAGACTTATTTCGGGAAGAAAATAATAGTGGAAAACAACCATAACCAAAAATACAAGTTGGGTGCCAGGAAACAATTTGTGGATTCTATCCCATAAACTCAACTTGGTTCACAAATCTAGAAATTGATAAGAGACTCAATTCCCTTCTTTAAAGAGCACCTTTCATGGATCCCTAGAAATGGAAAAATTATTAGGCTCTGGAAGGACCCAATTTTGGGAACCGATCCCACACCTCGAGCAGAAGAGATCGACAATATGAAGAGATGGTTGAATTCACAAAAAAATCTCACTCTTTTTGATATATCATCTTGGAATGAAGATGGATCATGGAATTCTTGGAACCTAGGGGAATCCCTCACTCACCTGTAGAATCAAGCCCAAGTGTTGATATCTCTTCTTAAAGGAGCAACTCCTTTACTCAGGGATCTCCAGGATAGTCAAGGGTGGGGAATAGACAGGTAAATAGTAAACTAAGGATACAAGATCCTCATTTCTAGTTCAAGGGAACTACAACATTCAACCAAAGAGAAAAAAAATTGGAGCTAGGATTCCCTACCCAAAATAAACATCTTCATTTGGTCCCCAGCTCATGGAAAAATATTAACAGGAGAAAACTTGATGAAAAGAGGCTTGCATGGTCCCTTCACTTGTGCTCTCTACCAAAGGAACCAAGATACAATGCAACACCTCTTTTGGGAATGCTCCTTCTCTATAATAGTTTGGGAATATGTCTACAGAGAACTTAACAACTAGATAAGATGACCTTCATTTTTAAATCCCTTCTTGGGGCACTGGGAAAGATAGTACCAAGGCTCCCTTCATGGAAAATCAATCTTTAAACGACTATGGAAGTCTCTTCCCAAACATGTATGCTGAAAAATATGGCTAACAAGGAATAGAAAAATTTCCCAGGGAAAAAGGTCACAACCCCAAAGTGTGGCTTGCAAGTCCAAAACTCAACTGATAGAGGTTATGAATACAAAAAAACTGAGCATCGAAGACACATCTAATTGGAACAACTCTGAGCGAGCTTGGATCACAAGCTTTAACCTTTAATTCACCAAGATTTTTCATTCTATACATCGATCTTGTTGGAAGATTCATTCTATCCTTAACATAGAAGAGTGCATTCAAGGACAATTAGATCACACACTTTTCTTTGATGGCGCTTCAAAGGGAAGCCCAGGGGAGGCAGGTGTGAGGGTGGGGGGGATTCTCTTCGAACCTAGAGGAAAAATAATTTTGACCTATTACTAGAATATAGGGAAGGACACCAACAATAAAGAAGAGGTGTATGCCCTTCTAAAAGGTCTTCATCTGGAAAATCAAAGTCAACTTCAAAACCTTAATGTAGTAGGAGATTCAAAGGTTATCATAAGAACGATGATATAGGTCTCCGAACCAAAAAATTTGAGTTTAAAGAGGGTAATAGATAGATTTCACCTACTCACGAGAACTTTAAAGACCAAATTCTTCCATTTCCTGAGATGTAACAATGAGTAAGCAGACAAAATGGCCAATTTTGGCCATCAGGAAACCACCCATAACCTTAGGCGTGGAGGATGATGAAGGTTTATCACCCCTTGTTTAATGATAACCCACAAGAACTTAAGCCAACATACAAAGGGGCCAGGGGACACTTGGTGCTCCATCACAAGAACTGGGAGTAGTTATGACATGTAGTCATTAGTAGAGTTTAAATCATGCTAACGAGAATTGGAACGATCAATTCATCATGGTGTGGGATGGATTTAGCGTTTGTCCAACTGAATTCTTAGGTACCAGATATTTGAAGCCTATGAATAAGATGGGACGAGCGTGCAACAATCATGAAGCGACGTGGAATTGTCAGGATGATGAAGGGTTCATTCCTTGGCTCGAAGTTTTGAAGGGCCCAAGTACATATTACCATGTAAAGTTTGAGATTTATCAGCTCAAAATGAATTATGCAGTAATTGTTTCTTGGGGAGGCATAAACCAGAGATACTGAGCAATCCTATTCTTGTGGGAAATTGATCTTGATCCTATTCTAGAACCTTTTCTCCTTGAGTTAACCTATGTTTCCTCTTTGAACCACCCTACCCAGAACTTCTCAGCATGGCCTCCTATGGGAAAGCCCAGATCCTGTGCTCTTTCACTGCACTATGCCTGGGGCACCCTCGCTTTCCACTTGAAGGACCGTCCCCATCTTAGAATCATGGAAAATAGGAAGAAGGCTCATATTCAGCCAAGGAGCATGAATTCACTATAGTTATTTATAGGTCAATACTAGCAGGACCATGAGAAAGACTGTGCAGGGTGTCAAAGGCTGAGAATAAACATGGGAGAAATCAAATCCACATTGACCTTCAATATCAAAACTCTCTCTCAGCACATGCACCTAATTGAAAGATTATAGGATGAAATCTACGCCCAACGAAGCCAAATCAAGGAACATAGTAGTCAGTTGGATATTATGGGGGTGATATGGACCTGATGGAAAGAAAACACGAGTAGCCCAATATCCTAGCTAGCAACCAACGAGCTTCTAGGAATTTAACTTCTAACATAGTGAATCAAGTCCCATAACTCAATGAGCCTGCATCAAACCCATTTTTGGAGAGCTATGGACACTCGAATGTAAAAAAGGCACTAGGTAATTGATCCAGTAATTTTATTTTTCTATGTTTTTCTTTTTTCTATGCATAAATGGATTTTTATAGAGGCCGTATTCTTTGAAATACAACAAAAATGTTATAGTTAGGAAATACGACAATTCAGGGGTTGAAAATTTTGTAATAGAAGTCCCAATCTTCAGAGCATATATTTGTCGAAGGCCCTACAGGACCATTTTATGTACTAGAGTGGATTTATCCACACCTTTTTAATAGAAATTTTCCCAGTTCTTGTTAAAAAAAAGAAGAAGTTGGTTACAACTGAACAAACGACACAAATTTTCTTCTAACATGTATGGGTAAATTTTGGGTTTCCCAGATCCATTATTTCTGATCGATATTCTCGATTTATTGGGAACTTTTGGTCAAGCTTATGGGAACTCATGGACAACAAGTTGAAAAAGAGCACCACATTTCATCCACAAACTAATGGTCAAACAAAAGTGGTGAATAGAAGAGTAGTACATCTTCTTCATGGTTATTGCAACAAACATCCTATGCTTTGGGATGAGCACCTACACTAAATTCAACATGCTTATAATTAGGATAAGCATTCATCGACTCAAACATCTCCATTTGAGGCATGTTTTGGTTACTTTCCAAAATATCCTTTAGATTTTATCTTTGGTAGGGATATTTCTATTAATGGTCATTATGACATTGATAGAAAAAAGAAGTTCATTGAATAAATTCAATTGGTGCATTGAATGGTACAAGAATAGTTGGAAAAGAGCCAAGCCAAGTACAAGACAAGACATGACAAGCATTGTGTGGATCATAGTTTCCAAGTTAGTGATGAAGTTTTGCTTTTCATTAGCAAAGAGAGGCTTAAAGGAGAAGGTAAAAATATGAAACCAATCAGATATGGACCTTTTAAGAGTCTTGAAAAAATTGATAACAATTCCTTATGTTTGAATTTTCCTCATTATATGAAAATGTATGCAGTTGTTAATGTTGAGAATTTGATATTGTATGAGCCTCTTTTTATTTATGATCAATGAGAGCATGTTCAGATTCCTTCAATAGAAGAATTCTCACCAAAATATCTTTAAGAATTGCACGAGGATACAATCCTTGATAGAAAGACAAGAACTTCAAAATGAGGGAATGTGGAGTACCTTTGTGTTGGTCTCAAAGGAACGAATCCAAGAAAATATAAATGGATTGAGGTTGGAAGGGTGAGGGAATTGTATCCTTGTCTACATATTGACTAAAAATAGTCTTTTGGAGGTCCCAAAGCTTCTCAATCGGGAGGAGTGATCCAGGGGATAAAGAAAATGCTCAAGAATAAAAGTGTTCAAAATTGATTGAAAATGGTTTCATTGCATGGAAATCATCACCACAATCCCAACGAAACTTGAACAGAATCAAATAGAGTATGTATGGAAAAAATATGTTCTTATGTCCATTTTCCCAAACAAGCAAATTTTGTTGTCTGTGCAGTCTGTATAGGTTGACATGGAAAATGACTGTACAATCCATACGACTGTACACATGATGTGGAAGGGTGGAATGGACTGTTGAAATGGCAGGGTGACATGGAAAAGTGGTGACATGGACCAATCATTGGTCGACACGTGGAAAGTTGTGGTGGCCCATTCAGGGGTCACCATGTGACACCCCCTTCTTGTTGTATAAGAGTTTGTTTGGATCTGTAGGGGTCAAACCTGTGATCTCTGTCAGGGGTAAGGTTTTATGTAGGCTGGGCCACCAACCCGCCTACAATCGTTCCTAACACTATAGTTTTAAAACAAACATTTAAACTTACCCTATGCTTTTTTCGGTGGGGAAAAGGGTCGGGGGTAAGCCCCAACCCTTGGTCACATAACCACAAACCTTTCCATGTGACCAAGCACGTATGGAACCGATAGGGAACTAATGACGAGTGTGGAAAATTATCTGAATGCTTGGCCACATGATCCATGAGATTGAGATGTTCACTAGAAAGGGCGCTAATTCAGCTAATAGTGCGACAAATCTTCCCATGACCCACATTGCATGTGGGAGATAGGTTTGGTGAGGGGAGGATGATTTTTTGCATAGTGGGTGCGTTTTGGAGAGCAGAGACAACCAATATTGGGGAAAAACTTATAGGAAGAGTATTTTCTTCAATTTTTGGCCAAACCAGGTGCAAAAAGAGCCCAGACATGAGTTTTTGGACATTCTAGAGTCATTGGAGCCATCTATTTTCCATTATGAGCATTGTACAACACTGCATTAACAATTTTGAGCATATAATGAAAATAATCCATTGGAATATGGACCAGGATATGTATCCTAAGAGAGGGGTGAACTCCTTTATCATTTTGCTGTGTTATGTGCTTATTTTGATAGTTGTTTATGATTGTTTTTGCTATTCATTTTAAGTAAAAACTCAATAATTTTTATGTCCTTGTAACTTGACCCAATTTACCAAGACATATACATTTTCCACTTGCAATCTTTATACACAAACCTTTATTATTTTCAGATCAGTAAGTGATCGTCTTGTGTCCATCCGAGTCTCTTGGAGACATGAAATCTTTCAATGGGTCTTCAATATCAACACCTTTGTTATAGATATTGTTGGAGATATTAATTACAAGTCATGAGATTTACGTTTATACTAACACTATCTATCATGGAAAGAATAGATGTTACTCAACGAGACACGACAAGCAAGAGTGTTATCATGAGTGTTATTAATGAGCCAATCTTTTATTTTTCTCAAGCTCTATTATGCATATGGATTCAATCAAATTTATTGTCGTCTTAAATGTTTGAGTCAGTTTACTTCTACAGGAAGTCTCATTCTTAGTTTATATATTTTTAAGTCTGTAAAGAATTGATACATATAGACACACAAAAGTAGTGAGACAGTTGATAGTTAGAAGCAACAATAGTTGTGTAAGGAAGTTGGAAAATTCTGTGAGCACAAGCTATGGTTTCTGAAAGTGTGTAGAAGTTGTTGGAGCCAGAGCTCTGCATAGTTTTGTATCCTATAACCATGTGTAATATTCAAGTTGGTAATATATTAATTTTTTTTGTGTTGACTTATTTATGAGGATTTATGAGTTCTTATGTGTTCAAACACTTTGAAAATTCATTCTCTTTGTTTTTGTGCAAGATTAAGTAGCTTTATATGTTCTCGAATTTGCACTAAAAGCATATATGTTATTTTATGTTCTTGAGTAGAAAAGTGTTAATTTTATGACAATAAATTACTTTGTTTAGTGTTATCATCACAATGCATAGTCTACAACACATTATTGAAACTGGGTGGTAAGTCTTGAGAGCTCAGTGACGAAGAATTTAACTATATGGTATTTTCAACTGCGCTGTGTTGAGTAAAATTTGCCCATTGTAGATCCGAGATACGATATCAGAGAAGGCTTATCAGAGTAGGTTTCAAGAGAAATATTAAAGAGAAACAACTATGTTGTAAGGTGAAAACATGGCTTGTACTTCAAATATGAAACCTCACACTTTTACAGGAAAACATTATGAGCTATGGTCCTTGACCATGAAGGCACTATTTCAAGGTCAATATGTGTGTGAGATATTTAAAAATGGATATGTGGAACCAACATATCATGAAACATACAATTTCCTCACACAAGTTGAGAAGGATGCCTTGAAAGATAAAAGCAAGAAGGATGGAAAGACAATGTTTTACATACATCATGCCATATATGAGTGAATAATCCAAAGAGTAGCATCAACAAAAAAATCAAAGGAAGCATGGGACAAATTAAAAACTTATTATCAAGGTACAACTAAAGTCAAGAATTAAAAATTAAAAATTCTTATAAGAGATTTTGAAAATTTGTCAGTGAAAGACTAAAATTCAGTATAATTCTTTTACACTCATGTTACTAGCACGATAAATCATATTAAGTCTCATGTAGAAACCATAGAGGATAGAAAGGTTGTTGAGAAGGTACTTAGGAGTCTTCCTCCTAAATTTGATACTCTTCTTGTGACTTTGGAAGAAAACAAAGACCTAAGTCAGTTTAGTCTAGATGAGCTGCAAGCCTCCCTCATTAATCATGAACACAGATTGAATAGGTCAAATATGTCATTAGAAAATGATTTTTCCACACAGTCATATATAAGTCGTGGAAAAGGAAGGGGGGGACATAATCCTAGAGGAAGAGGAAGGATTTCTACTAGAGGTAGACGCATTAGGAGTCCTACAAATAACTGTGGTAGAGGTCAAAATCTAAACACCAGTTAGTCAAGTGGTCAGAGGTTTGATAAATCAAAGATTCAATGCCATTACTATAAAGAGTTTGGAAATTATGAATATTAATGCAAGAAGAGACAGTATAATCAAAATAAGCAAGGTCAAGATCAATCAAGCATAAAAAATACTCCCTCCATTTCTATATTTATAGCACATTATGAATAGATTCCTATAATCTCACTAGTTGAATGCAATGTCGCTCAAGAAAGTCCAAGTGACATATGTTATTTAGACTCAGGCTGTAGTAATCACATGACAAGAAATTTAGAATTCTTTTCTAGTTTGGATAAGTCAGTCCAAACTAAATTTACACTTTGAATAGATATCCAAGTCATTGTCTTGGGTAAAGGCAATATTAACATTTTAACTAGGAAGGGAGAGAAAAAGGTTATGCATAATGTATATTATGTTTCTGGTCTAAAACATAATTTGATGAGCACAAGAAAACTATTACAAAAAGGGTATAGAATCTACATGGAAGATAATCAATATGTTATTTTGGACAGATATCCAAACAACCAACTTATTACAAGAATTTAGATGA
>ML790640.1:331332-355710 GCA_009831015.1 Picea engelmannii | reverse complement strand
AACATAACCATATTATTACGTGTTGCAGGTGAAATTGGACGATGAAGCAGTTTCACTTGTTCCTTTCCATTTTGAAGGAACAGGGCCGAACCCCGTATCCTTGAAGCTTTCTGACTCGAGCCATATTCCTATATGCATAAAAAATTTTTCATTGGCTAAAATTCATTGTAGTCCCAACATACAAAGTTCTTCTACTTCTATTGATGCAATTACATGTGTCGAACACTCCATTGATAATATCGCTTTCATACTCAAGATTTATTTTGGCAGATAGAGGTAAGCCTATGAAATCCCATGATAGAGAACCATTCTCCCGTTCTCAAAAACCGAAACAACACCATCCATATCTACGTAATGGTTGCAGCGAATCCATTAAAACTTCTCCCATAACTATAAATCAATGCTTCTTCTGCAACATCATGACTGGCAATCACATTTTTTAATACTAGTGAATATAACATGAACTCGACGTGATCGTTTCAATCGAGGAAATTGGGAAGGACATGACGATTAACCTTCTTAGAACGGATTCCAGCATATCATGGTGAGCCGTAGCACCGATTTCCTTCCAGTCGCCAGCTTCATGAGTTGGGACTTCTAGACGATATGAACCTTCGTCAGCTTTTGTTTCTCGCTTTTTGTCAGCTTTTGTTTCTTGCTGTTTGTTTTAAGTTTTTTTTTGTTAAGTTTTAGTTTTCTTTTTTATGATTTTCTTAAACCAAAAAGATAACAGAAGATTTTCTTAAACAAAAAAGATAACAGAAAAAAGATAACATGCACTCGACGTGAAAATACAACTTAAAATATTCAAGATCGTTTCAATCGAGGAAATTGGGAAGGACATGACCATTAACCTTCCTAGAACGGATTCCAGCATATCATGGTGAGCCGTAGCACCGATTTCCTTGAAGTCGCCAGCTTCATGAGTTGGGACTTCTCCCATATAGATGATATGAACCTTCACAAAAGTAATCTGCACTGTCAGGAAGAGACTGTAATTGGTGCTCTGAATCATAAACAGTGTGAGAAGAAATCACCTTTCTGTTCGGCTTTTCTGCTGATGCATGCATGCAGGATGAACACTACCATGAAAAAGAAAATGGGCAGAACGTAGCTTATCGCCATTCTTGTTATTATTTGGTTCAAATGAACGAGACAATTAATATTGACATGTCTATATATATATATATATTTGCTCAAACGGCAGTTTACATCTTCGATCTTCGTTTTAAGCTTTTTGTCAGCTTTCGTTTATTTTTTACGATTTTCTTAAAAAAATAAATAAAAGATAACATAATATAGATTCAAAACGTTGCTATTTCATCAATGTGGTTTAAGTAGCTCCTCTCGTATCAACAACATGGTCATGTGAAGCCCTGTTTCCAAACATTTTAATGGTTTTTTTGTCAAATTTTAATTTGAATTATTTTTATAAGGTGGTATCTTTTTTGTTTTAATAAATCAAAAAATGGCAAGCTAAAAACACTATACGATCCACATATTAATAGACTAAAACTTTATTCCAATCAAATTGACATGGTTACTTATATTTAAGGAATGGATTTAATGTTTCCTGATTTATTAGAAATCAATTTAATCAACCTTGAAGAAATTCACATGGTTACTTATATTTAAGGAATGAATTTAATGTTTCTTGATTTGTTAGAAATCAATTTAATCAACCTCGAAGAAATGATGGATTATATAAGTGAATTTGTCATTACAAAAAGGCATTGCAATTCTTGCCTTGCGTTGCCAATAACTAGGATATATCTTATGATGTTGTTTCTTGTTATTGCATTGGTTCTACTTCTCTTCTTGTTTCAACTTGGAAAATTGGATTTGGAACTAAAACTAGCACTCAAACCATTGTGACTAGCTCTTGTTTTTTTATATCTTTGTACCTATTCCCACAAGCTTGCCACTAGAAATAGGATGTTTTACTGATTGTACGCCGCCTTGCTAGTGTTTTACATTTTGAAATACAAGACGAGCACCATTTTCTATAGGGACTATTTCTATGTAGCTATTGTGAAATGTTGGTATTAAATCTATTTCAAAGGAAACTTATCCGACCAAGTTGAAAAGACTATATGATTTGAATATGCTTATGCTAGTTGATCAATATTCCCACAAGCTTGCCACTAGAAATAGGATGTTTCACTCATTGTAGGCCGCCTTGCTGGTGTTTTACATTTTGAAATACAAGAAGAGCGCCATTTTATATAGGGACTATTTCTATGTAGCTATTTTGAAATGTTGGTATTGAATCTATTTCAAAGGAAACTTATTCAACCAAGTTGAAAAGACTATATAATTTAAATATGCTTATGCTAGTTGATCAACAAAGGCCTTTGGGTTGGCGTTCAACCATTTCAGCCTAGGTCAAATTTTGGATCTTTAGTGGAGCAGAGGGAGTAGTGGGATTTACTAGTTTAAGGCGAGGGATGAAGGAGGGTTTGCGGTTTTGAGAAGATACAACCTATTGTGCTTATTTAGCTCTTTTTCTAGCCTCCACCCAACTCTCAGGCTGAGCCATGAGGACATGGGCCCGAATATCATCCTTGAGGCCACTGATAAAACACTCTCGAAAAGAGGCATCAGACATGCCCTCTATTCTAAAACCTAGGCGCTCAAAGGCAACTATAAATTCTTCCACTATTCCTAATTGTTTCATCTTTGTCAAATGGCACAAATGGTTTGTGTCAGTGTCAAAGCATTCATAAAGCTCTACCACAAATTGTGTCCAAGCAATATACCCTTGATGGGAATTTTTTCTCCATTGCCACCATTGACAATGTTATTGATCTAGATGGAGAACACCATACCGGAGTTTGGCCAAGTCATATGTAATGATGTATAAAGAGAAGTAATGTTCCACTTGGGTTACCCAACCAGTGGGGTCCGAGCCATCAAATTTGGTCACATCCACCCATGGAAGGCGTAGGTCACATTGAAAGTGATGGTTCTGCAAGGCATGAGAATGAGAGGAATGGTCACCTTCAGTATGTTGGGGTGAGGAAGAGGAAGGGTTATCTATAGGGATATGTAGTTTGGTGCAAAGTGTGAGAAAGACTGATTCAAGCTGGGTGTTGAGGTCTTGTTTGATTTCACCCATTGAGGACTGCATGGTTGTATTGATGGTGACAACATTGGCATTGAGTTGTTTCACTTCTTGTTGGGTCTTGGCTACAAGTATGGGCCATGAGGATGGGGGAACTGAAAAGGGGCGGGCGGGGTAAAACATTTTTGTCGAAAAAATGATCTAGATGAATGTGATAAGGGCGAAGAGATGAATCCAATGGAATAGGTCTAAAATAATGGTGATTTTTTTTTTTTTAAATTTTTACGGAGTTATACTCTGGTTTGAAGAATACTACAGAGAGGAAATGCCCAAATTCTTAACCAGAAAGAAATGTGTATTTAATTGGCAACCCAAACATAGTTGCACGACAATAGATCTTGTCTGTTTTAATTTTTTTATGTTTCTGTCCCCAAGGATTAGGTATTCAAGGGTTCTACACACAAGGGTTTGCCCTGTGCTATATCTCTATGATATACGTGTGGGGTCCAACAGTAGTACTAGACCCAATATCTCAGGGCACTAGCTAAGGAGGATAGACCATACCCTTAGCCATACTACCTGACTACCTAGGTACTATAGAGTATCTTCCCAAGTGTTGTTCTCGGTGACACTATAGCAGTCAGACGACTGATCATTTTATCTAAATAGGGCTTTAGGTAATCTAGGCCGATCCGTACACAGGTGATGTCTGATGCACTACTACTCGAAGGGGTACCAATAGGGGTTACAAGGGTGGCCAACAGATGTGTGCTTAACTACCACTTATATTCCCTACGTGTATGAATCCTTCAAATCGTGGGTTTATGCGCGTAATGACAGATATTTGTGGCTTAAAGATGCCGGGATACGTCTCTACCCTGAAAAAAAAAATTAACCCACAATTCCTGCCAAGGAAAGTGCTCTGATACCACTTGTAATATACCAGATATAAAATCTATCCATAACAGAATTAAAATGGTAGTAATGGAAGAATAACAACAATATAACCAACACATTCACCACAATAACACTGAAATGGTATAACAATAAAAATAGAAATAACACTTTGAATCTGGAAGCAATGTTCACGGGCCTTTTTGAGGGGGAAACCTCTAGTTGAGTAGAGTTCTATTACAATAATTGTAACATCCCGCTCTGGCGCACTGAGAACACTTATTATGTGAGGACACTTGATCGCAAGTGATCTGGACCCTTTTGATGTTAGACCTATTATATTTGATTATGATGTGATTGACATATGACTTGATGTGTTACTATTTGATGTAGACGGGTGCCATTGACTCAGTTTGATTGAGTGTGCAGGGTTTTTGACCTTGAGGGTGCAGAGGCATCGGTAGAACCCCCTTGGACACCAGACTGAGTCAGGGAGTATGCTTTTGGGTTGATATGTTTATTATAATGTTTCATTTGATTTGATGATTTGATGTCGACATTTCTGACATGATTATTGGTGATGCAGGCTGACGATAGCTTGTCAACTTGACTCACATATGGAGTAAAGGGGCCACACACGATTGCAGAGAGGTTGAGGGAGAGGGGTGGACAACAGCCCTGCCACCACCTACTAGCACTCCCGCCGTGGCTCGAACTGTAGGTTAACGATTACCTAGTTCGAGAGGACCCACGATGCCATGAGGGACGACTGCGACAGTCGCTCACGATGATTCTAAGGGGCGCGCAATGAGGCGGGGACCTTATTCCTTAGAGCCCTTAGTCTCCTACTAGTTCACCTAGCGGAGTATTTACTCCAGGGGTTATAGAGGTCTACCAATCAGTTCAGTCGGCGAGTGACACCCTTGGAGCACGTGGTGCATCCTGAAGGGCACGTCGCACAGAAGAAACTCAGTCGGCGAGTGGCACCCTTGGAGCACATGGTGCATCTTGAAGGGCATGTCACCAAAAGAAATTCCAGAGGCGAGTGACACCCTTGGCGCACGTGGTGCGACTTGAAGGGCACGTCACGGAAAAGGTGGTTGATGGAGTCAGCCTAATTAGCCGTAAGTCTTCAGCACCTAAATAAAACCTTAAGCATTACCCTTAACCAATCGTCGCCTAGCTCAGAATCTAAACCCTAAGCCTAAGACCTTCTAGAAACCGGGGGGAAATTTTAGTGTGGCCTTAACAAATGTAAATTCAAAAAAAAAAGAAGAAAACAAAAACTCAGACCATCACCGTCTCTTTATCCTTGTCTACTTAATAAAACTATCCTCCATCGCCTAGATCTTCCAGTATCCATCTCCCTTTTACTTGTCTAGTTCACATTACTATATCGCCATCCCTCCTCGTAAATCCTCTTTATTCGTTTTTGTAAAAAATTTACTTTTCCCCTATACTGGTTTGTCATCGCCTTAATCTCTCATTAATCCTAAATATATAGATATATTAATGGTAAATTAAATGGTGAATGCATGATTACTAATAGAAAAATGAATATATATATATATGTATATTTATATTATAAACAAACCATAAACAAATAAAGTTAAACATGTGAAAATAAAAGGAAATAAAAAAAATAAAAAAAATGAGCGCACATACCTTTGAATTTTTGAAAAGAAAAATAAAAATGAAATATATAAACAAAATAAGCTAAAAAGAAAAAGAAGAAAGTCAAAAGAGAAAAAGGGGGGAAAACCTAAGGAAAAACAAGAATTAGGGTTTGAGTCTGAATAAAGGAAAGGGGGAGGGGGAAAGGAGGGACCTTTTTGCGGATATTGGTATTGTTATGCTGAGAAAATAGAGACTGACTGATTACTGGTAGGAGTTGGGAATCCTCAACAGACTTGAGTGGTAGCTCAGGCTTGGAGGCGAGCTGAGGAGCTAGCTACTCTCTGATTGTGTGTGGCCCCTTTGCGGCTCAGGGGGCTGAGGGGGAAGAAGAGTACCCCTAGCGTTTGGCTGGGAGGTACCGGTGAGTTCATTGCGGCCGGCAAGCAGGAGCGGGAGAAGCGGGAGCTTCAAGGAGTCAGCGGACAAACTTTCGGAGGAGGCGAGCAGGCACAGGTATGCATAATGTATTCATTCTAATTCTGGATGGCGTAAAAAAAATGTATCCTATGGCTGTGTAAAATAGACATAGTTACATTCTCGGTAGTGTTAAATTTTATTTCTTTTATTCTCATTGCTCTGGGTGCCGTGATGTTTTATTCTCTTTCTGAAGGGCATGAATGTTATCCCACAACTGTGTAATTAGTTTTGCTGTACCCTGGACTGTGAAAAAGAAAGTAAAAAAAAAAGGGTTGTTCATTGTCAGGCCTGTGTAACTTCCATTTTGCGAGAATGTGAACTTCCATGATCTAGGGTTCAAGGATTATTCTGGACAGTGGGCGTACTCCTTTTCATGGTGGGTTGGTTTGGGGACCTTAGTTAAAGCTTACATCCACCTCGTCTTTAGATGCAGTCACTTAGTTTAATTTACTAGGGTCCGTTCTGGTCTGTATTTCGAAGGGCCATGTCGCCTTTAGTTGTGTTGCCCTATTTTTTTTCTTTCTCACATGGTGGCTGGCCGAGTTTTCCTGGGCGAATAAGGGTTGAGAACCCTTGCTTGTTACCATTCAATGCAACCTCCTACGTTTTGTTCATGACAGTTAGTCTCTGCGTAAATATTTTACCCTGACGTATTATTCCTTTCTCATCGCCTTTATTTCCTTTGTTTAAAATCGATGAGACTGGGAGGATTTCGAACTGGGCGCTTGCGCTGTCCTAGTTTGGCTGGGTCGATCTGGGAGGGCTATCTTTAGGATTCTCTTAGTGGTTAGTTTGCATTGATTTGCTCTGAATGACAGCCTGTCCTTATTTCTTCGTCAGGAAGCTCACACAATTCGACAATGCATTCCCTTGATTTGAATTTTTTTATGGCTTAATCCTTCTCTGCGATTTTTGTCTCCTAGCCAGTCTGTTAGGAATGGCAGGGATGGGATTATATTCTGGACGGATATAATATCCACCATGCCCTTACTTTGCGTAATCATTAAAAGAATCGCCCTCTCAAAAATAAGGTATTATCATGCTTCTGCCTATTTGCGTCCTTATGGGTTAAATCAGGTTACTTACCCGCTGCCTTCTTCATCCGGCAAGCCAGTTGAAATCGTTATCCCCCATCGTGCCATCACTGTATGCTTATTTAAAATAAAAATAAAAATAAACAGTATTACCCTATATCCAACGCCACTGCTGTAATGCATAATCAATTCTAATAATAAAGACGACATTGCCATACCCAAATGACTGGCTGTAATGATTATTCCAAATAAAAATAAAAAACAGCGTTACCATTTACCCAAAAGACCTTTCTTGAAAGCATAATCAAATATAAAAATAAAAGCATCAGTACCATTTACCCAGTGACTGTAATATTTATTCGAATGATTACGTTGAGTGTTTAAGTTTGAAATTGATGAAATAAAGTGGGTCATTTGGAAGGTGAGCTAAAAGACCATTTAAGCCCGAAAGTTCCTGGTTTAGACGTGAAGATAAACCCTACTCTAGGAACCGATTGTTTATTGATGCTCCATCTGCCCCTTAGCTCAGATTCTTTACAACTTTCCCTTAACGAAGGTTGTGGTAATAAATTTGAGCTCCAACATTGATTTCGAAGAGAAACTACCCTAGGCGCTTCAGGTATGCGTATGGGCGCAGTGAATTTAATGTTGTTTTAAATTATAGAAGGGAGTTGAGTTTACTTGCAGATGTAACGGCCTCACTGCTACTGCCCCATGTAACTGTTGAATTTATTTTCCTGCCTTTTGAATTCAACCACTGCCACGCTAACACTCTCCTTATTTCGAGAAATTTTTATTTTTAACATGTCACCTTTGTTGGATAAGTGTTCTACCCTTGTTTAGGGATTAAAGATTTTCCAGAGTCCAATCCAATAGGAAGGATTATAATAACGATAATTAAACATTAATGGTAATAATAAACTGAATTATTTCATCATTTCAAATGTTTACTTCCACGAGTCGTGAGCTGTCCTTCACACCAGAAAAAGTTAAACCATCCCTGTCTGAAGATTCGTGTCCACCGTCATCGGGTCTGGAGCCTGCGCAGTGAGCGGATGCCAGCCCCTTTCCACCTCAACGCTCATAATCTAGGGTTGGGTGCAATAAACGTGGGCGTAGGTAAAGAAATGCTAACCCTTGTTCCTAACGACAAGATCTTATTTATTGATACTCAATGATATTTCGTTAGTTTACTGATGAATATGTCATAGCGTGTTATTATTACCAGCAATTAATGGATCATTCTTTATTGTTATTCAACTGATAGCTTTTGGGTTTTTATTAATAAATATGTCTTAGCGAGGTCAATTATTGCTGGAAAATTATTGCATTATTGGTTATATAAAAGTGGACATGCCTTCTTACTTGGATTAATTTTGTAAATTCCCTTGTAGGCATTAACCCTAATTTCCTCATTTATTCGAATAATTGAGACGTGAAGGAAATGATAAGATAGGCATAAGTTAATAAGCATGATTTTATCACTTGTTATATGCTTAAATGTTATTAGCTTTTAAACTGAATGCAAAAGCCAATGCTTGTTTAAATGATTATATCGACATGGTTTAGGTGCAATATTAATATTGGCTTCCACATATCATTGGTTCCCTCATATTAATGTTATACTGGTTACGGGCCATGTTAATAATAGGCATTCATTGATTTATTTGTTATAGGTTTAAGGTTTAATATTGTTTAGATTGGGCACAATGATAATAATTGTAAAATAGAATATTAATTTTGGTTAAAGCCGCAATTTAATATTTGCTTAATGGCAATGGTAGTGCTTGTTAAACTGACAATATTAATAATTTGTTTTATCACCTGGGTATTAATCGTTTAAATTGCAATAATAAGGATGTATAATTTGCCAGGGCAATAATGATGCATGAGAATTAATATTTGTTTAATCGCCATGATAATTAATTGTGTAATTGCAATAGTAATATTACTAATGGAATGTTAATATTTGTTAAATGAATGTTTAGTTCGCAATGTTATTATTGGCGTAAATTGAAGTGTTAATGTTAATGAATGGTATTGCAATGCTATTATTTGTTAGGTTATGGGGAAGTATGTAAATATTGGTTTAAGGTGCAACATTGGTACTTGGTTACATTGTCGGGATAATGTTGTTAATTCACAGTGCTAAGGATAAATGCTTCACTGCAATATTAATATTTTCCTAGTTGCCATGGTAACACTAGTTAAATTGCAAGATTAATAATTGTTTTAATTAGCATGTTAATAATGAGGCCAATCGCAATGTTAATAATTGTTTACTTGAAATGTTCATGATGGAGTTTAAATGGAAAGGATAGTCTTCGTTTAGATTGAAGTGTTGATGACAATGTATAATTTGCAATGCTATTGTTGTTAGGTTACTAGAATGTCTGGTAATAAAGGGTAGGAAGGGCAAGTTAATGAGGAGAATGTAATGTTGGGGTTTACCATTAGGGTATGGATGTCGTTGCTCATTTATGGTAATTATTAGAAAAATGCAATGCGTCGTGCTTATTATTTGTCCCTGATCTTGTAGTACTTGGTGGTTTTGTATTGCGTAGTTTGTCCGTGTCGGGCGGGATATAGGCTCCTCTTGAAGCTTAGTATTTATGTCTCTTTGTAATTCGGTGGAAGGAATCCAGTTCCGTATCAAGAGTCTCGGGCTGTTTAAAGGCACAGTTCCACTCTTGCGACACTCTTTGAGCCGTATCAGTAGTCTCGGGTTGTTTAAAGCCACAGTTCCACTATTGCGACTCCACTGTCGGATTCTTTCATTCTGTAACAGTACTGTGCCTAACCCGTGGTGTCAGTCTCTGCCTACATCCATTAGTTTCCCACCTCATGTCCGGGGGCGTTTGCTTCTTGATGTCACTATGATATGTCGGGTCGTCTTGATTGTGTTCGTCCTACTTGCGTCCTGTTGGTTCGAGTGTTGACGTAGAGTCGGGGGGTTGTTTCTTCTACACATGCGCACACACTTTAACAAAAAAAAAATTCACCGGTTGACTGAGTAGTTGTCCTTAGCTAGGAGGGTTATTACATATGGTATCAGAGCTGGTTGGACCCGCGACTTGGGGGTTCGCTGCGGATTTTGTTGACATGAGTTGGTTTTATTATACTGTTTCTGATCGATTTATTGTGTGGGTGCAGGTAATCATGGTTAGAGGACGCCGCGGAGGCAGACGACGAGGTGCTAGGGGAGGAGGCGAGATGCCTCCAGCAACATCCACGCCTGAGGGGTCTAACCCCCAGGGAGGCGAGCAGGTTCTTGAGTAGGAACATATATCAGTTGGTGATGTTGTGGGGATGATGAGATCCTTTCAGCGCATGTCCGAGGCTCTGATTAGTCGTTTGGACAGAGACGAGGCTAGGGCGTCGACACCCCGTGAGGTTCTGCCGCACGCACCGGCCGTCACAGGTAGCATTCACCGTGAACTTGAGAAGGTGAAATTTCCCGAGTTCTTTGGTGCCCTGGATGGCGAAGCCGCCGAGGCATGGTTGGAGAATATGGCGATGTGCTTCGCACTTCGCGATTATACCTCCAACATGAAGGTTCGCATCGCGGTCTTTCAACTAAAGGGGAGCGCTCTTCTATGATGGAAAACGCTCCTGCCGCAGCTGAACATGGCCATGGAAGACGTGTCATGGGAACTATTCGAGGAACGGTTCCGAGAGAGGTACCTTTCTGAGGAATTCATTGAGCGTCAGCTCAACGAGTTCAACGCGTTACGACAGGGAGGTCGTATGGTGCCCGATTACAAGGCACGATTTATGGAGCTGCTCCGGTATGCTCCGCACCTTAACACAGAGAAGCTCAAAGTCAACAGGTTCGTGTTTGGCCTTAACGACAGTCTGCGTGAAAAGGTTAGGATCTTGATGCCTCAAAATTTGCATGACGCTATCCAAAATTCCCTCATAGCAGAGGAGGAGCTTATCAGCGGGGGTCATACCAGGACTTCAGCGAGACCCGTAGGGTAGGGCTCATCGGGGGCGCCGCAACATCATACACCAGCGAGACATATGCCGGGACATTGTGGCATCCAGAGGGGATCCATGTTCACTACACCTCGACGACCGCCGCCTGAGCAGCGGACACCTTATCGAGGACCACAGTACTAGCAGCAGCGTCACCCACAGCAGCAGCAGTTTAGGCCTGTTCAGCAGAACAGACTAGGGTTCCAAGTCGGTGGGCAGTCCTCCTCTACTTCGGGTACTAGGACTACTGGGCCGAAGAAGGGGTGTTGGATGTGTGGGGAGCCACACTACCAGTGTGATTGTTCTGTGGAGAGGGCTACGACGTCTGGATCAGCCGAACCCGCTACCGTGGGAGATATGGGCAAGGCCCATCGGATTCATGCAGCGGTGAATAACCGCCAGGTGGAGCACCAGTCGACTGTGCTCGAGACGACAGGTATGGTCGTTGACCAGACCCTTAGCGTTTTGATAGACCCAGGAGCTACTAAGAGTTTCATTTCTGGTGCAACGCTAAAAAGGATTAAGGTAAAGGCAGTCGAACAGGATGAGTTTAGCTTCGTGGAGATGGCTTTGAGAGCCAAACAAAAGGTTGGAGGAAAGGTTACGGGCTGTGCCCTTAACCTGGGAGAGTTTGTCACGAGAGTCAACTTTTATGTCACGATCTTAGGATCTTATGACGTCGTGATCGGCATGGATTGGTTGGAAATGCATGAGGCGATTCTCAAATGTAAGACGAAATGGTTGAGCTTGGTTGATGATGAAGGAAAGAGACATGTGATTGTAGGATGGAACCAGGGAGTTTCCCTGTGGTTCGTCTCTTCCTTACAGTTACGAAAGAGTATGCGCAAGGGGTGCAAACTTTAAGCGATCCTCGCGCTAAATGAAAAAGGAGTAGCAGAAGGCCTAGAACACCTTCCAGTGGTGAAGGAGTTTGTGGACGTATTTGCAAAGGAGTTGTCTGGGATGCCGCTGGAGAGGGAACTGGAGTTTACCATAGACTTGAAACCAGGAACCAAACCGATAGCAAGAACGCCTTATCGGATGTCGACCCCGGAGTTGCAAGAGTTAAAGATGCAACTGAAGGATTTGTTGGACCTGGGACTGATACGTCCTAGTGTGTCACCATGGGGTGCACCAGTTATCTTTGTTCAAAAGAAGGACAGATAGTGGAGGATTTTCATTGACTACCATCAACTGAACAAGGCTACGATCAAGAATCAATATCCCTTACCAAGAATTGACGATCTATTCGATCAAATGAAGGGTGCGACGGTGTTCTCCAAGATCGATTTGCGATCCGGATATAACCAATTACGGATCAAGGAGGATGACATTCCTAAGACCACCTTTAAGATGAGATTTGGACATTACGACTTTACAGTTTTGTCTTTTGGAATGACAAACGCCCCAGGGGTGTTCATGAGTTTGATGAACGGGGTGTTCCGCGAGTACTTGGACAAGTTCGTCCAAGTATTCATTGACGATATATTGATCTACTCTCGGATGACGGAGGAGCATGATGAGCACTTGCGCTTGGTACTACAATGTTTACGAGAACACAAATTGTATGGGAAGTTGTCCAAATGCTCCGTTTACCAATCGAGAATTCACTACTTAGGGCATGTCATCTCCGACCAGGGTATCGCTGTGGATCCAGCCAAGGTTGAGGCTATTATGGAATGGCCTGCGCCAACGAATGTCACAGAAGTGCGTAGTTTTATGGGATTAGCAGGATACTATCGACGGTTTGTCGAGGGTTTTTCGAAGATAGCAAATCCGATCACGGAATTGCAGAAGAAAAACAAGAAGTTTGTTTGGACAGAGAAATGCGCGGAAGCCTTTCGTAGGCTTAAGGAGTTGCTGACAACTGCACCAATACTAAAGGTCCCTAACATGGACGCAGAATTCTTGGTATGCACTGACGCATCCAAGGAAGGTTTAGGCGGAGTCTTGATGCAAGACGGACGAGTGATTGCATACATTTCAAGGAAGCTGAGAAGGCATGAGGAGAATTATGCGACGCACGATTTGGAGTTATTAGCCATCGTATATGCCTTGAAGGTTTGGAGACACTACCTTATTGGACAAAAATTTGAATTAAAGACTGATCATTGTGGACTACAACACATCTTTACGCAAAGCGACCTGAACGCGCGACAGCGGCGTTGGTCGGAATTACATAGCGAATACAACTTCGAGATTACTTAAATAAAGGGAACAATGAACCGAGTGGAGGATGCTTTGAGTCGGAGGCCACGCATCTTTTCGGTGTTACCTCTTCAGACAAATCTACGTGAGAAGATTCTCACCTTACAGCGTGATGATGACTGGTACACAGAAGTCAAGGATTTTATCAGACAAAACACAATGATGGTACCACGTTATGAGGGATATTCACTTGATAGTGACGGGTTATTGAGGTTTAGAGGTCATATTTACATACCGCCAAACGACAAGTTGAGGATGTTGATCCTGATCGAGGCTCATAGAGTCGTTTACATGGCTCACCCGGGAGTTACGAAGATGAGGGCAGACCTCAAACCATTATTCTTTTGGAAATGAATGACGGCGGACATAGTAAACTTTGTGGCTAGATGTCTCAAGTGTCAGCAAGTAAAGGCTGAGCATAGACACCCGTCAGGACTACTCCAACCACATGTCATTCCAGAATCGAAATGGGAAGTTATATCGATGGATTTTATTGTTGGATTGCCACTGACGACAAGGAGACATGACTCGATTTTTGTAGTAGTAGACACTCTAACGAAGAGTGCTCACTTTATTCCTGTGCGTACGACGTATCAGGCACCTGACATAGCGAGGGTTTTCATCAGCGAGATTGTGAGGCTGCATGGCATGCCTAAAAAGATTATATCCGATCAAGGATCGGTGTTTACTGGACGATTTTGGACGAGTTTCCAAGAGGCATTCAGAACCCAGCTTAACTTTAGTACTGCCTATCACCCTGAGATTGACGGACAGACAGAACGTACGAACCAAACCTTGGAAGACATGTTGCGCATGTACGTGATGGACCAACAAAAGCGTTGGGAGGAATTCTTTCCTCTAGTAGAGTTCGCATACAACAAAAGTTATCAAAGCACCATAAAGATGGCGCCTTTTGAGTTTCTTTATGGGCGACCGTGTCGGACGCCCTTGAGCTAGGATCGGCTTGAGGATAGGGTCCTGGTGGGACCAGAAGTGATCCAAGAAATGGAAGAGCAGATGAAATCCATAATACAAAGGATTAAAGAAGCGCAAGATCGACAGAAGAGTTATGTCGATGCGCACAGAGTCGACCGTAGCTACGAGGTCGGCGATCGAGTCTTCTTGCGGGTTAAACCTCATAAGAGTTCGATCAAGTTTGGAAAGGGAGCTAAAATCTCTCCTAGGTTTGTGGGACCCTTCGAGATTGTGGAGAGAAAGGGGCCCGTGGCCTATCGACTAGCCTTACCTGATTCTTTGAGGTGTATGCATGATTTTTTTCATGTATATTTCTTGAGACATTATATTAGTGATCCTACACATGTGATTGACCTGAGTTCCTTTCAGGTATCGGACGAGGGAACGCTCATGGCTGAGCCGGTCTGCATCTTAGATCATCGCGTTCGACAGTTACGATGTCGAACGGTAGATCAGGTCAAGGTCCAGTGGGACAGTTATAGTCCACACTCGGCGACCTGGGAGGGCGCAGATGATATGCGTTAGCAGTTACCATTTTTGTTTGATAGATAGACTTATGATACTGTGATAATTTATTTTTGCATGTATACTGAGAAACTTCGGGATGAAGTTTAGACCAAAAGGGGGTGTATGTAACATCCCGCTCTGGCGCACTGAGAACACTTATTATTTGAGGACACTTGCTCGCAAGTGATATGGACCCTTTTGATGTTAGACCTATTATATTTGATTATGATGTGATTGACAGATGACTTGATGTGTTACTATTTGATGTAGATGGGTGCCATTGACTCAGTTTGATTGAGTGTGCAGGGTTTTTGACCTTGAGGGTGCAGAGGCATCGGTAGAACCCCCTTGGACACTGGACTGAGTCGGGGAGTGTGCTTTTGGGTTGATATGTTTATTATAATGTTTCATTTGATTTGATGATTTAATGTCAACATTTCTGACATGATTATTAGTGATGCAGGCTGATGATAGCTTGCCGACTTGACTCACATATGGAGTAAAGGGGCCACACACGATTGCAGAGAGGTTGAGGGAGAGGGGTGGACAACAGCCCTGCCACCGCCTACTAGCACTCCCATCGTGGCTCGAACTGTAGGTTAACGATTACCTAGTTCGAGAGGACCCACAATGTCGTGAGGGCCGATTGCGACAGTCGCTCACGATGATTCTAAGGGGTGCGCAATAAGGCGAGGGATTTATTCCTTAGAGCCCTTAGTCTCCTACTAGTTCACCTGGCGGAGTATTTACTCCAGGGGTTATAGAGGTCTACCAATCAGTTCAGTCGGCGAGTGTCACCCTTGGAGCACGTGCTGCATCCTGAAGGGCACGTCGCACAGAAAAAACTCAGTCAGTGAGTGGCACCCTTGGAGCACGTGGTGCATCCTGAAGGGCACGTCGCCAAAAGAAATTCCAGAGGCGAGTGGCACCCTTGGCGCACGTGGTGCGACCTGAAGGGAACGTCGCGACAAAGTTGGTTGATGGAGTCATCCTAATTAGCCCTAAGTCTTCAGCACCTGAATAAAACCTTAAGCATTACCCTTAACCAATCGTCGCCTAGCTCAGAATATAAACCCTAAGCCTAAGACCTTCTAGAAACCGGGGGGAAATTTTAGTGTGGCATTAACAAATGTAAATTCAAAAAAAAAATGAAAAAACAAAAACTCAGACCATCACCCTCTCTTTATCCTTGTCTACTTAATAAAACTATCCTCCATAGCCTAGATCTTCTAGTATCCATCTCCCTTTTACTTGTCTAGTTCACATTACTATATCGCCATCCCTCCTCGTAAATCCTCTTTATTCGTTTTTGTAAAACATTTACTTTTCCCCTATACTGGTTTGCCATCGCCTTAATCTCTCATTAATCTTAAATATACAGATATATTAATGGTAAATTAAATGGTGAATGCATGCTTACTAATAGAAAAATGAAAATATATATATATATGTATATTTATATTATAAACAAACCATAAACAAATAAAGTTAAACATGTGAAAATAAAAGGAAATAAAAAAATAAAAAAAATGAGCACACATACCTTTGAATTTTTGAAAAGAAAAATAAAAATGAAATATATAAACAAAATAAGCTAAAAAGAAAAAGAAGAAAGTCAAAAGAGAAAAAGGGGGGAAAACCTAAGGAAAAAAAAGAATTAGGGTTTGAGTCTGAATAAAGGAAAGGAGGAGGGGGAAAGGAGGGACCTTTTTGTGGAGATTGGTATTGTTATGCTGAGAAAATAGGAGTTAGGAATCCTCAGCATAACAATGCCAATCTCTATTTTCTCAGCATAACAATACCAATCTGAGAAAATAGGAGTTAGGAATCCTCAGCAGACTTGAGTGGTCAGCCTTGGAGGCGAGCTGAGGAGCTAGCTACTCTCTGATTGTGTGTGGCCCCTTTGCGGCTCGGGGGGCTGAGGGGGAAGAAGAGTACCCCTAGCGTTTGGCTAGGAGGTACCGGTGAGTTCATTGCGGCCGGCAAGCAGGAGCGGGAGCAGCAGGAGCTTCAAGGAGTCAGTGGACAAACTTTCGGAGGAGTCGAGCAGGAACAGGTATGCATAATGTATTCATTCTCATTCTGGATGGCGTAAAAAAAATTTATTCTATGGCTGTGTAAAATAGACATAGTTACATTCTCGGTAGTGTTAAATTTTATTTCTTTTATTCTCATTGCTCTGGGTGCCGTGATGTTTTATTCTCTTTCTGAAGGGCGTGAATGTTAGCCCACAACTGTGTAATTAGTTTTGCTGTACCCTGGACTGTGAAAAAGAAAGTAAAAAAGAAAGGGTTGTTCATTGTCAGGCCTGTGTAACTTCCGTTTTGCGAGAATGTGAACTTCCGTGATCTAGGGTTCAGGGATTCTTCTGGACAGTGGGCGTACTCCTTTTCACGGTGGGTTGGGTTGGGGACCTTAGTTAAAGATTACAACCACCTCGTCTTTAGATGCAGTCACTTAGTTTAATTTGCTGGGGTCCGTTCTGGTCTGTATTTTGAAGGGCCATGTCGCCTTTAGTTGTGTTGCCCTATTTTTTTTCTTTCTCACATGGTGGCTGGCCAAGTTTTCCTGGGTGAATAAGGGTTAAGAACCCTTTATTTTTACCATTCAATGCAACCTCCTACGTTTTGTTCCTGACGGTTAGTCTCTGCGTAAATATTTTACCCCGGCGTATTATTCCCTTCTCAACGCATTTATTTCCATTGTTTAAAATCGACGAGACTGGGAGGATTTCGAACTGGGTGCTTGCGTTATTCTAGTTTGGCTGGGTCGATCTGGGAGGGCTATCTTTAGTATTCTCTTAGTGGTTAGTTTGCATTGATTCGCTCTGAATGACAGCCTGTCCTTATTTCTTCGTCAGGAAGCTCACACAATTCGACAATGCATTCCCTTGATTTGAATTTTTTTATGGCTTAATCCTTCTCTGCGATTTTTGTCTCCTGGCCAGTCTGTTAGGAATGGCAGGGATGGGATTATATTCTGGACGGATATAATATCCACCATGCCCTTACTTTGCGTAATCATTAAAAGAATCACCCTCTCGAAAATAAGGTATTATCATGCTTCTGCCTATTTGCGTCCTTATGGGTTAAATCAGGTTACTTACCCGCTGCCTTCTTCATCCGGCAAGCCAGTTGAAATCGTTATCCCCCACCGCGCCATCGTTGTATGCTTATTTAAAAAAAAAATAAAAAAAAAATAGTATTACCCTATATCCAACGCCACTGCTGTAATGCATAATCAATTATAATAATAAAGACGACATTGCCATACCCAAATGACTGGCTGTAATGATTATTCCAAATAAAAATAAAAAAACAGCGTTACCATTTACCCAAAAGACCTTTCTTGAAAGCATAATCAAATATAAAAATAAAAGCATCAGTACCATTTACCCAATGACTGTAATATTTATTCGAACGATTACGTTGAGTGTTTAAGTTTGAAATTGATGAAATAAAGTGGGTCGTTTGGAAGGTGAGCTAAAAGAACATTTGAGCCCGAAAGTTCCTGGTTTAGACGTGAAGATAAACCCTACTCTAGGAACCGATTGTTTATTGATGCTCCATCCGCCCCTTACTTCGGATTCTTTACAACTTTCCCTTAACGAAGGTTGTGGTAATAAATTTGAGCTCCAGCGTTGATTTCGATGAGAAACTACCCTAGGCGCTTCAGGTATGCGTATGGGCGTAGTGAATTTAATGTTGTTTTAAATTATAGAAGGGAGTTGGGTTTACTGGCAGATGTAACGGCCTCACTGCTACTGCCCCATGTAGCTGTTGAATTTATTTTCCTGCCTTTTGAATTCTGCCACTTCCACGCTAACACTCTCCTTATTTCGAGAAATTTGTATTTTTAACCTGTCACCTCTGTTGCATAAGCGTTCTACCCTTGTTTAGGGATTAAAGATTTTCCAGAGTCCAATCCAATAGGAGGGCTTATAATAACGAGAATTAAACATTAATGGTAATAATAAACCGAATTATTTCATCATTTCAAATGTTTACTGCCACGAGTCGTGAGCTGTCCTTCACACCAGAAAAAGTTAAACCATCCCTGTCTGAAGATTCGTGTCCACCGTCATCGGGTCTGGAGCCTGCGCAGTGAGCGGACGCCAGCCCCTTTCCGCCTCAACGCTCAGAATCTAGGGTTGGGTGCAATAAACGTGGGCATAGGTAAAGAAATGCTAACCCTTGTTCCTAACGAAAAGATCTTATTTATTGATACTCAATGATATTTCGTTAGTTTATTGATGAATATTTCATAGCGTGTTATTATTACCAACAATTAATGGATCATTCTTTATTGTTATTCAACTAATAGCTTTTGGGTTTTTATTAATAAATATGTCTTAGCGAGGTCAATTATTGCTGGAAAATTATTGCATTATTGGTTCTATAAAAGCGGACCTGCCTTCTTACTTGGATTAATTTTGTAAATTCCCTTGTAGGCATTAACCCTAATTTCCTCATTTATTCGAATAATTGAGACGTGAAGGAAATGATAAGATAGGCATAAGTTAATAAGCATGATTTTATCACTTGTTATATGCTTAAATGTTATTAGCTTTTAAATTGAATGCAAAAGCCAATGCTTGTTTAAATGATTATATCGACATGGTTTAGGTGCAATATTAATATTGGCTTCCACATATCATTGGTTCCCTCATATTAATGTTATACTGGTTATGGGCCATGTTAATAATAGGCATTCATTGATTTATTTGTTATAGGTTTAAGGTTTAATATTGTTTAGATTGGGCACAATGATAATAATTGTAAAATAGAATATTAATTTTGGTTAAAGCCGCAATTTAATATTTGATTAATGGCAATGGTAGTGCTTGTTAAACTGGCAATATTAATAATTTGTTTTATCACCTGGGTATTAATCATTTAAATTGCAATAATAAGGATGTATGATTTGCCAGGGCAATAATGATGCATGAGAATTAATATTTGTTTAATCGCCATGATAATTAATTGTGTAATTGCAATAGTAATATTACTAATGGAATGTTAATATTTGTTAAATGAATGCTTAGTTCGCAATGTTATTATTTGCGTAAATTGAAGCGTTAATGTTAATGAATGGTATTGCAATGCTATTATTTGTTAGGTTATGGGGAAGTATGTAAATATTGGTTTAAGGTGCAACATTGGTACTTGGTTACATTGCCGGGATAATGTTGTTAATTCACAGTGCTAAGGATAAATGCTTCACTGCAATATTAATATTTGCCTAGTTGCCATGGTAACACTAGTTAAATTGCAAGATTAATAATTGTTTTAATTAGCATGTTAATAATGAGGCCAATCACAATGTTAATAATTGTTTACTTGAAATGTTCATGATGGAGTTTAAATGGAAAGGATAATCTTCGTTTAGATTGAAGTGTTGATGAAAATGTCTAATTTGCAATGCTATTGTTGTTAGGTTACTAGAATGTCTGGTAATAAAGGGTAGGAAGGGCAAGTTAATGAGGAGAATGTAATTCCGGGGTTTACCATTAGGGTATGGATGTCGTTGCTCATTTATGGCAATTATTAGAAAAATGCAATGCGTCGTGCTTATTATTTGTCCCTGATCTTGTAGTACTTGGTGGTTTTGTATTGCGTAGTCTGTCCGTGTTGGGCGGGATATAGGCTCCTCTTGCAGCTTAGTATTTATGTCTGTGTGTAATCCGGTGGAAGGAATCCAGTGTCGTATCAAGAGTCTCGGGTTGTTTAAAGGAACAGTTCCACTCTTGCGACACTCTCTGAGCCGTATCAGTAGTCTCGGGCTATTTAAAGGAACCGTTCCACTACTGCGACTCCACTGTCGGATTCTTTCATTCTATGACAGTACTGTGCCTAACCCCTGGTGTCTGTCTCTACCTACAGCTGTTAGTTGCCCGCCTCATGTCCGGGGGAGTTTGCTTCTTGATGTCACTATGATATGTCGGGTCGTCTTGATTGTGTTCGTCCTACTTGCGTCCTGTTGGTTCGAGTGTTGACGTAGAGTCGGGGGGTTGTTTCTTCTACACACGCGCACACACTTTAACAAAAAAAAAAATTTCACCGGTTGACTGAGTAGTTGTCCTTAGCTAGGAGGGTTATTACAATAATATTCAAGCTAGGGTTCCCATACCCTCGACTCCTATTTATACTAAAAAGAAGCATCTAGAGGAAGATCCTTCTAGAAGAAGAAGCTTCTATTAGGTCTTCTTACATCCGCCTTATTCTATTTTATTGAAAGGCCTTATTAATATTGACCTTTATTACATCTGAATATATTGTTCTACCTATGTGAGGGTTAGGACCCTAACAATTTCTTATCTCATTAGGTGGTAAGATTTTCCTTGTTGATGTTATGGTGGTGCAAGACCCATTATATTTCAATATGCTTCTCACTTGTGATTATGTATATTCTATGAACGTTGCAGTGTCTACGCTCTTTTGGGTGATGCATTTCCCTCACAATGGAAGCATTTTCACTATCGACCAATTGGCATCCTATAATCACCATCCTAATTCAGCGTTAGTTCAGTATGCCCCTTTTATATATAAAAGGTATTGATGTGCTCTCTACCCTGCCATAGGTAAATTATTTGGCGTCTTATCCTCAGTGTTCAATTGCTCTTGAGAACGAACATGTTCACTCATGTTTTCCTTCATAAGACTTGGTCTCAGTAATTGATCCATTGGTTTATCCAATGGGGGAATGGGAGACCTTGCTTCCTCTACTTGGTCTTAGTGATCTTGAATTTCCTTTCGAGTTTGATCTCCTTGTTTGTAGATCTTTGTTGATAGACTCTTCGAGTCCTAGATAGAACCTTCATCATCATATGGAATATGGCGAGTTTGCTTCCCCATTTGGGACTGTCGACCCTTCGTGTTTGAGCGATTTATCATATGTTGAATTTCCTTCGGACGAGGCTATCGTTGAAGCCATGACTATGGTTTCTATACCTTGAGAAGACTTACACTGTTGTTTGTGTTTTCTTCCGTTTTGGGAGAATTTCCAGGTTGACTATTGAAGAGACTCTTGTTCAGATCCTATCATGGGACTCTAATTGAACTACTAGCATGCATGAGATGTAAGTTCGTGCGGTGATTTGTACCATATTGTACAGTCCATGTTTGTTATTTTCAATTTTTGTATGCAATAGCACCTCTTATTTTATGAAGTTTCTATCTATATTGGATTTATTAACTTCTGGATAAGTGATATTGGCCTTATATGCGGGATTTTGGAGACATTTTTCTTTGATAGTTTCTCATTGTATCGATCCGTTCTAATAGGTATTGACCTTGAAACTGGCATATAGGCTAGATTTTTTCCTACTTGTAGTTTTTTCATTATCCATTTCCTGGTTCATTTAGCATTAAGATCGACCCCACTGAATTGCGACATTAACCTTCCTTGTTGATAAGTATGTTGTACTTTATGTGGTTGATCCAGGAGGCCCCCCAAGCTTAGAAAATGCTCAAAAAATCAAAGTTCTCGAAATTGAATGAAACTAGTGTCATTGCGTCCGTCTCGTTGCGCTGATTCTGGAAGTATAATTACTTCCTCAAACATGCTCCGTATGTGAAAGTTATCATGTTCTGATTGAAAACCCAAACAAACAAAAAGTCAAAGGTCAACTGGTCAACAGTCAACGTTGACATCAGAAGTATGACATACTAACATCATCACTGCTAACATGGCAAGTTTTGGAGGTGACACGTGTTAGGTGACTGGGTGTACAACAGATGACATGGACCAATCAAAGTGTGACATGTGTCATCGCTACAAGGGTGACACGTGGCACTGGATTTCATGGTAGGGTACGGTGCTGACTGTTCAAGCGGTGACTGGGTAGATTACGATGTTGATGTGGCAGCGACATGTGGCAATAGTTGGCTGGGCACAGACAGATCCAATCAAAGGATGACAAGTGGCTGACGGTTATTGGACAGGTATGTTGACCAAGTAGTGACTGGGCAATATTTGGACCAATACCATATGGACATGTGGCGAATATTGGGCAAATAGGATGTGCCACGTGGCACTCATTCATTTGATGACTATGTTAAAAGTTTTATGGAATCCATGGGTTTTGAACCCATGACCTACCACCACCGAGCCAAATCCTTGGGAAGAGCCACAACACAAATGCCCCATATATATTACTTATTCTATATAGCATATTTAAATTTATTTAAAGTAAAATATATTGCTATGTGGGCGGAAGGGGGATGGGGATAAGCCCCAGCCCACGGTTTTATGGTGTCATATGGCTACAAAGAGGGAGAGCACACCTGAATTGGGGGATTATTCCATATATTGCTCGAAAGTGTTTTTTAAACCATACATTAATGATCTTTTGGGATTTCTGACTAATATTTAGTCCAGAAAATGGAATTTTGAGGATATTAAGGCCATTTGAAGGGGGATTTGATCCCAAAAAGAGGCCAGATCTTGAGGGAAGTTGGGATTCCTCATATGAGCCTCAAAATCTATATAAATCAGGCTTTTTGAATCTTGTAGGAGACTTTTTGATGCAGGGTTTTGAAGGAGCAGTTTGTAAATTTTGACCTTTTCTCATGTTTTGAGAGGTGTTATTCTCATGTTGTTGAGAGGATTTTGATGGTGCATGCATGAATCTGAGCAAGGAGGTCTTGCAAAGCAGACATGAAGCATGTATTGTAACAACAAAGACCATTGTAAGAGGACTTTGATCATTTTAAAGAGCACTAAAGAGGTCCTCCACTTGGAAGTGGGCCTAGAGACATAGCCAACGATTGGTGAACTCCGTTATCATCCTCTTGTCTCTTTTTATCTTTCTGTTTTGTTGTTCTATTATCTTCCTTTGCAGCATGGATATTAATAGATGATATATTTATTCATTAATAAGCATCAAGTAAAAGTCACATTTGATATTCCGCAAACAATATAACAAGTTTATGTATTTTTCATTCTTAACGATCTGATGCAAAAAGTACATTAAAATAACTTGCAAGTTATTAGTAATACCTTCGTTTTTGGATCAAGTTTGTGGTATCGGATCATTTTCTTTTGAAGGTTTGATAGGAATTCCAAGCATTGGATGCTCACGAGAGAAAAACTCAAGCGAGGAGAAGGCCAACTTGAGGCTCTTGACACAGAGATTCAAAGGCGACTGCATAAGCAAGAGATGTCTTCTTCGCAAAAATTGGGTCCCTTCAAATCTGAATATGATTTCTTCGAGGCCTTTAAATTGATGCAAGCCATGGTAGAGAATATTTACCATGAAAGAGGTCAGGGATGGAATCCAAAAGTTGAAGAAGATGAATCTTCGGTAAGAGTAGAAGGAGGAGTTGGAGGTGGTGGACCTTCAGAACCTTCTTCTCCTTCATCCTCATCATCTAATAATGAAGCAAGTGTACATTCCTCCAAGGATAAAAAAAAAATCATTATTCTTCTTATATGTCGTTATTAAAGTTAGATGTAAAGTTTCAATTACCCACTTATGATGGTGAATTAGATGCAGAAAGCTAGATAATTGGGTGAGACAATTAGAAGTCTATTGCAGGATACAAAAGATTGTTGATGATGAAACTAAGATCCAACTAGAAAGTCTCAAATTGGGAGGCACAACTCTCATATGGTGGGAAAGTA
>ML790640.1:280195-300711 GCA_009831015.1 Picea engelmannii | reverse complement strand
TATATACTTTTTCAAACTTCCAATTTAATAATTTCTTTGAAACCTACAAGTATACTATTTGATAAACTGAGATAATAACAATATTTTTCGATAGAAAATTCTATACTAATGTTCTTGCTTGGGATTGAGTCAGGTGTTCAATTACATATTTTCCTTTTAGATTTCTTTCTAGCAACTTAAGTCCAAACTTATTAATTGTACTGGGGCATAGTGTATGCATCGTAAATCGAATTAACTTCTTCTTCTTCTTCCATAGGGATGAGTGCAAGCCTTGGAGTGGTTGTCAAGTTTTCCATGGAGCCTTTATTTTTCCTTGAGCGTATCCTCCCTCGAATTTCGATGATATTTATAAGGGGAAAGGACTCTCACATGAATTAGTGGGGCTTCAAGTAACAATTATATATTCTTTGTCTCTTGACCCAAAGTGACTTTTCCTATAGTGCTTTTTATTTCTATCAACTAATGGTTCACCTTAGCACTATGTCAACATGTAGTATTCAATTTTGTTTCACTTTGAAAAAGGATTGTGATATCCACAAAAATAAAATATTTTTGAAATTTAAATTCATTCGAAATTTATTCCGTTTTTAGTAAATTCGAATATGGAAAGTTTTTGCCATTTATGGAAATTTCGAATTTCGAATTTAATAATTGTAATTAATTATTATGACTGCTGGCTAGAGATCTATTTTTACCCAACCAACTATTAGACTATGACACTTGTATGAAAACATAATATTTTATATTAATTGCAGGAGGACAAATGGAACATCCATGTTAAAATCAGCTAACCATGACTCCATGAGTGGGGAACATGTTGGAACTACCTATGGGCTGATTATTACAATTGGAAAATCAGTGATTTGGCCATTGGAAGCCCTTGAAAAACTGGTATTCAGAAAGCTACGAAAATTCCCAAGGGAGGGAAAAAAGACCTGGGCAAAATTGATAAATAGCATATGCGAGGAGGCTGGATGCTTCCAAGTATGTTGGGAAAGGAGACTTTTGATTTACTTGCTGTTATCAACACTGCTTGAGTCTGAGGCAAGGGAAAACTATTAGAGCTGTAGGACATTGCTGAAGAGAATTTTTTCCAAGTTCACCCTCATGGATTCATTGTCAGGCTAGAGGGTGAATCGGGAAAGTAGTTTGGCTGCCCTATTATACAGGTGCGGGGAATGTGGTTGTTCCCTTTGTTTTTCCACAAGCTGGTTCAGATATGTAAACCTTTCCTTACTCTATCCTTGGATGTTTTGCATGTAACTGATATTATGCATCTACTTGTTCTAAATTGAAGTAATTCTTTCAATGGATGATATCTATCATGGTATTAGATTTACAATCACAGTCTAAATTCTAGAGTGGTCCCTCCTGAAAATCGGGATTACTAGGCAAATTTATTTAAATACGATATGAGTTTTAGAGAGCAGATCCATCTACAGGATATGCTTAATCTGAAGTCGAAATGCTAGGGTACTCTATACTTCTTAAAGAAAACCAATTTGTATAGATATAGGTTTATTTCTGTGACTGAAGTATTAAACAGATCTAAATGCGAGCAATCAGACAGGTTTAATTTGAAGTCGAAATGCTAGGATACGTTGTATTCTTGAAGAAGACCAATCTGTATAGATATTGGTTTATTTTTGTGACTGAAGTATTAAATAGATCTAAATTTGAGCAATCAGAGTTGAGTAAATTTGTGCCGAAAGGAAACATTTAAATGTATCGCTAATTCCAAACAATCATACGTCTTAAAAGAGACTTCTTGTCTTTTACATCTAAGAATTGAGGAGGAATACAAAATAGAAAGAACCTTATGTATCACGTGGTCACTCATATATTATAGACATATATACGTATTGGAAATAAAATGCAAACTGGAAGTATTCTTTGTACATCAGAAAGTTAAGGAAATCCGAAAAACCCCTTTTGTTTATCAGATGCTAAAACAATCATGGGAATTGATGCCTATCAGAAGACTTTATGCTTCACTTGTTTTATTTAAATAGCGGTCTACCCTTTCCACAGTCAAAGTCTGTAACGAGTTTAGAAATATGCGAAGATCCAGAACAATTTTTTAATTGAATTTGTCACTCTGTGATTTTTTTTACTGAGTTTGTAAACTCTATTGATGTTTTCCTTTTTTGGCATTTCAGAGTTTATTTTTTCAATTGCGTGAAGTTGTTTTGTTCTTGCAAATGACGAAACTAGAAGTTGCCCCACAGCCTGATCAAATATCATGATTTGGTGATTACTGTTGTATCTTGTTCATGCATCAAGCATTACCAAATGTCGAAACCCGTTATTGGCTGGGCCCCATAACTTTTCGTGATTTCGTGATTCAACGTTTAACGTTGTGTAGTGTTTTTGCATCAGGAGTTAGGAAACCCCAAAACCCCGAAGTGATGGTCCCAAATTCCATTCACTTTTCGTAATTCAAGAGTTATTGTGTGTTGGTATTTGACACTTGAAATCACGAAATCCTGAACCCCAAATCCCCGAATCGTTGGTCCCACTTTCCATTCCCTTTTCGTAATTTGGGAGTTGTTGTGTGTTGGTGTTTGGGCATTTGAAATCAAAAAATCCTGAAGCCTGAAACCTTGAAGTGCGGGGCCCACAGTCTTTCCGCATTTCGTGATTTAGAAAACAACGTGGTCCTTTGTTTTTTGTGTTCGACATTTGTAATTGCCAAAACCCGATTGACCTCTATTTTTTTTCACAAAACTATAGGAATTATTTGTTATAGGAACAACTCTAATACTGTGATGAATGGACTGGTAGCAAACGGTGGAGGATATTCATTCAGGATAGAGGTAGAATAGAAATAACATATCATATTACGAGTGATTGTGTACAGGGCACAAGTACATAAATTATTGTATATGAAAGTATTAAACTAATTAAGCATATTTTTAGCGCGATTTTTCCTAAGAGTTCTACTTGCCATGAGGTCATACACCTTTAAGTATTTGAAATTTAGTAATTTGACTATCGTTTAAAGGCATAAACTGTAGAGAACAAGATGATATCCTTTGAGTTAACTATGATTGATGTGTAAGCTACTGATGTGTAAGAATGACACCCAAGTTAGATAGATATACTTGAATGTTTATTTTTTTGTAAGTAAATATGCAGGACCATAGCACATAACTAAGCTTTCCAATTATTAAAATATAATCAAGATGAAACAATACCTATGACAGTGAATCACTCTATATATATTTAGAGAAAGCTACATACTTATAGGTGGAAATAAGTGCAAATGTTAATGGAGAGTTAAGGTGACCTCTCAGAGGTTAAACTCTATGCACCCAGATCCTTTTGATCTAACGACAGCTATGCACAACCCTGAGATTTATCTCTATTAACCTCAAATGTTCCTTCGACCTAAGTTTAGATATTGCCCATATACATATAAGTATGTTGGAGTAGTTTGAGAGTTAAGGGAAGTGATAGAATTATGGACATAATTTATCAACATAAACTTTTTTGTTCAAAGTAAACTAGACTGGTGTACTAATGTCATTATGGAGAGAAATGAATCTTATCTTCTCTTAAATTCTAAGCTTACACAAAATTGAATTATGTCAGAGAAAAAAAAAATTATGGTGAATTTGAGGTACATTACATATGGTATCAGAGCAAAATCTACAACACTGGGCCTAAACAGGGCCACACTAGATGCTTAATATTTATTCTGATTTATGTAAAACTGATAAATCTTACGGGTACAAATAGAAATCCCTTTCTGTTTTTTTAAATTATGGCAACTCAGGAGGGTACATAAATCAGGATGGAAGGAAATCTGCATCAAGGACCTCCTAGAGATCCAAGACAGAATAGTGATGGAAGCTCACCCACGGAGGTGTTGGAAACAATGAGGAATCTTATTGTTGAACTGCAATTTTTCAAGGCCGACAATGAAAAATTGAAGAAAGCACAACAAGAATAACAAGAGATAAATGAAGTCCTGCTGCGTAGTATTGTAACCAAGAAATACCCAAAAGACGATAACCATGATGAAGAAGTCAGCAAAAGGGCCTCCAAGAATTCTTGACCGGAAACAAAAAAATGAGACAGTTCGTCTGAAGGGACACCTTCAGCTAGAGACAAAACTATACCAGACAGAAAAATAAAACAAGTAGACTACCTTGAAGGAGAATTTAAAAAGATTAAACCAAGTACCTTTGATGGAGAATCCATGACATGAGAAGAAGTTGAGTCATGGTTGTTAGACATCAAAAAATACTTCTAGATCTACAACTATTCCAGCAACATGAAGGTCAGAATGACCATCTACAATCTGAAGGGGAATGCCAGCATTTGGTGGCAGGACTTGAAATTGGCCAAGGGACTAAAGGAGAAACAATTGGAATTGTTCGACTTTAAGAAGTATTTTAAGAAACAATACCTTTCTGAAAGCTATTATTAAAGGAAGACGAAAGCATTTTATGAGTTACGACTCGAACACATGATGATGGAGGACCTTATAAATAAATTTCTGGAACTACTAAGGTTTGTACCATACATCCGGGAGGATAGGGTAAAAATACAATGATTCTTAAGTTGTTTACCACAGTCCTACAGGGACAAAATTGAGTTTGACAACCCCAAATCCTTGAGTGAAGTATTCGGGAAAGAACGAATGTGCTTTGGCCATAATAAGCAATGGTTAGAGTTTCCCAAGGCCTGGAAGGACAAGAAGAAAGATCGAATGAACCAACGAAAGAAGGGATACCAGCCAACTCCTTATCGAAATGCAACAAAAAGTTTCCCAAGGAAGAATTTTCACTCCAATCATCTGAATACGCAAGATAGTGGTAAACTTGGGAACAAAGAAGTTTGGGGACAAGTTTCGTGAGCCATTAAAGTGTTGGGAGTGTGGAGAGCCTCAGATAAGGAGGAACTATTGTTCATAATCTGTAGGAAGCCTTGACAGTGGGAGACGTGGGTAGAAGCCTGCATCAGATAAATGCAACCATAGCTGGTCGACAAGTTGACCACCAGTCCTTGGTCGTAGAAATCGAAGGTAAAATCAATGACACTCGAATTACTGTTTTAATTGACCCTGGAGCTACGTTAAGTTATATTACTCCTAATATAGTAGAGTCAAATAAACTTAAGAAATTGAAGCACGCAAAATCATGGCTGGTACAACTAGCAATAGGTACTAAAAGGAAAGTAGTTGACTTTATTTCTTATTTTGAGTTCAACTTAGGTGGTCAAAAGATAAGGACCAATCTGAACATATTACCACTAGGATCTTATGATATGATTATCGTGATGGATTAGTTGGAACAACACACAACAATACTAGAATGTTATACAAAGATACTTATCTATAAAGATGATTCTGACACTGCTAGAACATCCCAAGGCATACCAAAACTTGTATCATTCAGAAAAGTTTCAGCGATGCAACTCAAGAAATGTTTTAGAAAGGGATGTCAATTTTATGCCATCTAAGTGACGAATCTATTATAAAAAGTAGATAAGCCAAAGTTAGAAGAATTTATTGTCCTACGTGAATTCACAGACATGTTTGTGGATGAGATACTAGAATTACCTCCTAGGAGGGAAATAAACTTCTCCATAGACCTACTACACAGTTCAGTCCCTATCTGAAAAGCACCTTACCAAATGAGTCTACCAGAAATGACAGAATTAAAAATCCAATCACATGAATTGTTGGACAAAGGGTATATCAAACCGAGCATTTCACCATGGGGGGCACAAGTTCTCTTTGTGAAAAAGAAAGATGGTACTCTAAGACTATGTATCAATTATAGACAACTGAACAAAATGACCATTAAGAACAACTACCCCTTACCAAGTATAAATGATATGTTCGATCAAGTTGGTGGGGACAAGATCTTTTCAAAATTAGATTTACGATCCTGTTATCATCAAGTTAGGATAAAGGACGGGAAAATAAAAAAACCATCTTTTCGAACAAGATATGGACACTACGAGTTTGTAGTCACACATTTCAGACTCACTAACGCAACAACCACATTTATGTTCTTGATGAACAACATTTTCAGTCAGTACTTTGACAAGTTCGTAGTAGTATTTATCGACGATATTCTGGTCTTTTCTTAAACAGAGGAGGAACATGATGAACACTTAATAATAGTTCCACAAACATTAAGGAAACACAAAATGTACGCATAATTTGACAAATGTGACTTTTATCAAAAAGAAATATAATATTTAGGACATGTCATTTCCTCGGAAGGTATTGTCGTAGACCCTAAAAAGATAAAAGCCATTATGGAATGGCCAGTACCTAAGGATGTGGAAGATATTCAATCATTCATGGGAATCACTAGATATTATCATATATTTATAGAATGGTTTTCCAAGATAGCCTACCCTATCACGTCAATACAAAAGAAAGGAACCAAGTTTAACTAGTCGCAAAAGTGTCAAGACAACTTTAACAAGCTGAAATAATTATTGACATCGACACCCATTTTTAAGGTAGAAGACCGAGATAAAGACTTAGAAGACTGAGATAAAGACTTCACAGTTTGTTTTGATGCAAGTAAAGAGGTACTAGGTGGTGTCCTAATTCAGGAAGGGCACATGATTTGTTACAAGTCCCAAAAATTAAAAGAACATGAGCGAAATTTTGTCACTCATGACCTAGATTTTGCAGCAGTAATACATGCCTTAAAAATGTGGCGAAACTATATAATGGGCAAAAATTTCCTACTATTGACGGATAATAGCAGGGTGAAATATATGTTTAACCAACTATATCTTAATGCAAGACAAGCAAGGTGGCTAGCCTTCTTGAGCGAATTCGACTTCGAGGTCAGACATATCAAGGGTAAGGAAGATAAAGTAGCGGACGTTTTAAGAAGAAGAGTCCATGGGTTATTTAAGATAAACATCAGTAGGGCAGAAAGTGATATGGAACAAAGAATAAGGATGACAGGTATTAATGATGAAAGTTACACTAAGATAATGATAGAATTACAAAACAATACCGCCAACTCTAACAAACCAGATCTAAGCATCGACAAGAAATGACTATTATGACTTAAAAATAGACTTTACATACCAGATTCAACAAAATTGAAATAAATAATTTTGGACGAAGTGCATAAGAAACCGTATTCTGGCCATTCAGGTTACTAGAAAACAATAACAACATTTAGAAAACTATTTTTCTGGCCTAGTATGAAGGGTGAAACAACAGAATACTTGGCTAGGTGCCAAGATTGTCAGTAGGTTAAGGCTGAGCAATAACATCCAGCCAGCCTATTACATCCATTACTGGTACCAGAATGGAAATGGGAGACTATATCACTGGACTTTATAATATGTTTGCCTAAAACTCAGAAACATAATGATTCTATCATGGTTGTAATCGATAAACTCAGTAAGTCTGCACACTTTATTCCTGTAAAGTCTAATTTTAAAGCTATAAACATTGCTGAAATATTCATGAAAGAAATTTTTAGGCTGCATGGTATTGCTAAAATGGTGATTTCATATAGAGACGTAAAATTTACATCCGCTTTTTGGAAGGAATTGTTTGCAGGGATAAACACTAAATTCAATTTCAGTACAAGCTATCATACACAAATGGATGGAAAGACTGAAAGGACAAACCAAATCATAGAGGATATGCTTCACATGTATGTAAGAAAAAAACCAAGCAAGTGGGAAGACTACCTGCACTTGGTACAATTTTCATATAACAATGGGTACCAAACTTCAGATAAGTTAAGCCCTTTCAAAATACTGTATGGAAGAAAGCATATGACTCCAATTAGTTGAGATAACCCGACTGTAGACTCATGATTGGACCAAAGATGCTCCAAAAAATGGAAAACATGGTAAGAAAGGTTTAACAGAACTTGAAAGAAGCACATGATAAACATAAGAGCTATGCAGATCAGAAAAGAAGACACCTCGAATTTCAAGTGGGAGACCATGTTTACCTAAAGGTCAAAGCCCAAAAAAGATCATTGAAGTTAGGGGACTGTGCCAAGCTAGCACCCAGGTTTTGTGGGCCCTTCGAGATACTATCTCGAACTGGACCCGTAACATACCAACTTGCACTTCTAGCTAATCTAAGAATTCATGATGCATTTCACGTTTCTTTATTGAAAAAGTATATTCACGACCCTACTCATATGACTGATTGGAAATTGGTGTAGGTGGAACCTGAAGGTGAGTTCTAGGTGGAACCCCTATGCATTTTGGATCGGATAGAAATAACACTTCGGAACAGAGCCATCGCTTAGTTAAAGGTGAAGTGGAAGCACTTTAGTGCTGAGGAGGCCACTTAGGAATTGGAGGGAGATTTGTGGAAATCTCATCCAATCATGTTCCAAGAAGGGAATGAAAACTAAGGACAATGTTTTACTGAAGGGGGAAAGGATGTGATATCCCCAAAAATAAATTATTTTTGAAATTTAAATTCATTGGAAATTTATTCCGTTTTTAGTAAATTCGAATTTGGAAAATTTTTGCCATTTATTGCAATTTCGAATTTCAAATTTAATAATTGTAATTAATTATTATGACTGTTGGGTAGAGATCTATTTTGACCCAACCAACTATTGGACTATGACACTTGTATGAAAACATAATATTTTATATTAATTGCAGGAGGACAAATGGAACAACCATGTTAAAATTAGATGACCATGACTCCATGTGTGGGGAGCATGTTGGAACTACCTCTGGGATGATTATTACAAGTGGTATATCAGTGATTTGGACATTGGCAGCCCTTGAAAATCAGGGATTTAGAAATATGTGAAAATTCCCAAGGGAGGGAAAAAAGACCTGGGCAAAATTGATAAATAACATATGCGAGGAAGAAGGACGTTGTCAAGTATGCCGGGAAATGACACTTTTGATTTATTTGTTGTTATGAACATTGATTGAGTGTGAGGGAAGGGAAAAATGCTGAAGCTGTAGGACATTGCTAAAGAGATTATTTTCCAAGTTCTCCCTCATGGATTCTTGGTCGGGTTAGGGGTTGAATCGGGAAAGTAGTTTGGCCGTCCCATTCTACGATTGGGAGGAACATGGTTGTTCACATTGTTTTTCTGCAAGTTGGTTTAGATATGTAAACCTTTCCTTACTCTGTCCTTGGATGTTTTGTGTGTAACTGATATTATGCATCTACTTTTTCTAAATCAAAGTAATTCTTTCAATGGATTATATCTATCCTGGTATTAGATTTACAATCACAGTCTAAATTCTGGAGTGGTCCCTCCCAAAAATCAGGAATACTAGGAAAATTTATTTAAATACGATTTGCGTTTAAGAGAGCAGATCCATCTACATGATAGGCTTAATCTAGAGTTGAAATGCTAGGATACTTTGTACTTCTTAAAGAAAACCAATATGTATAGATATAGGTTTATCTATGTGACTGAAGTATTAAACAGATCTAAATGTGAGAAATCAGATAGGTTTAATTTGAATTCGAAATGATAGGATAAATTGTATGCTCGAAGAAGACAAATCTATATAGATATAGGTTTATTTCTGTGACTGAAGTATTAAATAGATCTAAATTTGAGCAATCAGAGTTGAGTAAATTTGTGCCGAAAGGAAACATTTAAATGTATCGCTAATTCCAAACAACCATGCATTTTAAAAGAGACTTCATGTCTTTTAAATCTAAGAATTTAAGAGGAATGTGAAATATCAAGAACCTTATGGATCACCTGGGTACTCATATATTATACACATATATACGTATTGGAAATAAAACACAAACTGGAAGTAATTTGTCTACATCATAAAGTTAAGGAAATCCGGAAAACCCCTTTTGTTTATCAGATGCTAAAACAATCATGGGAATTGATGCCTATCAGAAGACTTTATGCTTCCCTTGTTTTATATAAAGAGTGGTATACCCTTTCCATAGTCAAAGTCTGTAACAAATTTAGAAATATGCGAAAAACTTAAGAAGATCCGAATTTTTTTTTGAATTGAATTTGTCACTCTGTGTTTTTTTTTTACTGAGTTTGTAAACTCTGTTCATGTTTTCCTTTTTCTGCATTTCGGAGTTTATTGTTTCAATTGCATGAAGTTATTTTTTTCTTGAAAATGCCGAAACCCAAAGTGGTCCAACAGCCTGATCGAATTTCGTGATTCGACAATTACCGTTGTATGTTGTTCATGCATCAAGCATTACCAAACAACAAAACCCGTTATTGGTTGGGCCCCATACCTTTTCGTGATTTCGCGATTCGGTGTTTGACATTGTGCTGTGTTTTTGCATCGAGAGTTAGTAAACCTTGAAACCCTGAAGTGTTGGTCCCACATTCCATTCACTTTTTGCAATTTGGGAGTTGTTTTGTGTTGGTGTTTGGCACTGAATTCGCGAAATCCCAAACCCAGAAACCCCAAATTGTTAGTCCCACTTTCCATTCACTTTTCGCAATTTGGGAGTTGTTGTGTGTTGGTGTTTGGGCATTTGAAATTGCGAAATCCTAAACCACAAAATCTCGAAGTGTTGGTCCCACATTTCCATTCACTTTTCACAATTCGGGAGTTATTTTGTGTTGGTGTTTGGGCATTTGAAATCACGAAATCTCGAACCCCGAAACCCTGAAGTGCGGGGCCCAAAGTCTTTCCCCATTTTGCGATTTGGCAAACAACATGGTCCTTTGTTTTTTGTATTCGAAATTTGTAATCGCCTAAACCTGATTAACCTTTCTTTTTTTTCACAAAGTTGTACGAACATAGTAGGAATTATTTGTTATTGGAACAACTCTAATACTGTAATGAATGGACTGGTAGCAAATGGTGGAGGATCTTCATCCTAGATAGAGGTAGAATAGCAATAATAGATCATATTATGAGTCAGTATGTACAGGGCATGACAAGTACATAGATTATTGTATATGAAAGTATTAAACTAATTCAATAGATTTTTAGCGCGATTTTCCCTAAGAGTTCTACTCGCCATGAGGTCATACACCTTTAAGTATTCAAAATTTTGTAATTTGACTATTGTTTAAAGGCATAAACTGTAGAGAACAAGATGGGATCCTTCGAGTTAACTGTGCTTGATGTGTAAGTTACTGGTGTGTAAGATTGAGACCCAAGTTAGATAGATATACTTGCTTGTTTATATTTTCTGTAAGTAGAGATGCAGGACCGTAGCACGTAACTGAGCTTTCCAAATATTAAAACAGAATCAAGATGAAACTATACCTATGACAGTGAATCGCTCTATATATATTTAGAGAAAGCTACATACTTATAGGTGGAAATAAGTTCATATGTTAATGGAGAGTTAAAGCGACCTCTCAGAGGTTAAACTCTGTGTGCCCAGATCCTTTTGATCTAACGACAGTTATGCACAACCTTGCACTTTATCTCTCTAAAACTCAAAGGTTCCTTCGACCTAAGTTTAGATATTTCCCATATACATATAAGTATGTTGGAGTAGTTTGAGAGTAAAGGGAAGTGATAGAATTATGGACATAATTTATCCACATAAGCTTTTCTGTTCGAGGTAAACTAGACTGGTGTAATAATGTCATTATGGATAGAAATGAATCTTACCTTCTCTTAAATTCTAAGCTTACATGAAATTGAATTATGTCATAGAAAAAAAAAAAAAATTATGGTGAATTTGAGGTACATTATAAGGAACCTTCGAGATTTGGTTCCATAAAATCAGGTACATGTTTTCATTTAGGGTGGGAGGAGATTGTGTTCTCAACCTCAGAAGTGATCTACAATGAAATTTAACATGCTCATAGTCTAGTTTTTGTTTCCATACATCTTCACCTGTATTCAACTAGAACTCTTTGGGGAGAAATTTTGAGAGATCCATTTTGGCACATATCCTCATAAGGTCATGCATTATCTTCTAGTCATTTTAGGGTTGTAGTTGTGAAATTTTTGGATGGCATTTATAATATTGAATAGAGTCTTTACAGGCTAAAATTGAAGGGGAACGTTGAGGAGCCTTACCCATAGCAAGGTCGATGATAAATTTGATCCATGGAGGGATCAAAGTTTGGATACAAAGGCTTCATGAAAAGGATAAAAATTCCCCAAATACATGGACTAGATATGAAAATATTTCCCCTATCAATGAGTGCATCAAATTCTATAATAAAGAAGTTGCATGCATATAGGTAAATATGAGCCTCTTTTAATAAAAGGGGCTTCCTACTTCGAGAAACCTAATTATGAAAATATACCAAATAACGCCACAAGCCAGTGAATGAACATATGACCTCATAATTTTGGTAGAATTCAATCTAATCCTTKATTTTCTTAGCCACAAAATGGTTGGAACAAAATTTTCCATTTCCATAGAAAYGTAACATGAGGAACATTGGGTGAATTCATGAATTCCTAGAGATGAAACAACATCATGAAATARCATCTTACTAATTGTAGTGGATCTGAGTTATGTGYGATAAGAGACATGGAAAATTGGTTTGGTAAATAAGAATCCAAACCCCAACTAGGGAAACTAGGTCGAGGGGAGCTCTAATCCATGGATGGCTGAGCAGAGACAACTTTCGAGAATAGTTCACGACGACTACTGGTTAAACCCTAGTCATGGAGAAGGGACACATGAATGCCCATATTCAAGATATTTTTACATTATTCAACTACGTTTTATAATAATAAGGAAATATTGATTAAGAAATTGTTATGAATGAAATCTTTTTAAGTTCCTATAATTTTTTTTTGAACTAGACATGTGAAAACATATTGAATATACACAATAAAAAAAAGTACAAACCTTTAAGAATGATAAAGTTGTACTATACAATGAATGAAATCAATAGTACCAAATTTACAGTGCATATCATTGAGAAGCCTCCCATTAAGGATCAATTTGAACTCTTTGGGAAAATGACATCAAACTGTTGTGCTAAAACAACAACAATTTTACAAAAAAGTCAAATTTATTTTTTATGATGGATGCAACCTCAATGTGACAATTGTGATGTATATGACACTACTTCAACGCTTACAGATTATGTTCGATGCATAAATCATAAACCTAATGCAACTTCGACCCAAGTGAAGCAAATTATAATGCTAGCCAATGCAAGGAAGTTTTTAAGTGTTTTTGGCATTGTAGCACAACAAAAACTTGATGGAAGACTAACACAAACATGATTCCCAATCACAATGCATGCCAAGAAAAAAACACTAAGCTAGGTTTTCCAAGGCATCAATGATGCTAGAACCTTGTATTGTAGTAGCAATAAAATATTTAATAGTGATACTCATGGGGAATTATGGATCTACGTGCCCTAATTATATATTTATGAGTAAATAAATTATACACAAGGTGTACAACTATGAATACACATCTATGTAGCAAGAATTATAAATGTGAAATAGGTATGCTATGAATAAGAAAAATACTTAGGTTTTTTCAAAACAATGTTTTTATATTTTATATTTTAAAATTTTAATATGTATGTGAAAATAACATCTCTACATAAATTGATGGATTTTCTTTTGAATGATCATGTGTAAGAAAAATGCGAGCTCTGCAACTAGGGTTCCGAAACAGTAGCCGCCACGCTCTGCCCCCAACCGATGGCCACCCCGCAGGGGCCCCCGAATCATGGAGAAGGGATGCCGACAGGCGCCTCTTACAGTCAGGTTATCGCCAATGCGAATGCAACAGCGAGAATGAAAAGACCAGAGTTTGAGCCGCCCCCTGACCTGCGCGCGGTGTTCTTTGAGGAAGGAACGTTTAAGGACCGTGAAATGGACATCGATCCTGACAGGAGGATCACCTCGGCCAAAGCTTCGGCCCCTTGGATCCCCGAAAAATACATACCACAAGCACCACAGGCTCCAAAATATCTGGTCAGATCACCGCGCATTGAGGAGCAGAAGGAGTATATGAGAGACAACTCTCTGGTAGGAAAGTTCCTAGGGCTTTGGCCCTCAGAAAGAGATCTAATCAAATGGATTCACCACTGGTGGAAACCCAAGGGTCACTATGATCTGCAGCTGGGCTCCAAGGGTTTTTTCACCATCATCTTTCATAACTTGGAAGATCGCAACCGTATCTTCGACGGAGGTCCATATTTCTACAACTTGGCAGGTCTCTTCCTGAGATTTTGGATAGAAAAGTTCAGCCCTGAAAAAGAGGACTTCGCCCATGCACCAGTATGGATCAGACTCTACTCCTTACCTCGGGAATTCTGGCTGGAGGAAGTACTAGCGGGTATTGGCAACACCATTGGCATTTATGTAAAATCCTCGGAAGCCACGAAGCAGAGAAGGTACACATCATATGCAAGAATATGTGTTTATCTGAACATTGCTAAGCCACTTCCAGGATCCATAACGATGGAGTACCAGGATGAATATTGGTCTCAAACAATAGACTATGAGCACATCCTCTTCCGCTGCAGAAAATGCAACGAACATGGTCACCTCTTCAGGGAATGTCCGCTCAACAAAGTTCACAAGGAGGGGAACCTAGACACCGGCAAGGACATGGAGGGCTTCGTCCAGGTAGCAGGAAAAATATGCAAGGGGAACAGAAAACAAGTGAACTAGGTAAGTACAGATCTCCCCACTAGTAATAAATTTGATACTCTGCAGAATCAACCGGAAAACCCCAGCTCTGATACTATTCCAAGTGAGCCATCCCCACCCAATGATACCCAAGCCGAGTGTTCGAATGCCACCACACCCCCACAGTCCAATACAACTTCTCTCCATACTCAGAGCCCGATCCAAAAACAACCAGACCTGCAGGAAATCGACGATGGGGAAGAAGATATGATAATAGAGGAGCAAGATCTTGCCGGGGTAGACTTAGACCACTTAGAACATGCATACAGGCATCAAAATCTCTACACTATACCTAGGGATCAACTGAGGAAGGTGCATAAAATTTGCCTCAACTTGTCAGCTGGATCCACCGCCTGAGTAGGCAAAGCACTGGGGATCCAAGGCAGCCAATCCAAAAATCCAGGAAAATCTCAGAAGGAGGAAAAGAAAAGGGGAAGAAAATCCACAAATAAACTTATACAAGAGATAGGAAACTTCATGGTGAACTCAGGGTAGGTCAATCTGATATCAGACACTTTTCCTCCCCTCCCCTCCCACCTGTCATCATGAAGATTATCTCGTGGAACATAAGAGGTCTTAATGGTCGTAGCAAGAAAAAGATGCTACGGGAAATGATCATAGCGGAAACACCAGACATTGTCTTTCTCCAGGAAATGAAATGTACCTCAGAGGATATGGACAAGATACTCCCCTACTGCTGGAAACAAGGAGGAGTAGCTTCTGTAGATGCCATAGGAACATCCGGAGGCCTGGCTATCCTGTGGAACACCAATTTAGTAATGATGGAAAATTTCTGGGCCACCAAATGGACTATCACAGTAGAGTACAGGCTCATCGGATCAAATCAGCCTGGGCACATAACCTATGTCTATGGCCCCGCCAACCAAGGGGACAAGCAATCTTTCCTTCGCAGCCTGCGTTTTACCTCCAGCCTTACCCAGCGCAATCGATGGATTATAGGGGGGGGCTTTAATATCATACGCACCCTGATGGAAAAAAAAGGCGGGTCCAGGAGACTGGATTGGGACTCCAACGAGTTCAACAGCATGATTGAGGAGCTTCACCTCATCGATCTCGAAACTGGTAATGGCTGCCACACCTGGACAAACAGAAGGACCGGGGTCCATCAGATCTCCTGCATACTGGATCGCTTCCTCACCTCGGAATCCCTCATGCTGGATGGAGTAGCAATGGAATCTTCTATCCTAAATATCTCTGGTTCCGACCATTGGCCCGTTCAACTCTGGGTGGACGTCCTGGCCACGCTAGGAAAAAAACCCTTCTGCTTTGAACAATTTTGGCTTGATCACCCTGATTTCCAAGCCAATATTCATGAATGGTGGAGGCAGGCAGAGGTCCCCTATGGTTCTAAAATGTTCCGCTTCCAGCAAAAGCTAAAAAATTTGAAGCAAACGTTAAAAATCTGGAACAAACGCACCTTCGGAAACATTTTCAACTCCCAAAAAGAGCTATTGCAGCAGATGGGCGAGATTCAGCAGCGGATCAGGGAGGAAGGGCTAACGCGGGATCTAAAAGACCAAGAAACAAAAGTGCACCTCCAACTGGAAGATAGGAAGAAACAGGAAGAGATCCTGTGGAAACAAAAGTCGCGTGTTCTCTGGCTTAAAGAAGGGGAGCACAATACTAAGTTTTTCCATCGCACCACCATTTAGAGAAGACATGCCAACAAGATCACGTATCTCACCTCTGATGAAGGAGATACGATCCAATCACATGTTGATATGGAAAAAATTCTAATCAAGCACTTTCAAAACCTCCTCACTGAACCCATCAAAGATCCCCAGCAAGCTATTCAGAAAATCACAAGGCATGTGCCGCGCCTTGTAACTCAGGAGCAGAACTCGGCCCTCCTCAGGCCATTCACCATTGAAGAAATCGACCAAGCACTTCAGGACACCCCCAAGTGCAAAGCGCCTGGACCGGACGGTTTCACCAGTGACTTTTTCCATCATTGCTGGCCGATGATCTGAAGTGAAGTATGGGAAATCTTGGAAGACTCTCGGGCCATGGGACAGGTCCTACAAGCTCTAAATGCAACCTTCCTCACCTTGATCCCCAAAGAGGGACAAGCACACAGGCCCAAGCATTATAGACCCATCGCGCTCTGCAATATCATTTATAAGATCCTTACTAAAGTGATAGCTCGAAGGCTGAAACCAATCTTACCAGCAATAATCTCTCTTGAGCAATTTGGCTACGTTGAAGGAACGCAAATCATGGACAGCGTAATCCTCATGCACGAAGTAATCCACTCCCTTCGAAAAACCAAAACCCCAGGTATGCTTCTTAAATTAGACCTCTCAAAGGATTTTGATAAGCTCAGCTGGGATTTTATGAGAGCCATGCTTCTAGCTTTTGGTTTTGATCATTTCTGGGTCACCTGGATACTTAACCTTACCTCTTCAACCTTCTTCTCTATTCTCCTCAATGGTGTCCCCACGAAGCCCTTCTCCCCCTCCAAAGGGATCAGACAAGGTGATCCCCTTTCCCCTTTTCTTTTCATAATCATGGCTGAAGGTCTAAGCCGCTCCATTAAAGAAGCCCTGGCAAATAACCTTCTGGAGGGTTTACCCCTGCACGGCATATCTCCCCCCATCTCGCATAGCCATTTTGTAGACGATACCCTCTTAATGGGCAACCCTACAGTCTAAGAAGCCACTACTCTCCAGGAGATCCTTGAAACCTTCTCGGCAGCTTCTGGACTAGAATGCAACAAGGAAAAGTCCCTTGTCTTCTTTTTCAACACCCCCCTTTAGATCCAGCGTCACATCTCGACCATCCTCGGCTTTAGAAGAAGCTCCCTTCCGTCCAAATATATCGGCATCCCCTTGATTGACAACGCTCTAAGAAAATACTCTTGGGAACACCTCCTGTCTTCTTTCTCCAAGCGACTCTCCTCTTAGACTTTCAGAGCTTTAAATCTCCCTAGTCGACTCATTCTACTTAAGGTTGTCCTTCAAGCTCTCCCGATTTACATCTTTTCTGCTTTTGCAGCCCCAAAATTTGTTCTTACGGCCATCAAAAATCTGCAAAGGAATTTCCTCTGGCAAGGTATAGCCAAAGAGAAGAAGATTGCACTTGTCAGTTGGGAGAAGCTTTGTAGGCCTAAAGGACAAGGAGGGCTTGGCCTAAGGGATCCAGCCATAATGAACAAGATCCTTAGTGCCAAGATCTGGTGGCGCTAGCTTAAACACCCAAAGGAACTATGGGCTAAATTATGGCGGAAAAAATACGCTCCAAGTATGGCAGAAATAAATCTCATTCGTTGGGATGGGGATAATCAAGGCTCCTTGATCTGGACAGTAGCCAAACAGAACAGACGGATGATCACACAACATGCATTCTGGGAATTAGGTAACGGAAAATCTGCCCTCTTTTGGCAGGATTCCTGGCATCAATTGCCCACTTTGGGAGTTAAGGATTGGGCTCGTGACATAAGCAACCAAGCAACCCAAGCAGGCCTAATTATGGTAGCGGACTACTGGCAGAACAACCCTAAGGAGGAATCTTGGCGCTGCTGGAAAGTGGATAGGGATCACATGGGCTTGGATGCGCAAGTCAACCTAGAACCTCTGAATGAAGAGCTGGCCAAACGAAAAATCCCCCGAGTCGAGGGTGAAGACATTCTGCACTAGGGCTATGGCACACAGGGCACCTTCAGCACGAGCGAAGCCTATCGACTTCAGACCTGCATTGATCCTAGCCCGGCTTCAGAAATCTGGCCAAAGATATGGAATCTCAAACTTTGGCCGAAAGTAACTCTTTTTCTCTGGTTGGTCCTACACTCAAGCATCCTAACTTGGGATAATCTACTCAAAAGGGGCTTTACAGGACCCTCTATTTTCATCCTTTGTGGAGACGTTGAGGAAACCATGAATCATCTCCTGAACGTCTTCCCTTACTCCGCCTAAATATGGGACCAAGTGGCAATCATCATGCGTGTCTCGGATCGCCTCAGGAACAATGTCATTGAGACTCTTGAAAATTGGAGGGATGCAGCATTCCAATCGCCTATCCTTAACCATGTTTGGCAGCTTCTCCCAAGCTTCATAATATGGAAAATTTGGAAAGAAAGAAATCGAAGAATCTTCAGAAACCTCTCTCTCCCCTGGCAGCAGTGTTGGCAGCAATGCCGACACAATATTATGGAAACCTTATATCTTCAGACCTGGTCCAGAGAAGATTTGGATTGTCCCCCTTCTGAACTCCCGATCCTCAAGCATTGGGCTCCTTCCCACCCCCCTCCGGCTCCTCCCCCTTCCTCACACCCGCCCCTTCACAGCAGCCCTCACTCTTGGTCTCCCCCCTCGGAAAATTTCGTCAAACTAAACTTTGATGGCGCCTCTAAAGGAAACCCTGGAGCAGCTGGCTATGGAGTGGTTCTCCAAAACCATTCAAGAGGCATTATTGCTATTGGAGCGGGTCCCCTTGGTCACACCACTAATAACGCAGCTGAACTCTGGGCTTTGATCAAAGGCCTACATTTGGCAAACGATCACAATTTTAAAAAATTAATTGTTGAAGGGGACTCTCTCCTCATCATAGGCCTGTTGCACATATTAGTAAACGGATTACATCCAGACAACATCTCGCCCAGCTGGAGATTATCTAATGGCTTACAGATGATTGCAGGATTACTGACTCCCAATCTAGTAGTCATTCCCTCTCACATCAGAAGAAAGGCAAACCAGATAGTAGATGGCCTGGCTAATTTGGGTGTAACATGGATTGGCCCCGATCTCCAATGCAATGCAGAGCAAGATCTGGATGATCCCATTTTCCAGCAATGCATTCGCAGAGCTAGCTTGGTGGACGTCCCCCCAGATGGGGTGATAGTGCAAGCTACGCGACGATCGGAGGACGGGGGTAACAATCACCATGATACGGGGGCACGTGAAGACCACGTGCCACCCTCTGCTTAATTTATTGAGCCTGCATCCTTGCGCATTTGTGCATTAATGCAAGTGTTAATTCCTTTGTTCCTCCCCTCCGGTTTATTTGATATGGACAGGATGGAAAGGCTGCATATTAGCTGTTTTCATCCCCCCGCAGAGCTTGCTCTTCGCGCTTTCCAGGTCGAGCTCAGACCTGCGTTCTCCCTGACCTTTCGTCCTCGTTCTTCTTTCGAGTTTGTTCCTGTTCGCAGTGGAGGCTTGATCATGACTCGTCTAAGGGGACGACCTCGATGGGGCTCGGCCTGGAAACCTCGACGCCCCTCTACCTCCCCGTCCATTTCGCCTTCCATCACCTCCTCCTCCCAGCGTTACTCCGGACAGCCTTCAACGTCCTCCCATGGCGGCTCTCATTTTCACTCTTCCGGCCAATCTCTAGCGCCCATACCTTCTATCTCCCCTCAGCACCATGACCCCAGTCCCTACGACTCGACTTCAGACTCCCACCCCCAACATGCTTCTCGCGGGGCTGGACCTCTCCCCCATGGCTCCTTCACCAATCTCCAACTGTGGGATAGCATGACGACCCTGTATGACCTCGTCTTTGACATTCGTTAGGAAGTGGACGACATCAGCTTTAGACTACAAGACACGGGCGCCAAGGTCGACTTATTTCTCCGGACTCTCTCCTCTCTGAAGAGCTCTATTATATCTAGCCAGGAGGACGATGCTCCAAGGGAGGAGCCGGCCGAGGAAAAGGATGAAGAGGAAAAGTACGTAGCACCACGAGAAGCTCCAGGGGCAACGACAGATGTCAATCGAGACAGCAACGGCGAGGCTATGGACGAGGTGGAACAGGAGGGCAGCGGGGCAGCTAAGCCAGGTGTCTAGATCACTTAGTCTTGTTTTGCATTATCACAGATGGTTAGCCGCTCTTTGAGCCGCATCTTTTTTCACCAGCATATAGATGCTAGAGATGTACTTTCAGTTTCAAACACTAGACAATGTTTCTGATCAGGTTTTAGACTGCTTGAGTCC
>ML790640.1:230159-242411 GCA_009831015.1 Picea engelmannii | reverse complement strand
TCTTTGTATTTCTAATGGCTATACTTTATATGACATGGATCTGCAGTGTAATTGATTGGCATCCATGATTAGTTCATCCCAAGCATGGGTATGCCCACCTTAGAGATATTATTATTATTTTGCAGATGGTGCGCTCCCGAACTGTTGTCCTGCGCTCACTTGACTTTTTGCCTTACAACTGGTAAATATATTGTAATGTATTCCAGCCATCAGTTTCTCTTTTGACCTCACACATTAGGGGGAATCTATTATAGCCCAAAAATTCCCTACCTATGCATACATGGCATTGGCCTTTTCACTTACATAATTTTCCAAATTATTGTTGAGAATCTTTCTTAAAAAAACCATTTTTTGGAGCATGTACACGTTGTTACCCATGATTTTGGTTATCATGATGATGTATTCATGATGGTGTACTCAGGATCTTCATAAGAACTTTCTCTTGAGAAAAGTTACTTTCTTCTCTTTCCAAAAATATCATTTTTGGAGGTTCGCAGGCAGCTAGTATATTTTCCTGCGAGAATGCATGATTCTCACAGGCTGCCTTAAGCCAGGGTGCGAGAAGTTCACACTGTGTTGAAATGCTAGGGTGTGAACTATTTCTAAAGCAAGGAAAAAGATGAATTCTCAAAGCTTCTAGAAGGGAATCTTCTAGAAGGATGAGATGGCATTCGAATGGTTATCCTAGTACTGGATTCCCTGATATTTTTGGATCATTCTTATCCAATAACTAATTCATTCTCTCCTATATATTGAGAGAATTCTCATGGAAAAGGTTAAGCAAACTAGGTTAAGAAAGATTCATTGGAGAATTGGTGAAAGAATTGTGTGAAGGATTGAAGCTTGAACAACAGACTAGGAAACCCCAGTAAGGATATCATAAAGGTTTTGATATTCTTCATGCAAGTGAGCAAGTGTGTGTGTCAAAGCCAAGGGCCATAGAAAAGAAGTTTGCGACATCAAGGCTCAAGTTGTAATATTTACTTTCCATCAATATGATACAATAATATGTCCCTTTCCCATAAAGCTATTTCCACTTTATTGTATAATTCCTTGATCATATACATAGATTGATTGTTGAATAGATTGTGCTTTCTTCACTTTGGTTGGTTTGTGTTGTCTTGGTCTGGACTACATGAGAGCACTGGAGCAAAGCGGGAGCAACAAAGACCATAGGAAGCAATTATAAGGTATGTTATTTGTTCTTGCCTCCTATTTAATTCAATGATCAAAATCTAGGGAAAGAGTCATGTTCTGTCTTTCTTTGTTCTAGATCCAGGTGGATCTAGGGAGATCAGTTAGTGTCCGTACCTACGGATTTATCCAATAACAAAATTGGTGACTCCATTAGGGATTGAACATGGAATCTCCAGTTTCATAGACCAGAGATTTCCGCTGGGGAGAAATCCCATTTTCTTTGTGGCTTTTGATATTTTTCTGTGGCCATTTTCTCTAGTTTCACTTTTCTCTTGTCCTATCAATCTCTGAGTCTCTAGAATATTCTGAGAGACCCTCTGGGTCCAGAAGACTTTTTAAATTTTTCTTAATTTTTCAAATTTTTGATTATGTTAAGGCATTCTCTCACTGCACTTCGTTGCAGCCTGCGAGAATCGGTAGAGTTCACATTCTGCCTTTAAGTTTCAGTGCGAGGTTCTCGCACCCTGCTCAAGGGTCACCTATGAGAATCAATGATTCTCACACTATGTAATATTGCTTGCCTGCGAACTCATTTTGTCAAGAATTTGGATTTGAGTTTTGGTCTTTCCAGCTGCCCATATCAGTTTGATTACCTCTTATGAGTTTCTTGGACCTCTGATTGATGTATTTCTTGTCTTTATTTGTGTGCATGAACAGTCTTAGGGTTCGAAGGTTTTTCTTGTCATTTTGTGTCTTGACTTTCATTTCTTGACTTTTCTTGGCAAAACCATTCTCTCTGACTTCAGATTATGAGTGTGTTTGATTAGTTAAGAATCAGTGATTGGTTGAAAGTTGAGTACTTGGTTCTTCTCATTTGCTTATTGGTTTAAAAGATCATTTTCTTTTACATTTGAAAAGACTCTTTTTGGTTTTCTCTTTATTTTTTCTTTCATTGAAAGAGTTGATTGGGTTTGCCATTGCTTGCTCATTTGGTTTTTGATTTTATGTACTCTCGTTGTCATAGTGTGGGTCCTTTTGAAAAGTAAACAAAAAGTTTTTCTTTCAAAGATTCTTTTCGTTTTCGAAAAATTTGAAAATCAAATTATTGAGATTGTTGAAGTATTTGAAAAAGACACATAGAGCATTGTCATTTGATAAATCATTGTTTGTATTTGCATTTTAAGGGAAATTTTGCATTGTAGTTCAGGGTTGATCTGGAATTTTTTCTCTCTCTCCCATACATAGGATTCATTGAACGAAAGTGATATATTTCATTCTCGTCCTTGCATTGTTTGGGTCAGAGTCATACAACATAAGTTTCACCTCCGTTTCCTTTGAGTAAACAACAACTCTTGATAACATTGCATAATCACAAAATTTATCTAGTAAATTTTTTCTAGGGCTCTATTACACCAACATTTAGCTAGGCTAGCGCTTTGGAGTAGGAAGAGAGATACACTCTCCAAAAGAACAAAACACACAATAGAATTTTGTGTTAGGGAGTGTTAAATTCCATTTGCAACATCTTGTCCTGGGAAGCCCTTCTCACACAAGGGTCAAACACTAGGTCGCATTGATATTGGCAAAGTTACTCACCCTGCTTTGTTGATATCAGTGTAGAGATTGCATGTATTATGGGGATCACTCGGAGGTATACCCACAATGATGAGTTGAAGCCTTTTGAGTTGATTGCAGGCTAGATACCCTACCCTTGCATGTGGATCAGACTGTCGACTGTTCCCCCAGGCTTTATTGTTGTTAGTGGTAACCTTAGCGACCTATCTTTCTAGGTTCTTACCCAAGGTGACTGTGGAGGGGAATGTCTTCACGGTACCTGGAATTGACGTTGACCAAAATCACTCGGGCTCCTTGGAGGGTATACCCATGATTATGTGTGGGAGATTGCACCAGGGCGTAAGTTCGTTAAACAGGTCGTCAGCATAAATTTTCCACCATAGCCCTGCCCCTTCTCGTCTCATTGTTGCGATGTTGGATTTCATCACCAACTAGTGGCTTCGAAATTAGAAGGTCTTGTTTGATTGGTGATTTCTTTCTAGATTTTGTTTACTACAACATGTTGTTTGTTTCTAAAAGTTGACCATAGGATTTTCTTCGTGAAGTTTGTCACTCATTTACAATAGCTCCTCCACGTCGTTCACATAGAATGCAGGGTTTATCTCTAGAGCATCTGGACGGTTCTCAACCCTTGCCTACAGCTACACCTGAGGGATCTCCTATGCAAAGTGAATCCATAGTCGTCGCCACACCACAAGTGGAATGAACTGACTCTCTAGAACCTTTTTGGATTACAAATACTCGAGAGGATTTTCGGCTTCCCAGTGATTCTCAGTGCCCTTTTAGACGACTGAATTCTTCCGGAGAATTAGTTGTTACCTCTTCTGGATCACCCATTGGGCCTTTCCCCGGCATAGAAGGCCAAGATCCTTTTTGGTTTGCAAGTGATTTTCGACGGACCCTTTTTGGTCTTGGTTCGCCTGTGGTCTCCGAAATCAACCCTCCGGTGTTTTTTGAGACAGAGACTGTACTGTTGACTACCACTTATCACTTTACTCTCCCTACCGAGATGACCCATCTCGCGAATACTACGAGTGTCCCAACCGGGTTCACTATTGCTGGTCTTTCTCCTATAAACACCCAACGAATGCTCGAAGTCAGTCTGACACTACCACCGGAATACCATGCGTTGAATGCTTTGTTGAATGCTTCTGTTCCAACACCTTCGCAAACCCCATCCAGTACTCCTGGTGGTCCTTCTTTTCCTGGGCACCCTATTCCTGGTTTTATTCCGACACTCCCTCAATTTCCTTTTGGTAATCCTAATCCTAGTGGCACTATCCCATCCATTACACCGAACTTGTAAGTTCTCGTTGTTGGACACGGTGGTATGATTCCACTTCCTCTTACCAGACACTTTTCGATCACTACAAAACCTTCGGTTGCGACACAACATACGATTGGAACTACGCCTATGATAGGGGGACCCACCTCACCTTTTGGACAAAATATACCTCCCTCTTTGGCCCAGTATTGGAATCAAATGATACAAAATTCTCAAATGACTCGGGGGCAGTAGTTGCCTGTCCCTACTATAGGACAACCATATCCAGGTATACCCAATCCTATTTGGGGTATGAATGCTCAAACTCATGTCCCCACTCAAGGTTATAATCCCTCGAGCTACTATCCTCACCAACCACCACTGAATCTGCCTGGGTCTTCCCATTATGGGCAGACTGCTTATGGTTCTATTGGTTTTCCAACAGGGCTTCCACCCCAAAGCCACCAGTACGCGTAGGTGAATCGACAGTTACCTTTTCTTGCTACTTTGGATTTTCCGGATTTGTCTAGGATTTTAAATGATCCTATTCATCACTCTCCCCAATGGCTTGTTATTCCAGCCAAGCTTCCATCGGACATTCCTAAATTCGATGGAAAAGTGGGAGAGGACCTGAACAATCACATTATGACTTTTCACCTATGGTGCTCATCCAACTCATTGATGGATGACTCTATTCGTTTACATCTTTTTCAATGAACCCTTACATGTTCTACTATGAATTGGTATATAGAATTGCCATGAGGTTTCTTCTCTGATTTCAATACACTAGCTATGGTTTTCCTTACACATTACCAGTTACCGATCCGTTATGATACCGGGACTGAGATTTTGACTTCCCTCAAACAGAACAAAGGAACTCATATATCTGATCATATCCATGAGTGCTGAAGGAGACAATGTCTCATTAATCTTAAACTCCTTGATCAGTTATTGGTAGAATGGTTTACAAAATCATTTGTGACTGAAATTGGTAAGGAGATTTCCATGGGTGGCATAGTCATGGAAGAGCAGGCTATAAGTCGTGCTCAGTATCTTGATCTTGTTTATTCACAAACGAGAACTCTTGATGATTTACTACCTTATTTACCTTGTCCTAACGCTTCCAGCACTTCAACTACTCCAGCTACCTTGCATGCAACTGACGGTGTGATTGGTCCAAGAAATCCTTAGTTTTTGCTGAGTTGATATGCGATTTTCCTCACTCCGCAATGAAAAATGTAGCAGTTGATTCATTACCTGATGAATCTCTTTTCCTTATTAGAACTGATGATATTTGGTATGGGGATGTCATTATATATCTCCAAACCCAGACTTTTTGGCCTGCTTTGTATAGTACTGAATGATGTCGCATACACTATCAATCTCGTCAATACATTATCCTCGAGGATACTCTTTACCATCGGGGTATTGACTCTATTTTTCGACATTGTCTAACGTTCGACGAAACTGACAAAGCTTTGAATGACTGCCATTCCAGAGAATGTGGTGGTCATATGTCTGGGTATGCTACTGCCCAGAAGATCTTACGTGCAGGGTATTTTTGGCCATCTTTGTTTAACGACTGCATTAGTGTCGTTCAAAAATGACATGCCTGCCAGACCTACAATCAAAAAATTCGGTCACATCCTGCTCTTCTTCATCTTGTGGTTTTAGTTGGTCCTTTTGAAAAACGGGGCATCGATTTCATGACATGTCACCCTCACTTAGCCGGGGGGCATGGTTACAACATTGTAGCCATTGATTACTTTACGAAATGGGTCGAGGCGATGTCGACATTCGAAAACACTAGAAAGACCGCAACCTTATTTCTTTCTAATCATGTCATAGCTCGTTTTGGTGTTCCCCAAGCTATCGTCACTGATCGTGGTAGCCACTTTAGGAATTTTATGATGTCTGAACTTACAGAGAAGTTGGGTCTTCGTCATGATAACTCAACGCCCTATTATCCATAAGTTAATGGCCAGGTCGAAGAGATTAACAAAGTTCTTATAACTATGCTTCAACGGATAATAGGGATTCATAAAAAAAGTTGGCACACAATGTTGTTTTCGGCATTGTGGGCGTACCAGACATCTGTCAAGTCTTCTACTGGGTTTATGCCTTTTCAGTTAGTCTATGGTGTGGAAGCCATTCTTCCTATAGAATGCGAGATACCCTCTCTGAAGCTAGCTATTGAACTCCTACCCAACACTTCTGCTGAAGAAGAATGTCTATTGTATCTTATGTGATTAGACGAAACTTGACGTGATGCCACCCTAGTAATAGAATCCCAGAAAAACCATGTCAAGGCCCAATATGACAAGCATGTCAAGCCTCACATTTCCTCTGAAGGTGATCTTGTTCTTCTCTATGAACACTATCGAGATTTGTTAGGAGCTGGAAAATTCGAACCTATGTGGCGAGGTCCTTATATTGTTCAATGAGTTTTGGAAAAAGGATCTTATGAGTTGGTAGATTATGATGGTATCCCTTTGAGTGAACCCAAGAATGGGTTGTACTTGAAGAAGTACTATGCATAAATCATCTGTGCACAAGTACTTGTATTTTAATGTATCATACTTTGTGTGTGTTACTATAGATTTCTTTTGTTGTTATTTGGTCTCTGCCCTTATGTTACGTTGTGTTTGATTTTCAGATGTCGGAGCCTTTTCTACCCTATATTGGCTTCACTGATGGTGCTAGCCGTAGTACTCAGAACCTTTCTTCCGCTGCATGGGCAATCTATACCCCAACAAACGAACTTGTATCTTTACGAGGTGTGTGCCTTGGCTGTGCAACCAACAACATTGCAGAGTATAGCATCGTTATTAAACTATTGGTTGATGCTATCATGCACGGAATTCATCATTTGGTTGTGTGACTTGACTCGCAGCTTGTAGTACTACAGTTAAGTAATGTTTACTCTATTCAAAGTCCTACTTTGTTACATGTGTATTTGAAAATCCGCCTCTTCGAATGTTATTTTGATCACATTGAATATCAACATATTCCTAGATGTCTAAATACATTAACAGATACATTGGCGAATTATGTATTGGACAGACATTTGAATCATTTATAATTCATACACAACAAAATTCACACAATATAAAGTAAACCGGTAGAAGCCGTCTGTATATATAATGATCAAAAGAGTTTTTACAAAAAGTTTGTCCGAAGACCAAAATATCAAAATTTCAAGCTCATAACTTCTACAAAGTGACGTCACAGATGACGTTCACGGTAGCACATGACTTCCCTATCAACCCTATAGAGAAGTTGAATCATAAATGTTGATACCCCTACAGTATGACGCTAATTGCGTCGTGGAACCTCTTCCAAAGTCATGTCTGGAATGTCTACAGTCAGGCCCTCTAGATTCTATTCCACCACCTGATAATCCTCAGCATACTATGGTGCTACTGCTACCTCTCCTCGTCTCTGGATAGGAGAAGTATCAGGAGGTCTATACGGTCCAACATCTGTGTTATCAGCAAACGATTTTGTATTAGTTTTTGGACAGACATATAAAACAAAAATATTTGAATATGATAAAAATTCACAAAAACATTTAAAAAGAGAAAATGTGTGTACTTCTTACCAAGGTATCCCCACTGAGCATCCTCTGGCAATGCCAAATCTGGATCTCCTCGAAAATCCAGCCCAACATAAGTGTATAAATCAACCATCAACATCTATGGTTGAAGCCAATAAAAGAAAGTATCATCATATTTGATGATCGGTCCTGCTACGTCCCGGGCCATGAGCCGACACCATCTCAGCATCTGCGAATCCCTGGGAGCCGGTAAATTCCACTCCACCTATAGCCTCAGTAATGGGACCCTCTCAAGGAATAAGGATACCAACAAATATCCATACCCGAATTGCTTCAGTTTGCCATAAATGTCCTCAATATCTAAGGATAGTGTGTGGACCCCCACTTGAAACACCTGTTGATCTGGGTCCCACATACGTACCAGGTACTCTAGAATTCTGACTTGGGCCCTCATGCCCGGGATGTGAAAGTACTTCAAGAGCCCACAATCTCTCAAAGAAGCTATGGTAGGTGGATGATTTTCGACCATTGCATTGTCCTCTTCATATTCCCTTTCATGCCACTCAAGCACCATGTTTATGGCCAATTATCTGCATAAGGAACACAATAAGAGGATTAATAACTTTTTTCATGCTTTGGATATCTTTCATTGGCTAAAAATTTAAAAAAAATTGGGCTTTGTGGTTCTCACAGGTGCCCTGTATGCATAGTGTGAGAATCTCGCAGGTGGATTAAGGCTTACCTACGAGAATGAATCATTCTCACAGGCCCCGTATAGCCTGCCTGCGAGAATGGAAGCACGTACAAAGGGTTTGAAAAATCAACTTAAAAATGAAAATTTAACTAATGAAATGACAAATTTAAACCATGAAAATGTCAAGGACGAACATCTTAAGTTAATGTCGCAGACGGCTCGCTAAATGGTGTCTCATAGCTCCCAAAAATTGATGCCAAACTTGGAGGGTAAAAGAGAGGTTTTTTGAGCTCAATAGTGGAAATGTAAAAATGGTCTGGTAAAAAGAGTTTTTACTCCTTTTATTTACTTTTACTATATCATTTTGGTTTTTTATGATTATTTATCGATTAAACCTAATCCCTAATGTCATGTTGAGTGTAATTCTTGTAGGCATGATAACTTTGATGATTCAATACAGGGATACAGACATGTTTTTCTTTGTTATAACATGTTTTTGATTACTTTTTATGGTATCTACATAAAACCTCGAGCATTACTTTTGTCCGTTCTTGCGCTCGTAAATACATGAGAACGTGATCGAGTATACTTTTGTCACTTTTTCGGGCTCAACAAGGTTATACAAAAAAGGAACCCCCTGTAGTCCTCTTTAAGCTCTTTTCAGACTCTCTAAACATGAAAAGATCGTCGAGTGAACTTGCTATTTTCACGCTCGTTAAAGTATTTGAAATATGCATCTGGTGAGCGATAATTTATCTCTTTTTCGGTCTCATTCAAACTATTTTATGAAAAAGGAACTGAGAGAGTTCTCTTTTAAGTGTTTTCCAAACTCTATAATCTTGAAAAACCTTCAAGTTTTCTATCTATGGACTCGTTAAACAAACATTGACAGACCCGTGATGGGACTGAACCACTCCTTCTTAGGGTTCGTTAAACATACTCCAAGGGACTCGTCCGAAGGATGAGCTTACATCAACAATAATATGTTATCCTCCTCAAGCTTGCATAAAAATAAAGAGGTATTCGCCAAAAATGGTAGGGGAAATTTTCGGAAAGGGATATGTTTTCATCCTCGTATTGATTGGCAGTAAGTGTCTCTCTTGAACATGACAGCCCCTATTCATTACATTTGAAGCCGGTTTGGAAAATCCATTTGTCTCTCTTTCGATTTGCTACAAGGTTATTCCCTGTGTCGTCTTTGAGTCAATGCTTCCAAATCATTGGTCGTGTCGTTCATATGTTCAAGAGAAGTCCATTTGAAACCTATATTGAGTCAGCCATCTGCAGTTATCCATTCTCTCCATGTCGGCTTTCCATGTGTCCAGTCCTACTCTGTTTCAGCTTCAAAATCTGTTACTCATTTCGTTTCATTGATGGGGGATACATCAAGGCCCTCCTGTGATAATTTTTGTTCTGTCGACTTCATCTCATTATCTGGAATCAAGACTTAAAAATTATTTGGTACCTTGGAGCTTGCATGCCTCAATGACAGGTTTCCTCTCTTTTGACAATGGGTTTACATCACTAACCCCTGATCAAAAGATTCCATCGGATGTTCGACTTCAACTCATTTATTCACACTCGATGGATTGTACTATGGTACCTTGGGAGTCATTGACATCAATGGTGATTTCCCTCGCACTTGTTAACAGTTTCATCAATGACCGGTAATCAAGTGGTTTCTACCATGTTTGACTTCAACACATGTAATCACATGGTTAGATTTGTACTTTGGGAGACGAGATTGAAGACCCTGGATATCATCTTTGTGATCTAGGTTGCGATGGAGTATGTATAATTTTCCACACATAGATCCACTGTGTATGTCTCATGGGTATGTCGTCTTGACTTGAAATTTTTCGCATAGATCCATAGTGTATTCCGGGTGGCTATGCTATATTTTAAAGACATGGATCCACAGTGTATGATTGGTGGCCATGACCCAGGTATACAATGTTATCTGTCTATGATCTGAGTATGGGAATGCCTACCTCAAAATTGATATATTTGATATTTTGCAGATGCTTGGTTGTTCGCAGGTTTCTGATTAGGTGTGCTCCTCGTTCTCGACACACACATGCAGCGTACAAAGTCTATAGGCTGTCACTGTTTCCAACCTCATACTTTGGGGGGAATTCTGTTACCCATGATTTTGGTTATCATGATGATGTATTAATGATGTTGTACTCAGGCTCTTCATAAGAACTTTCTCCTGAGAAAAGTTACTTTCTTCTCTTTCCAGAAATATCATTTTTGAAGGAGGTTTGCAGGTTGCTAGTATATTTTTCTGCGAGAATGCATGATTCTCGCAGGTTGCCTTAAGCCAGGGTGCGAAAACTTCACACTGTGTTGAACTGCTAGGGTGAAAACTCTTTCTAAAGCAAGGAAAAAGATGAATTCTCGAAGCTTCTAGAAGGGAATCTTCTAGAAAGATGAGATGGAATTCGAATGGTTATCCTAGAACTAGATTCCCTGATATTTTGGGATCATTCTTATGTAAGTAACTAATTCTTTCTCTCCTATATATTGAGGGAATTCTCATGGAAAAGGTTAAGAAAACAAGGTTAAGCAAAATTCATTGGAGAATTGGTGGACGAATTGTGTGAAGGATTGAAGCTTGAACAACAGGCTAGGAAACTCCAGTAAGGATATCATAAAGGTTTAGATCTTCTTCATGCAAGTGAGCAAGTGTGTGTGTCAGAGCCAAGGGCCATCGAAATGAAGTTTGCGACATCAAGGCTTAGGTTGTAATCTTTACTTTCCATCAATATGATATAGTAATATGTCCCTTTCCCATAAAGCTATTTCCACTTTATTGTATAATTCCTTGATCATATACATAGATTGATTGTTGAATAGATTGTGCTTTCTTAACTTTGGTTGGTTTGTGTTGTCTTGGTCTAGACTGCATGAGAGAACTGGAGTGAAGCGGGAGTAACAAAGACCATAGGAAGCGATTATAAGGTATGTTATTTGTTCTTGCCTCCTATTTAATTCAATGATCAAAATCTAGGGAAAGAGTCATGTTCTGTCTTTCTTTGTTCTAGATCCAGGTGGATCTAGGGAGATCGGTTAGTGTTTGGACCTATGGATTTATCCAATAACACATCTCCTGATTAGCTATTGCATGCATACACATGCTAGTTTCATACTAGAGAACCTGTGTTTACCTCCAAAATTTGCAAAAAATAAAAAGTTGAAAGGATTTTGGCAGAGTTAGCAGGCTATTGGAGGTTTCCAAACCATTTTACCCATTGTAGCACGTCCCCAAATGGAATAACCATATTTTTGTCATATAAAAAGAGCTCTTGGGATATCCTTCCGACATCAAGCAATATAAAAGAGAAACTCTGCCAAAATCCATTCCCCCTCTAGCCCAGGTTTTGCATCCCTTTCTGAGATTTGGCCTCAACATTCCCTCTTCAGCATTTTCTCCTTATACAATCCCTTCTATTTTACCAAAGAGATCAGTTGATTGTGAGAGGCAGCATGGGAATGATGCACTTGGAGCAACAATAAGAGGAGCTTGGGTCTTGTTCACGAAGCGTTTTTACGATCAAGAAGGTTGTAATATTTTAATCCTCAGTTTGAATAAGAGTTCTTTTCATGTCCTAATTCATTGCATATTTGTATCTTTATTTCTTAATACATCTACATTTAAATTTGAACGCTAACATTGATAAGTAGAGATTGCAAATTTATAGCATATTTTTCCTAAGTGTTCTTGCAGGTTAGCTTGAGGAGGAGACAGAGCTTAGGAAACTACAAAATTGAAGGAAGATTGCATTGGACGTTAGGGACTAAGGTGCACTTATTCGTCTTCCTTCTTCTCTTTTTTCTCTTTGTTTTGGTAGTTTTTGGATAGCTTATGATTAGGACTGACTTTTAATGGAAGTTTGTTCTCTTCCTATATTCCGACCCAATATAGTAATAGGGGGATTTTCTCCACTAACACTACTTTGAATACTTTTTGTCTCTTTGAAGAGGCTACACATGTAACTGGATAGAAGAAAAAATCATTTTTTT
>ML790640.1:110594-122664 GCA_009831015.1 Picea engelmannii | reverse complement strand
AAAAGCTACATGTTGTCTCTCTCTGCTTATGCATTTGGAAACTAATTCCTTCCTTGAACTTTGGAGCTTATAGGAATTTTTTCATCTCTCTCCATATGCATTTGGTAACCAGTTCCTTCCTTGGACATTTGATTTCGTGGACAATATTTTCGATAAATCTTTGACTAGATTTCATAGACATTAATTTCGATAAATCTTTGGCAAGTGCACATAAAATCTTTATTGTTCATCTCCATTCCCATGAAGGAGATTTTTTGTAAGTGCTTAAGGATAAGGAAGAACTTTTCTCACTTTCAATGAATATCTACCTGAATGGGGATCTCAACTTTATTTAAGTAGAAGATATTAAAATACAACAAATGTAAGTGGTTGTTTCTAATAAACACAATAGCTATGCAATTGTTTACAATTTACACACCATTAATATTCATGACTATACTCCATGTAACACACCTACTATCTCTATTTGATGTTGAAATTATATTGGTGTTATATGGTCCTCTCCATGTATTTTCTAGGTTGTCATTATTAAAACATATATTGGGGTTCTTAGAAAGACAAAATATGAAAGCCTTGAACCATCCCTTTCGAATGCAGGAGTACACCCTTTCAAATTGTAGAATCCTAGGTAAGTATCCAATTATTTTTGTTCCATTGTAGAGGAGTTGAAGCAGGCACTAAAGCCTTTGGATATCCAGAAAATCGACAACCTACACATAATGGAGGGCCCAACAAGGGTGTATTAAGGAATGAGTGCATGTCATTGGATCCCCTCACCAATTGAAAAATTGGGAAAAAGAAAGGGATCCCATGGGAGCTTGAATGGAGATGGTTTGTAATGGAGCATGGTACCTGGGGGGGTTTCTCAATCAAACAAAGGATGAGGTATAATAATACCATTCAATGAATGATACCATGAGTTAGTCAATGAGGAAATTAAGGTGGTGGTTGGTCGTAAATGATATGGTGGATAAATACATGAGAGGCCCCATAGTCATTTGTCAGGGAGGTTTGTTTAATAGTTTGGCGATTTCAATGAACGTAGATTGAGCATGGAGGGGAATGGTATTCTCCTTCATGGTCGTTAATTCAAATGGAGGTAGGAGAAAAGGGATAGTTCACACAATGGAAGAAGGAATATCTCATGAATCCCATTGTAGTCATGGCCAAGATTTAAATTGATGGTAAGTTTGAGGCTTTTGAGAAGTGTATAGCCCATATTTTTGCGAAAGAGGAAGAACCCGGTGAGGCCTAGATGTAATGTTTGAAGTGTTAATTTAATAGACTAGTGTTGCATGTAGATTTTCCTCCATTAATGGGTTGTGTGCATTGCTTCAAAAAACCCTAAATCACATTAAATGTAGTTAATACAATGTACAATTGACACTACGTTTCAGACAGGTGGAGTGAATGGGATTTCTAGCAGGGGCAGAGGATTTTAAAAGATTCGCACTCTGAGTTAATTGGGAAGCCATACCTAACCACTATCCCATATCCAAATATTTTTAAACTAAAGGGGTCTTCTTATATTAAACTTTTCACAAAGGAGTATAGTCTAATACTCTACTTTTACCTAAGCCCATTTGGTTGTTTTTATTGTGTGATTATGTGTATGGTCTAATGGATGAGGCCTAGGTTGTAAATCCCAAATTCGTTTGTAATGTAAACATATGGTAATGGTTTATATGTATGGTCTAATGAGTAAGGTTTAGGCCATAAAATCCCAAAGTCATTTGTATTGTTAAGACTGTGGTAATGGTTATAGGTACAAACAGATAGGAAAGTAATTATAATTATAGGACTTTATATAAACATTGAAATGGGGAATAATCACTTATTATATCTTCGATTTAAAAACATTAAGTTGAATGGTAATGAAAGTTGACGAAAGTAAGGACTCTAGTAAACTCTCAGATTCAAGCTATATAATAGAAAGCCTACTTTCTTGAATCCTGAAGTTATTCATGGATAAATGTACAAACTATTTTATTTTTTTTGACAGTTTTTAAGGTACATTACATATGTTATCAGAGTAAAAAGTTACAACACTGGGTCTGAATAGGGCCACATTAATTTCTTAGTATATAATTCGATTTATGTAAAACTAATAAATCTCATGGCTACGAAAAGAAAGCCTTTTTGTTTTTTGATAATTATGGCATCTTAGGAGGGTGCAGAAATCAGGATGGAAGGAAATCCACAACAGTGACCTCCTAGAGATCTAAGAAAGAATAGTGATGGAAGCTCACCCATGGGGGTGTTGGAAACAATGAGGAATCTTATTGTTGAACTGCATATTTTCAAGGCCGACAATGAAAAATTGAAGAAAGCACAATAGGAACAACAAGAGATAAATGAAGTCCTGCTGCGTAGTATAGTAACCAAGAAAATCCCAAAAGACGATAACCATGATGAAGAGGTCAGAAAAACGGCCTCCAAGAACTCTGGGATGGAAACAGAAAAAGGAGACAGTTCGTCTAAAGGGACACCTTGAAATGAAGACAAAACTAAACCGGATAGAAAAGAAAACAAGTAGACCACCTGGAAGGAGAATTTAAAAAGATTAAACCAGCTACCTTGTATGGAGAATCCAGGATAGAAGAATAAGCTGAGGCTTGGTTGTTGGACATCAAAAATTACTTCCAGATCTACAACTATTCCAACAACATGAAGGTCAGAATGGCCATATACAATTTGAAGGGGAAGGCCAGCATTTGGTGACAGGACCTGAAATTGGCCAAGGACCTAAAGGAGAAACAATTGGAATGGTCTGACTTTAAGAAGTATTTCAGGAAACAATACCTTTCTGAAAACCGTTATGAAAGGAAGACGAAAGAAATACTTCAGAAAGTGTACTACAGAAAGTGTATGACTCTAATTAGCTGGGATAACCCAGCTGACAAACTCATGGTTGGACCAATGATGCTCCAAGAAATGGAGAACATGGTAAGAAAGTTAGAACAAAGCTTACAAGAAGCACAGGACAGACAAAATTGCAAGTGGGAGAGCATGTTTATTTGAAGGTCAAAGCCCAAAAAAGATCATTGAAGTTAGGGAATTGTGCCAAGTTGACATCCAGGTTTTGTAGGCCCTTCGAGATACTAGCTCGAATGGGACCCGTAGCTTATCAAATTGCACTTCCAGCTAATCAAAGAATTCATAATGTATTTCACATTTCCTTGTTGAAAAAGTATATTCACGACCCTACTCATATGATTGATTGGAACTTGGTGCAGGTGGAACCCAAAGGCGAGTTACAGGTGGAACCCCTGCGCATTTTGGACTGGAGAGAAGTAGTACTTTGGAATAGAGTTGTCTCTTAGGCAAGGTGCAATGGAAGCACTTTAGTCCTGAGGAGTCGACTTGGGAGTTTGAGGGAGATTTGCGGAAATCTCATCCAATTCTATTCCAAGAAAGGAACGAACATTGAGGATAATGTTTTACTCATCCATTTTTGGCAATTCCGAATTTTGAATTTGATAATTGTAATTAATTATTATGATTGTTGGGTAGAGATTTGATTTGACTTAACTAACTATTTGACTATGACACTTGTATACAAATATAATATTTTATATTGATTGCAGGAGGACAAATGGAACAACCATGTTAAAATTAGTTGACCATGACTCCATGAGTGGGGAACATGTTGGAACTACCTCTAGGTTGATTGTTACAAGTGGCAAATCAGTGATTTGGCCATTGGCAGCCCCTGAAAATCAGGGATTTAGAAAGCTGTGAAAATTCCCAAGGGAGGGAAAAAAGGACCTAGGAAAATTGTTAAATAACATATGTGAGAAGGCAGGACGCTACCAAGTATGCTAGGGAAGGAGACTATTGATTTACTTGCTGTTATGAACACTACTTGAGTGTGAGGAAAGGGAAATTGTTGGAGCAGTAGGACATTGTTGAGGAGAAATTTTTTCCAAGTTCGCCCTCATGGATTCATGGTTAGGCAAGGGGGTGAATCAGGCAAGTAGTTTGGCTGCTCTGTTCTATGGTTGGGAGGAATGTGGTTGTTCCCTTTGTCTTTCAACATATTATTTTAGATATGTTATTTATGTCCCTTCTCTGGCTAAATGTGATATGGATGCATACATGATAGAATGCATCTGTTAATTCTAACTAGAAATAATATTAAGGGCGAAAGATCAAATGCCTCCTTTTGAAGACTTAGGAACTGCTAGAATGTCTCTATACTAGCTCGGAATGGATTATCTTTGTTGTATCACATTACTGTTATGAGTACTAATTCCTGAATCTACACCAGCTAAAAGGATATGGAAACTGCACAGTTTATATATATATATATATATATATATATATATATATATATATATATATATATATATATATATATATATATACGTATGGACGTATACTTATTTTATGGTATATAAAGGCATGTGTAGCAGTAGAATAATTAACTAAGATTTCTTCCATGTACCAACTGAATAGTCATGATTTTTAGGAGATAGCCATATGGAAATGACCTTGGAAATACCAATAATTATTATAGAACACCTACAACATTCACACATCTTTATATCAACTGGTGTTTAATGAAAAAGTTATAGGACAAATTGGCCTATGGGTCCACAGGTTGACATGTTGGAAATTATATTTGGAGTGAATCGAATTATCACAATTTAATTACCAAAATTAATCATGAGAGGTGCGAAGGCCCAGGGAAGAAGGGACATGCCGAAACTTCACATACCCATGAATAAATTCATAACTGTGTAAATAACACCATAATCACCTAGAAATTAAAAAGGAAAACCTTTAAAACAAGTACAATAGTTGCAATTTGAATTCATTTATCATCATGCGATTTGGAGTCAATTACAGATAATATATACATATAGCTGGAAATAGCCAAGCACCTTTATTCATTTGAAAATCCTTTCTTAGAAGGAGCCAATATGTCGGTAGTACATTAAACCAATGAAATAACCAGTATGCCATTACAGGTAGGCAGAAAGGAAACCCTGAAATTCTTTTAAGAATAATATTACATATCTCATCCGGAATTCAAACAAACAAACACCTGATATTGTGTTTTATTCCAATGATAGAAATTACCATCACAAAATGGGTTACCCTTAATCAAACGATACCGAAATCGGAACATAACTACATTGTTAATCAAAGGATTGGCAAGGGACCACTCCCTTCCACTAGAACTAAAAGAATGTGATAGAGGGGGTTACGTTCATGGAACCTGATTACCTTTTTCTCCAAGAATAGGTGTGGATATCCAAAACTTCTTGCCGATGAGGACTCTGCAAAATTTGTACCAGTAAAATATTAGTAACTTAATATGCCATTGAAATTTTAGAACGATATGAAAGTAGGGTGAATGAAAGTATCCATGGAATAAAAATATATCACTTGATACCGTCACATCCAAACATGGCCCCATCATTAGTTAAAACATCCAATTCAAGAAAGAAGTGATACAAGAAACTATGGATTTTGTAATTATAATAGTAGTTCCAACGCCGATTCTAGAGACACTAAAACGATGAATGAATATACTCTGAGGTATAGACAAGATACATATAATATACTAGACAAAATCTTCGTAAGGAAACACCATCGAAATACAATTAAGATGAATGATAAATACAAGATTTTGATTTTTCTTAAAATTTAGAAGAAAGGATTAAAGTAACATCGAGTGATTTAGCCTATTAATAGACCATGGTAAGCCAATATAGAACCCATAAATATTTATCAGTTACAAGGGCTCTCTCTTTGGGGTTACAGGTTATGGGTGAGGATGGTATACAAGCGAAAGGGCCCTTTGAGGCAGATGAGTGGAGATGGATTGGGAAAACATACTAAATGGAGTATAACTAGCCATGGTAGGAATTTAGAGCCTACGATACAATAAAAACTCTTTTAATATGGACAAGGAAATACTGCAATTATAGTGCAACGCTATCACGCTAATAAACTTAATTTCTGGAATCAAATCCAAGGAAAATCCTGTAGAAGCTCAATACCAACCAATGAAACAGGATGGTGAAGCAGAGAGAAAACAGTATGCCCTAGAGGCAGTGTACTTGTGAATCACCAAGAAAACAAAGGAATGTGGTATCAACCCTTTCGGAGTTTCCAGAATAGACAAAAACGTGGTAATAAAATTACTTAGTAGAGGGGAGGAAATTCCATAACCTTCCTGGAGTTTTGGCAATAAGAGAATAACCTCTTACTGATAGTATAATCATTGTGGCACGTAGTTTACCCATAATGGTTGCAAGAGGAAGAGAACTTGGCCACAAATCTATGACTAGAGATGCAGAGGTAACGAGAAACTTATCAGTGGGTTAGATAGCAATGTTGCCTCCTCTATGAGAAAAACCTCACCGTTGTTTCCCTTCGCCAAGAAATCAGAGTCACAGAGCTAGACTTCCGGAGAACCTTCCCACAACACAATCCATTAACCTAGTGAAATCCTTCCTCGGAGAATGAGGTATGTGGGTACAAATGACCAACTGATGAGATAGACTTGTCACGCCCATATTGGATAACAGGTCAGATGATGGTCTCGACTATAGCATGTACCCTACCCCTCTTTAATGCCCTGGCCAGGATTAAGTGCATATCGGACCTACCCCTCTTTTGGTATTCAATGAGAGACTGAGTAAGGAAGCGCATGTGCGACTCATTGAAACATTTAACCCTAAATCAAAATAAATGCAGTTAATACAATGTACATTTGACACTACATTCAGGCATGTGGAGACAAATGAGATGTTTCAGTGCATATTAGACCTAAACCCTAAATCACATTAAATGCAGTTAATACAATGTATAATTGATGCTACGTTTCAGACAGGTGGAGCCGAATGGGATTTCTAGCATGGGTAGAGGATTTTAAAATATTCACACTCTGATTTAATCGGGAAGCCTTACCTAACCATTATCCCATATCCAGATACTTTTAAACTAAAGGGGTATTCTTATATTAAACTTTTTGCAGAGGAGTATAGTCTAATACTCTACTTTTACCTAAGCCTGTTTGGTCATTTTTATTGTCTGATTATGTGTATGGTCCAATGCATGAGGCCTAGGCTGTAATCCCAAAGTCGTTTGTAATGTAAACATATGGTAATGGTTTTAATGTATGGTCTAACGCATAAGGTTTAGGCCATAAAATCCCAAAGTCATTTGTATTGTTAAGACTGTGGCAATGGTTGTAGGTACAAATAGATAGGAAAGTAATTATAATTACAAGACTTTAAATAAACATTGAAATGGGGAATAAGCACTTATTRTATCGTCGATTTGAAAACTTTAAGTTGAATGGTAATGGCAATTGACGATAGTAAGGACTCTAGTAAACTCTYAGATTCAAKCTATATAATAGAAAGCCTACTTTGTTGAATCCCGAAGCTATTCATGGAAAAATGTACAAACRATTTTTTTKTTTTTGACAGTTTTTCAGGTACATTATAGAAATTAAGGTGGTAGTTGGTCGTAAATAATATGGTGGATAAATACATGAGAGGCCCCATAGTCATTTGTTAGGGAGGTTGGTTTAATAGTTTTGGGATTTCAATGAACATAGATTGAGCATGGAGGGGAATGGTATTCTCATTCATGATCATTAATTCAAATGGAGATAGGAGAAAAAGGATAGTTCACACAATGGAAGAAGGAAGATCTCATGAATCCCATTGTAATCCTGGCCAAGATTTAAATTGATGGTTAGTTTGAGGCTTTTGAGAGGTGCATAGCCCATATTTTTGCCAAAGAGGAAGAACCCGGTGAGGCCTAGATGTAATGTTTTAAGTGTTAATTTAATAGACTAGTGTTGCATGTATATTTTCCTCCATTAATGGGTTGTGTGCATTGCTTTGAATTGCATTGTTGTGTGCTCCTAGTAATTACAACATCTATAGTTAATAGACTGTCTACACTACTAATGTATTAGCGCATGTTTGATCCCCACATGTGAGTGATAATGACACACTGATGTTTTGACATGGTAAAACGCTATGGGGAAACATCCAAGACCCTTTATAACATGGGCACTTGGACCAATTTATTAATGCGAAAGAAAAATATTGCATAGAGATTTACAACAAAATTTATCGCAATCGGTCATCAGTAAAAGACCCTTAGTAAAGAATGATCTCTAGAAGAGGACAGGCTAAGTGGAATCCAGGTAGAAGAAACCCACATGAGTGCTCCAAAGTTTTTGAGGAAATTATGAATCCCTTAAAGTTCGAGGGATTCCTATAGGAAGAGTAGGATAATTCAACTGAACATGTTTCAAGTGTGGACCACAAGGGCACCGAAATTATATGTGTCTAGAGAATTTATATGTTAGTTGAATAAAAGAATAAAAAACATGTAAATCTCCATTAGTGATTTGTTCTAGACATAAAGTGATCTAATGACTCATATTTGATAGATTCGACCGACCCCACTCATATTTTTCGGGGGTGATGCACCTTCAAACCATGTTGTCTCACAATGTGTTCATCCTTTGGTTGATGAAGTTCTCATTCTGATACAATCTTCGACCGAACCCACTCTTCTTTTCAAGGGTGATTTTCCTTCAAACCATGTTGTCTCACAACCTATTCAGCCAGTGGTTGAGGAAGTGGTTGTTCCGATGAAATATTCAGTCGACCCCACTCTTCTCTTGGAGATTGTTGAGCCTACCAAATGGTCATGCAGATGCAATCTTCGGTTGATCCCACTCTTCTCTTGGAGAGTGTTGAGTCTACCAAAGTGGTCATGTCGATGCAATATTTGGCTGATCCCATTCTTCTGATAAGGAGTGATGTGTATACCGACTATGTTTTTATCATTTCCAGTTTATTACTTTCAGAACAAGGGGACATTCCGTCCACTTCGATCACACCCCCTCCAAGTCCTAGGATGGTTTCCTTTGATTGGAATGACCTTGTTGAGCCTCACCTTCATTATTATATGCCTTTTCAAATAAGGTTTGAATTTAATTCAAAAAACAGTTACCGATGTATTGTAGATGATGGAGAATCTACAAGTATTTTATCCTCCTAGGATTGGAAACCTTTGGGTTCTCCCGAGCTTGTGACCACTTCGAATGAGTTGTTGGATTTTGACAGATGTCCCAGTGAATATTTGGGGATTCTTCCTCAATTTCCTATCTCATTAGGTGGTAAGATTTTCCTTGTTTATGTTATAGTGGTGCAAGCCCCATTATATTTCAATATGCTTCTCGGGTGTGATTATGTATATGCTATGAACATTGCAGTGTATACTCTCTTTCGGGTGATGAATTTCCATCACAATGGAAGCATTTTCACTATCAACCAGTTGGCATCCGATAATCACCATCCTAATTCAGCGTTATTTCAAGATGCCCCTTTATATATATAAATTATTCATGTAGACTCTACCCCGCCATAGGTAAATTATGTGGCATCTTATCCTCCGTGTTCAATTGATCTTAAGTAGGAACTTGTTCATGACTCATTTTTTCCTTCATGAGACTTGGTCTTAGTAATTGATCCATTGGTTTATCCAATGAGGGAATGGGATCCCTTTCTTCGCCCACTTGGTCTGAGTGATATTGAGTTTCCTTTTGAGTTTGATCTCATTGTTTGTAGATCCTCAAGCCCTTGTGCTTGTGATTCTTTGTTGATAGACTCTTCTATTCCTGGGCAGAACCTTCATCATCATATGGAATATGGTCAATTTGCTTCCCGATTCGGGACTGTCAACCCTCCTCGTTTGACTGATTTATCAGATTTTGAATTTCCTTTTGATGAGGCTATCCTTGAAGCCATGACTATGGTTTCTATATTATGAGAAGACTTACACCGTGGTTTGTGTTTTCTTCCCTTTTGGGAGACTTTCCAGGTTGACTATCGAAAAGACTCTTGTTCAGATCCTAACATTGGGATCTAATTGAACTACTACCACGCATGAGCCGTAATCGAGTGTGGTGCTTTGTACCATATTGTATAGTCAGTGTATGTTGTTTTCAAGTTTTGTATTCAATAGAACCTCTTATTTTCTGAAGTCTCTATCTATATTGGATTTATTACCTTCTGTATGAGTTTTATTTGCCTTATAACACTACTACATATTGTAAAAATTCCGATGTTTTATTTGCGGCGTTACGGACAAAATTGTCCATATTGTTGCAAAATAGAGGAAATTAAAAAAAAAAAAAAATCATGTTGCCCGATAACATCGCTCTTACCACGTTGACATCTCTCTTTCCACGTTAACGTCGGTCTTGCCACATTTTCCACTGGAACGTCTCTCTTGCCACATTTGTGAAGATATATGTCGCAATTGCCACGTTTTCCACTAGAACATCTCTCTTGCTATGTTTTCCACATGGAACACCTCTCTTGCCATGTTTGTGAAAGGTATGTCACAATTGCGACATTTTGGAAACTAGGTTTTCCCCTCCAACGGTCACCTTAATATGTTCACCAAGTCAAAATACCAACGGTCACTTAGGAATTTTTTACGTCGAAATTGCGACGTTACAAAATCTATAAATATGTTGCATATGATGGATGTTGCGACAAGTTTGCTATAATAACGACGCTTCTTACTTCTTGAAGAAGAAGTAATGAGTAAACTGGAGTTCCAACAGTGCAGTAAAGAGGATGCTCTAGTGATCTTTTAACAAAGGGAATCTTGCATCTTCACATGAGATATCATCAAGACAAGATGGTAGAGGAAAAGTATCAGTGCCATTATTCAATTCAATATCAACATCGCACATCGTGTCTTGAGAAAAGCTAGGGTTTGCAATGAAAAGCATAAGGTATATGTTGCAACCATTATCTCTGCCTGGGACTTCTTCTAATGACCATTTTTCTAGACAAAGGGAAGATACCATGCCCACTGGGCACTCTTCATCATTAGTAATATCTTCCACCGTTAAAATAGACATGGATTAGGGATTAGGGTTTAAGTGTTTAAGGGTTGATGTCTAAGGGGTTAGGAAATTTAGGGATTTTGTGTTAAGAGATTAGTGATTAACTAAGGTTGAGGGATTAAGGGTTTGTGTAAGGGCTTAGGGTTTGGCTTGCTAGGTTTAGGGTTTATGTAATCTACACTCAATAGCAAAACACAAAAAAGAGAGATGTAATGTGAATGTGAATGTCATGGCTAGTCCCAAGGGATCATGGCAACAACGTTGTAAAATATATGCAGGGAAATATAATATAACATAATATTATATTGCAACTAACCAATCAATATAAAATATATGCAGGGTAAATACCTCCCGCATATAGCATAATATTAACATAAATAAAGACTTTAAAATACTCTTGGTTTCCTCTTCTCCTAACATAGTTTTATGTGGAAAAATAGTATTAGGTTTATACTTCTGCACTACCCTCTTGAGGGTTTTTCTTGGTGGCAGATCCAAATCCACAAATGTTGAGTGAAATAAAAATAATTTTTTACCACTTAGAGAGGCCTTCCCTACTCCAAGGGCCCAATGATTGTTGATTTTTTACCTTCTCAAATTTCTTATTAACTTTCTACTAGGATAGGGTGAGGAAGGACCTCCTTCCTTGAGTTGATTTAGTTGAAGACTGTGTTGGGACAACTTCCAACACCTCCTCAATTATAACTTGACCTCCTTCATGCTTCATCACCATTTATATGAAGTGATACTTATTATTAGTGCTAGGAATATAATCAACGCCATAATTTTTAGAAGAGTTCAAACTACTAGAATAAAAAACAATGATCTAATCTTTCCTTGTTTTATGAAAATCAAGTCTCTTTCGGAAAGAGGTCTCCTCCTCATTAGTGATAGGAACCTTCTACTCAGTGCCTTTGATTTCTAATCTTTTTTCATATCCACAGTACCTTTCATGCATTTCTTAATTAGAGTGTCTTTTGAACTAGAATTCATCTATTTGTCATCCTCATCTTGTCTAGTACCTTTTTGTGCCACAAAAAATAATGGACATCCTCTAGATAGCCTGATGCAGGTGGAACCTTGAACATGTTAGCATTAGGAAAGTCTCCTTCCTCCTCTCCTTCAAGTTCATTTTCATTGTTTGTTTCTTCATTTAACATGGCA
>ML790639.1:292503-380917 GCA_009831015.1 Picea engelmannii | reverse complement strand
TGTCTTCTATGTTACGAAATTTTTCAATACTTCCATGATCTCCCCTTTTAAACCATCTATCTTAGTATCCAACTTAGCTTCCATTGAATCCATCTTAGTATCCAACTTAGCTTCCATTGAATCCATCTTATTTTGTAGTTCATGTATGTCCCTATGCATTTCTTCACCTTCATCAAGAGTCCAAGTAGGATTTTTTGGAGGCTTATTTGGTGTAGAAGTTCCCTTTTTGGGTGGCATGTTGGCCAAGTATCACTTTTGAACCTTGATTTTGAGGTGGTTCTGCTATACAATATTTCTTCTGTTGTATCTCCCAATTTTCAGCCCTTTTGGGTATGAAACTTTCTTTTATGTATTTCTCTGATATTTCTTCTCTGCAATGCCATAGGTCTGATCAAAATTGGATGTGCCAAGTGGAATTTACGGTAACTTCCCCACAACTTGCCGATTTTTGGCCTTTCCAAGAGATATCACTTGTATAGTGTGCCCTGCACAAAATAATTGATATAAAATTCTGAAACTTGCACCAGAAATACTATAAACTGTCCACGATCCAATGAAACTAGTCCCACACAATTTGGATACTCTAGGAAGAAGTTATGATTGTTTTACCTGGAACACCTTCTTGAGACTAGTCAATAGGACTAGTCAGATACCATATCTTACACAGGGTGTATCTACAAACTTAAGATTACCCAGAAGCTTAACTTTTTACCATAGATACCTTACAAATTTCTGTAAATAGCCTCCAGAGTTCAGGGTCTGAAACATTACAGAAACGTTTTTATAGCGAAAATTTCGCAATGACTCAGTTCAGGATGATTCCATAACCCAAATTATAAGGCCTCGGGAGATGAATTTTGAACCCAACGTACCTTAATCCATCTACTAAATATCCTCCAAGCCGTTCCTTCTGAAATGTTGTAGAAAAAAATTTATAGTGAAAATGTCAAGGTGTCTCAGATGTAGTAGTGAAACCACAAGGTATTACATTTATTTGCAACCATTAAAATAAACAAAACAATCAAGTAATCTACAACCAAACTTAATACATTTGTGAAGTAAATCTATAGCCATAGAGATAACTAAAACAAGTGAATAAAACAAAAAATATATGTGAAAATATATAGACATGGAAGTAAATTAAAACAACAAACAATCCAATCCATGAGCATAGGGGCTTCAACTACCAATTGTAGCTTCAAAGTGGGCCCTTACCTCAAAGCAAGAAAGGTGTTGAATCCCTCAAACTAAAACACTATGTGTAATAAGCAATTTAGAACAAAAAAACAATATTATCTTAAATTCAAAATTGTATTGTTCCAACTAAAAGAAAACCAATTCTATATTTGTTTGGCTAACCCATTAGATCTCCTCCATCCTTCTTAAAGAAAAATAAGTTTTGAATTCTCCCATGATGAATCTTAGGTTACCCACTACTTCATTCAATTGCTTCCTACAATACAGAAACATTCATACATTTAGATCCATCCCGAGTTGTGGCTGAGTTGTGGAGCTATAAACTCATCCTGGAAATAATGGCCACTCCATCTCATATTTGACTCAAAGTTGTGCATCCAAAACGAGGTGGCACTCCCTGTAAATTAGTCTTGAGTTTTAGTGATGGGATCATGAATCTACAATACAATAATAAGCTTTTGGAAGAGTTTTAATCCATCCAATATAGTAACCATAGCTCTTGGAAGGGTTTTAATCCTACCTTGGCATTCTTGGAATAAAGTGCACTTCTTTAATGTTGATACAGGTAAACCTACAATGATCATAACTTATACCAAGGATAAGGGTAGTAGATTAGCATTGAAGCATATATTAATATTTGGAAACCTAACAAACACAAGCATTCCATCATAATGTCTCATAATAAATTCAAAGCATTTCAATTAAAAAGAAACTACTAGTTAAACCTGAAGTGGCTAGTAATGAATTATCCTTATAATGTCTTGCCATAAGGGAATACTTAGACATATAAGAGGGAAAATGGATGGAAAAGGATTATCAAAATGGTTAATTCTAGGGCTCATCATACCCCCCAACTTGAAGGATTGCACACCCCTCTATTACAAGTACACAAAAAATGTGCCAAATTTGACAAAAAACTAGAATATTTTCTTTATTCCTTAGCTTTCAGTTGTCCTTCCTTGTAGGTATCCCTAAGATTGTAGGCTAGAAAGTAGGAAACCCATTTATTGTTATAGTAGCTTGAATCTCTCTCAATGTCTTTCCTTGTCTATTCCTTTGCATTAGTGTTGAAATCTCTTGTACTCTTCCAATTAGGAATTGGGTGTAACAATAGTGGAAATATAACATATCCAAGTAAATGTCACTCTCCTTAGAGTGTTAACATACATTTTGGATCTAGAAAAGGATGTTCTAAGGATGTTGAATTTCTAATTCTCTTCTCAAACTAGAATTTTCATTTTATAATTTCTTCATTATGTCTAAGTATTGCAATTTAAAGCTATTATACTTTTCTTGCAATTATAAATTACTTGATTGTAGTGTTCCAATGAGATGACTCCTTTATCATTTGAATTTGTAATGGACTTCCATTTAGCAGCTTCAGCTTCTTAAACTTTCAGTTTTCTAAGCAATTTCTCAACCTCCTTTGTTGACTCAGTAGCATGCTCTGTCTCTTTCATTTTCTCAATGTTGTGAAATTAGATTTCTTACTCTTTCAAATGATTGAGACCTTATTCTTTTATATGCATTCTATTCCATTTATTTATATAATAATGGAATATATGGCTCTATTACAAACTTAGGGTTTACCTAAACAAGGGAATCCTCTTATCTAGATCAATACTTTAGCATGATTATTAGCAGAAGGATCCACTTCCTCATAATCTAGAATTAGTGTTCTTGTTTCCTCTCTTTGCATAGGTTTTCCTCTTTTTGAAATCCTAACCCTTTGTGGGGTTTGAGTATTCAACTCTCAAACATTGTTTGGTAGCCTTTGGTGTTTCTTCTTTAGATGATTCAAGCACCACTCTACTATGTAATAAGCACTTTTTTGTGACTGATTATCTTATTTTCTCAAACCCTACTACAACTTTGATTCTTTATGAGTGAATGCATTGCTTCATACAACTTAGCTCACTTCATCTATCACTTTAGATTCCAAAGGAACTACTGGAGCCACCACATATTACTCTATCATTAAATTCAAATATTTTAAACATGATGAGATGTGATGATGAGACAACATCCTCTCCCCCACTAAAGTATTTGACCACCCTTGATCAACAAGTATCGTCAATAAAGAACCATGAAATATGTGATAAGGATAAATGATAAAGGGTTTATGGTATTTAGTGGGTCAGGTAAATTAATAGCCACATCATTATTAACCTAATATTATGGTTAAAAAAAATATTTTAACTAAATTGCTAAGAAATGAGATAGATATACCTAAGGTATCATAAGAACCCTATATTAAATAGGTTCTATGTCATAACGGAATGGGTTGGAACTTTCTTTATTCTCTTTTCTTTAGTGTTGACTTTACACAAGTTGAAATTCTTATTTGTCACTATTTTCCTTAGTGTTGAGTCATCATCATTTTAATTTAAAAATCGACTCAATAGTACCAGGTCTCCATCAAATATATCATCTTCAAAGTCTTCGACATAATGAATATGAAAATATCATGTAACCAATTGGAACAATAACTAGGGACACAGGTGCGAGAGGGGAAATGTATAGCCCTAGGGGTACATTAGCTCATAATTATGAATGGCACGTCGAAACCATGACCAATAATTAGGTGGAATCATATGCCCTATTACAATGTCTCAATCTAGCCACCTCTCTGCAAATTAGAAAACTCACAGTGTTGGGAGATTCTAGTTTAATTATAAAGCACATGAAATCAAACTCCATCCCCTCAGATATTCACCTCGAATCAATTCTGCTAAGGCTTCGACATACTTGTAAAAACTTTGACACATTGGAATGGTTCCACATCCTACATGAACATAATGTGGTGGATAATCTTAAATCTGACTCGACCACTAAGAAAAATGGGGAGGATCTCTACATCAATAACCGAAGGTATGACCAACCTATACCATATTCCACATCACATCTTAATCGAACCCAAATCATTTTGGAAAATGGTGCAAGGCATGGACGACGGATAAGGCTCACCCACCCCTGAAGCATGTATGATTCACTACCCTCGTCTGCTAATGAACACCCCACTCCAGATACCAAGCGTCACAGTGGGATAATGTCTCGACCGCTCATGGTTTCTAATGCAACTACTTTCTAATTTATTTTGGGAACTATCGAACATGGAGCAAACCTTTTCTAGTGCATTAGCTCTAATCCCTCTCTGTTGTCTCCTTTGTTGAGGTATGGGACTACTTATGTGTTGGAGGTACCTTTCTTTCTAGTCTGGCTTTCTTTTGTAGAAATAAAAGTCTTGGAGTTTGTTGTTTGGATCTGGTTGGGGGAATTATATTGTTGGATTAAACCCAGTGCTATATCTCTAGTTTGGCATCCCCTGTCTATATCTCCAGGCTTATCTTGTGAACTCTAGTATTCTCAATTTGGAATTTATTGGTTCATCTTGGGAACTATAGAGCTTGGTGTTCATGCTCCCTATTGTCTTGGCTTTAGTTCATCACCAACCATAGCACCTTTGTTGAGGTTTAGAACTAATTACATGTTAGAGGCATCCTTCTCTCTAGTTGGCCCTTCCTTTATAGAATTTACTATTTTAGAATCAATAGTTTGGGACTGGTTGGGGGGAATCCTTTGCTAACATATGTTTGGTGATGTCTCTCCATTTGGGTACTCTCAGAATGTAACTCTTGGCTGAGAGGAGATGGACCTTCACGAGATTTGGAACATTTGTCTATCTCTTCAATGGAACGAGTGCACACTTAGTGAGCTAATCACCTCCTTTTGATCTCACCTTGAAGTGGCACACAAACTAGAATGTAGTTTCAATATCAATGTTGAAATAATCATGGGAATGTTGGTGAAGCAAAAGGAACAATGAGATGCATTAGAAACAAAGGTTTATGAATTAAGTCGGCAACGAGGCTCAACATCATTAGGACGACAAGAGGAATATTCTTCAACCTTCTCCACCATAGGATCATACTAGATTCAATTGCAATTGTCCCCTACTATTCAGGATAGTGACCATGAAAGGATCCCACACCAGCTTGTAAGATCTAAGAAGAAAAAATATGGGGACAACACAATCATGAAAAATATAATCCATCTCTAAATTTCTAGCAAATATGCCTTGTATAGTTTATTTTCTAAATCTAGTAATAGTTTCTCTAATGTATGGCCCTTCATAATATTTTGGACTCTGTTTTAAGCTCTATATGGCCTTATATATAGTTAATTTAGAGAAACTTATCGAGTCTATGAACAATGGCATCATCACGAGCTACATTTCTTATATATCTCTATTGTAAGCCTCGGCTTCAGCCTTTTTATTTAATATAAATTTCACAGTTTGTGTTAAAAAATAAGTAAGTTGGAACAATAAAGTAATCATTTCTAAAAGTGTAATACAATAGGCTAGAATATTCATTCTTGAGAAAACTGGAACATTTTGGATTTTTTTCCAGTTTAACCATTTTTAGTGTTGCAAGTGGACAACTCTGCAAGAAATTATGTTGATGTGAACTATGCAACAAATTATTTTTTGTGTGTGAACTCTAGAGCATTTTCTATTTTTTAGAAGCTCCATAGCAAAACCTATAGCTTAAAAAAATTGTAGCATATTTTGTTTTTCATGAACTCTATAGCATGGCCTATAGCTCATAAATTATGTAGCAAATTATATATTTTTGCGAACTCTATAGAAAAATGCAAAGTAGATGCTAAAGTGAGTGCACAATGGTAGAATGTTGTAGCCTAATGTCCTCAATAACATACTTGAAGGTGTTGATTACCAAACACAAATGAAAATCTGGAGTATGGGTGTAGCTTGCATTTGTGTTGATTCCTTTACGGTTGTGACACATATCTTGAATGCAGACTTTATACTTGGTTCTTCTTTTAATATCCCTTATCTGCTTGATTTCCTTGTTGTAATTTGGACTAGTGACTATAGTGGTTAATCCATGCATGAAACTTGGACTATGCTATGTTGGTTTATCCTTATATTTTCACCATCATCTTTGTTGAACGTTGAGATATCATGGGTATTATGCCTTGTTTGACCATGGAGTAATTCTCCTTTGATAAATTGGCATCCATGTTTTTAGGTATAAGATGGATGGTTAGAGTCTCGTATTTTATGTATGAAACTTACAAGAGTTGATGGAACCTTTGTAGATGACATGCAAACAAAGTTAGATAGGCATAAACCATGATCATTGATCTTGAAATGATGTAGTGGGGAATTATAAAACCCGTTTTCTTTTTTTCTCTCTCTTTTTTAAAAATGGAATTTCCAATCTCCTATTTTTCAATTCTACTCTTCACTATGGTGCCTCAAGGAGGTTTTCACCATTAGGTCTATTTTTTGTAGATCAAAACTCACCAAATAAACTGGTTTTCAAACCAATATCTATTTTATGATGCCTCAAGACCATAATATTTCATTATTATAATTTTTATTTATTTTTTCCTATATGGTCTTTATTTCTTCTATACTAAAGGCAGAGGTGCCTTCAATGACATTCTATTGTGGTTATCTTGATAAAGTCTTAGACCTCCTTATTGTTGTTGGACAATTTTGGAGCTTGCAGGTATACTTGGAAGTTTCCATGAATGATGCCTTCTCAAGCTAGTGAGGTCATTGTTTTGTAGTAGTAGAGGACATTGAGTTTTCTTGAAGTTGTTCTTGAGCAACGATGTCCTCAAAATAAGGCTCATGGTGAATACTTTACTTCCATATCACAGTATACTTTACTTCCATATGATTGTCTCTTCACTTGTTTGCCAAAATCAAATCTTCATATTTCTAGATTGTGTCATTTTATTTGTCCATATGGAACTTATCACTTATAATATCCTTGTACAAATAATTCTTTCATCATGCAAATCTTCATCTTTTGGTTCAACAACTTGACCAATATTGCAACAAGATTTTAGGAACTTGCACTATAGAATCAAATATTTCTTTGTCTAAAGCATCATGTGATCTTGAACTTTTTGGATTTGTTGGTGACTTTCCCTTTCTATAGAAACTCATGTGACTCTTTCAATAAGAATTCCTTCAAATTTTGACACAACTGAGTTCACCTTGTTGTTCTCAAGTGTGTTACACATCAAAATGCCACACTTAAGTGTCGCAAGTGTCACAAAGTGATCTATGCACCTTGTTAAGTGTCACACACACTTTTTCAAGTGTCGTATGCACCTTACCAAGTGTCACACACACTTTTCCAAGTGTCACAACTCATTGACGCCATGAAAAACATTTTCCATGATTCCTAAGTCATATTCAAGGAAGAAACCCATCATTTCAAGGTCAGAAACATGCTTTTTACTTGGAAATTCGACCCATTTTGGGGCATTTATGAAGGGTGGCACCCCCATGTCCATGTATAGGGAGAGTCAGTGCTCCCCTTTCCATGTTAAGGGGGTGCCACTGGCGCTCTGTCTCTAACTTAGGGGACCACCACTTTGTTTAGACAGAAATGTGGAGAATCTCACCTTTTCCTGAGGGACAGCGCTGAAAAGATGAGGTTGGTTTTGCTCGAATAATATCCTATGACTCTATATTAGGATCAAATCTCAGCTCATGGAGCCATATCCTAAACCACTTCCCTAAACATCCCATGCTAGTTGAGCCACCCAATCTTATAAATTGAAGCCATTTCCATGGTAAAAGGGATGAATATTTCAGGTATCAAACCTTTGATCCTGGGAGAAAGAACCCATTGAAGCATCAAAATTTTGATCTCAATATTTTCACGGAAGTGGTTGGACGAGGAGAAACTAGAGAAGGTATGCATCAGACATGGCTTGTAAGTTCTTGTAATTTGTTTTCCAAATTAATATTAACTTGGCCTATTCCTTTCTCTATTGTGTTTACAATAGTGTTTATGCTTAAGTTAAATCGGTATAGATAGATCTAGTTTTTATCTAATGAAATATAGTAGAAGTAGAATTTGTTTCCCTTGTCTTGTAGGTCTCTTTGATTGTTGAAGGAATTGGAACAACGAGGAAAAAAGGACGGAGTAACGAGGACAAACTTTAGGAAACAGTTGTGTCTTCTTCATTCTATCTATAGGTTAATTAACTACATCTATAAGGAAAGTAGCAACCATTTGTTTACTTTTGTCTTTGGACCAAAGAAGGGGTCTTGGTCCAAAGGGGAGCTTAACCTGTCCGCATGACAACATTTCTCATAACAGAAAAATGGTGAATCCAATAGGGAAGGACTTTGACTAGTCTTTCCTTTGGTTCGTTTAAAACCCTTGTTTATGATTGGATTTTGTTTGTTTGATGCTTGATTATAATTCATTTCCCCTTCCCTCCTCTTCATCAAGAAGTTTACATAGTCATTGACTGATTCTCTATTGAATTTAAGCTTTTTTTTTTCTTTTTTCAAGCACTTTCAGGACCAACACTCCCCCATAGTGGCTACCAAGGTGCCACTAGCCTGACTCGCGCTCTCCTTTTGTCTTCTAGGGAGCACCATAGTGCTCTATTCCTTTGGCAACAAGGGTGGGAGTCTCTCCTTTTAGGTGGTTTCATGAATTTTTGTTTTGTTTTGCTCAGTCTGTTGTTAAGAGGATTTTAGCCCAGAGTCTTTTGGCTAGTCTTTGACTTTGTTTTGATTGAGAAATTGACATTCATCACTCATTTCATTTCCTTCTTTGAGTTTGTAAACTTATCCTAGTTGTGAAATTTTTATGGTTCCCTTGGGTTAACAACATCCCTTGGTTCATCCTACCTTTCAATTCTATGATCTTCATCTCGCAAAGTTTTCAGATTGCTTAACTGTTTGGAAGTTTTCATCAACTAGAATTTGCAAATGTTGTTTGGTATTTAGCCCTTTTTGTCTTCATTGAAACATCTCACTTTTTGAATGATTAGGAATCTCTTATTTACGGCAACCCAGCCTTGAATATTGATTCTTGCTACTCATTTTTTAGGATTTTCAAGAGTGTTTGCCTTCTTTCTCCTTTACATCTTTTGAGTTTCTGATTGAACAAGTTGTGAAGTCCATTATTATACTTGATTTCTTTCAGTTCTCATCATTTTTTTAGTGCACTTTGTGTGGATTCTTTTTTGCCTTGCCTTTCTTTGTGTCAAACATTGATCTCTTTCATTTCACTTGAAACTTAAGAAGCATAAATTTTTCATTTCTCATTGCATACATAATCGAACAAAGAAATTTTTGCATTCTTAGGAAATTGTTTTTGGTACATGTTTGAAAAAGAGATAGTTTTGCATGCTCATTTGGATTTCGGAAACATTTGCTTGGTATTTTGGCATCATATTTCTCCTAGAAATTGAAAAGTTGCATAAAATTTGAGTACTTTCTTATGTTAAGAAGAATATGACTCTTCTCCTTCCCATACATAGAATTCATCGAAAAGAAATTACATCTCATTCTTTTGCATTTTATTGGAGTCAAGTCTCACACATCATCAATTTGATCTATGTGAACCTTTTGAGTAAAAATCCATTAAAATCAACCACGCGTTAATAAAATCCACTAGACTTTTTTTTTGTTTTTAGCACACCAACAATAGCACAGGATTAGGGTCTTTGGACTAGGTAAAGTGAGTAAATCATCCAAGAGTGTTAAAAAAACTTTAGAACACTAAAGAGTGAACAAATCCAATTTTCCTATAAGCATAGCCGGGAACCCCCTCTAACATAGGGGCTAAACATGAGGTCTCTTGCGAAATACTAGTGGAGATTACCCCTACAAAGCTTGACCAATCGTAGCAAAAAGAGCATATATTGCGGGATTTTCTTAAGAAACCACTCATTTCATTTGGTCTCGGTGCTTTGTGAATCATGAATCCATTCGAGGTCCTCAGGAGTCTTACCAATCCACTTGTCTTCAGTTCTCTTGAAGAGTTTCAGACTTTGATATCTTGCCCATACGTTCTGTCCTAAATGTCAATTGTACCTGCATAGAGGCTGACTGTGAGTTGGTAAACTTAGTGGCATTTCCTAGGTATCTACAGAGGTGACTGTGGGGGGATTCCCACGATACCTGGGGGAAACGTCGTATCACACTTTCAGTACCCTTGCAGGGTGATCTCGCGAAAGAAAGGGTTTCTTGCACCGAGAAGGGCTATTACGTAGAGGTCGGGGTAACTCCTTCTCATTTCTTCATTGGCGGCTTGATATCTCATCTTCAGAAGATCCTTTATCTATTGTTTGCTTGGTTGGTTGCCTATTTTTTTTTTTAAGAGGTGTGTTTCTCTTATAGTTCGTAGTTGGCCTTAGGAAGATCTCGCAGCATGCAAGGTATCGATCCTGAAATTCACGAACATCAAATAAATCCTTCGAATGAAGGAGTTATTAATGAGGAAATGCATTATGAAGTCGGGAGTGTAGCTCTCATAAGTGACCACCATGAAGAAGAACCGGTCACAACATTTGTAGAAGGAATTTTCCTCCCAGTAAATCCTCCTATCATTGATCCACATGGCCCATTACTCGTTGAAATGCCATCATTGACATTTCTTGATGCTTATTCTTCTTACACATTATTGTTTGGTTTAGCCGTTAGGAGATCTTTTGGCATGAACCCATCATCTTTTGGTTTTCCTGGAGGACTTGGGAATTTATATTTATCCACAACTCCTATAGTTAATAATGATGGTACTTCTTCTTTACTAGGAACATTGGTGACCCAGGTAACCTAGACACAACCACTTGTGACTACATCTCCCTTCGCACATGGGTTAATATTCTTGCTTCACTATTTCCACACATGCACACACCAAGTGCTTTACTTGGTAATCCCATCAGTCAAATGGCTAGTAGTTAATTCATTCACAAAACCATGGTTACACAAGCTAATCACCCTCCCTCTCCAACTTTACAAATGGGTACAACTTTCATTGGAGGTCAATATTCAATTGGAGGCCAACCTTTAGCTGGGGGGAAACCTTTAGCTCGAGGGAAAAATTTTACTGGGGGTGAACCTTCAGCAATGAGGAAAACCCCTATGTGGGTGAAACATCCACAAACCTTGGGACAAGTTACTCCTGCAAGTCCATTTATCCCTACTAGCACTAGCCTATATCCTGGAAAACCATATCCAAGAATTGTTAATCCTTTGTGGGGTCAACCCAATCCGGTTGGCATTCCTCAGCAAGGAACTTTTCCTTATCAATCTATAAACCCCATGATTCTAACACAACACCCCCCTCAAACACAATATATGGTAGGTCCATCAGGCCAACCCCAATACATGGGGGGACCATTAGGTCAATCTTAGTATGTAGGAGGTCCATATTTTCAATCATAGTACATGGGTGGAAAACTAGGACAGCCACCATACATGGGTCGACAATCAAGACAACCACCTTACATGGGTGGAAAACCTGGGAAATCATTGTACATGGGGGGACCTTCAAGTCAACCACCATACATGGGAGGACCATCTAGTTTTTCCATCTTGCCACAACCTAGATATGGTCCTACTGGTGTTCCCATGCCACATGGTTACCACCAATATCCACATGATAACCGACAACTTCCATTTTTTTCTACATTAGATATGTTTGATATGTCACGTTTGACAAATGATCCCATTCAACATGTCCCATTTTGGCCTTCCAACCATGCCAAATTACCGTCTGACATCCTGACAATCATGTTATGGATTTCTAGTTATGGTGTTCTTCAAACTCTTTGATGGATGACTCCATTCATATGAGTATTTTTCATAGAATACTTACAGGTGCAATAGCCAAATGGTATATTGAGTTGCCACATAACTTCTTTGTCGAATTTAACTCTCTTTCCATGACTTTTTTTGACACATTTTCAGTTGCCTATATGGTACGAGACCAATATAGAGAGTTTTACCTCACTCCAACCATCCTCTTCCACCCACATATCTAATCCTTTTCATGAGTGGAGACGACATACACGGTTGATTAAATCTCAAATTTTGACCAATTCCTCATGGATTGGTTTATAAAGTCGCTCTTGCCACCCATCGCCAAAGATGTTGTTATGGGAGGTGTTGTTACTGAGGAGCAAGCTATCAGTCGTGCTCAATATTTAGACTTGGTATATTCCCAATATGACACACTTTCCAATCTGATCTCCCATGATCCTCGTCCGTCGAATGATCTGACAATACCTGCTCTAGAACTAGGTTCTGTTTTGAACACCAAAACTAATTTTGCTCATGTTCAAACCTCTGAGGTGAATGCGGTCCAATCCACTTCATCTCAACAACCTAGAGGTAAGAATAAGAACAAGGCTAAATCCAAGAAATCTTCTAACCAACAAGATACTACAAAGAATGTTGATACTCAACCAAATAGGAAAGTTAAGTTTCCTTGCATGATTTGTATGGAGGACCACTACATGAAAGACTGTCCTCATCGAGAGGAAGTCAATAAGTTTTTGAAAGGTACCTCCTTACCCACAGTGTTAATTGACCCTTTCTCGATTCAACAACAACATCTGGTTGCAAAAAATATTACCTATCTGCAAGGGGGCAACGCAGGTCATTCCTATCATGGGGATGCTTCCTCAAGCGTCGCTCAGGTCTTTATGTGTAAGGAGGAAATTAATTTAACTACCTGATCAAAGACTTATGACACTCTTCCAGGTAATCATGCCAATGGAAAGGCTATCGATCAATCCTCCACATCCACTCCTCCTCCATCTTCCACCCCTCTTAAAATTGAGAAGCTAATTTATGACGCAGTGTTGTGCTCGCCCAAGGGAAAAATTCGAAAAGTGACCTTTAATCCAAGTGTCCACGTCGCCCAAAACTACAATATTTTTTAAGATTTGGCGCAAGCACCTTGTGCTATGTCACACCTAAAAGTTCTACAGAACTTTCCAAGTCAACGTAGAACCCTGTTGTCAGCCATTGGAGCTATGGATCCAGAGGAATCAAATCTGATTATGTTTAATCTGGACTATTTTAAGGAGAGGCTCTCACATCACCTAGCATTCCAAATTCAAATTTTGGTTGGTGGAAAGAACATCCATCACATTGTTTTGGATGAAGGAGCCTCCACCTGTGTCATGTCTTTGTATTGTTGGAGATCCATTGGTTCTCATAAACTTAACCAGTCTTCTACCACCCTTAAAGCATTTCATGGACGTGGTTTCCAACCTCACGGACTCTTGCAGTCTTTCACTATGACATTGAAGGGTAAAATCGTTTTGGTCGATATTGATGTGGTTGACATGCCCCTGGCTTACAATTTGTTCCTTGGTCATAGTTGGTTCTATGCGATGATTCTCATCGCATATTCAGTGTTTCGTATTTTACAATTTCCCCATAAAGGGAAAATTGTCATTGTTGACCAACTTGACTATTGCACTCCAGATCTTGACAATTACCTAGCGAATAATGTCCCTTTTCTAGGACAATCTAGTCTTGAGTATGAGAGTGTAGGAGTAGGTTTTCTTAAGGATTCCTCGCTCATGGGGATTTTTCCTTTGCCTCCTCCTGATACCCTACAAGTTTCCACGTTCAATATGATTTCGACTCAAGTGCAACAATCCCTAGAATCACTTGATCCTTTGGTAGTACCTAGTCTTAACAAGCATAGTTCTTTTCCTATGTCAAGCTCATTAAAAAATTAAACAAATGCTTATGAGTACAGTTCATTGTCTTTGTCAAGCTCGTTAAAAAATGAAATTGAACTCCCTCCATTCGAATCAAGTCTTCCTCTAGATCAAATACTTGAACCTTCTTTTCCTTCGCCTAGTGAAAATATTCCTATTAGTAGTCAGATTCTTGAACAAGGAAAGAAGAAGAGTCGACGGAGAAAATGAAGCTTGGGGGGAAAGTCTCCAGGCCCTAGAAATCATGTTGGAGTGAAGCCACTACCTTCTACCATGCAGGTTGGGAGAAAAATACCTCTAGAAAGATACATTTCTAGGAGTGATCCTTGCTTGGGGGTCGTGCTCATCGTAGCATCGTAGTCTTTTCTAGAACGAGCTTAGTCTTTGTTCTTTCTCGTGCTCATAAATACATGAGAATAGGTTATTGAGATTAGTCTTTGTTATTTCTTGTGCTCATTAACACATGAGAATAGGTTACTGAGAATACTTTTATCTCTTTTTTGGACTCGTAAAAGCGATACGAAAAAGGAACTCTTTGGTGTCTCCTTTTCTCTTTTCAGACTCCCTAAACATGAAAAGATTATTGAGTGAGCTTGTTTCCTTTCAAACTCTTTAAAATATTTGAAAGGGAATCTTCTGAGTGGTAGTTTATCTCTTTTTTAGCCTCGTGAGGCTAATTACGAAAAATGAATACTCTAGTCAAGCATGACTAGAAGAGTTCTCCCTTAAATTGTTTTACACTTTTTTCGGGCTTGGGAGACTAAATTTATGAAAAAGTCGCCCATGGAGTCATCTTTAAGTTCTTTTCAGACTCTCTAAAGATGAAAAACCACTGAGTTTACCTTCTTTGTGCTCGTAAATTATGTATTGAAGGAACTATATGGGACCGAACTCCAAGACCCATATGGGACCAAACCCCTACTTCTTCAGGTTCGTTAAACATATGTCGAGAGACTCATCAAAGATGAGCTATATCGATCATTGATTATCCTCCTCAAGCTCGTTATTTGCAGCTTCTACCAGATTCTCCTACTCCAGCACCCTTGCATTGAAGAATTTGTAAAGTGTTTCAGCCATCAATTTCTCTTCTGAGCTCACACTTTAGGGGGAATCTTTTACACATCAAAATGCCACACTTAAGTGTCGCAAAGTGTCATATGCACCTTGTTAAGTGTCGCATGAACTTTTTCAAGTGTCGTATGCACCTTACCAAGTGTCACATGCACTTTTCCAAGTGTCACAACTCGTTGACACCATGAAAAACATTTTCCATGAAACCTAAGTCATATTAGAGGAAGAAACACATCATTTCAATCTCAGAAACATGCTTTTTACTTGCAAATTCAACCATTTTTGGGGCATTTATGAAGCATGACGCCCCCTATCCATGTATAGGGAGCATTGGTGCTCCCCTTTCCATGTTAAGGGGGTGCCACTTGTGCTATGTCTTTAACTTAGGTAAGCACCACTTTGGTTAGAGGAAAATATGGAGAATCTCGCCTTTTCCTAAGGGGCATCTCTGAAGAGATAAGGTTAGTTTTGCTCGAACCCTATCCTATGGATCTATCATAGGATCAAATCCCAACTCATGGAGCCATATCCTCAACCACTTCCCTAAATATGCCATGGTGTTTGAGCCTCCCAATCCTATAAATTGAAGGCATTTCCATGGTAAAAGGGAGGAAGATTTCAGGTGTCAAACCTTTGATCCTGGGAGAAAGAACCCATTGAAGCATCAGCATTTTAATCTCAATACTTTCATGCAAGGGGTTGGACAAGGAGAACCTAGAGAAGGTATTGTAGTGTTATAAATGGCTTGTAAGTGCTTGTAACTTGTTTTCCAAATTAATATTAACTTGGCCTATTATTTTCTCTATTATGTTTGTGATAGTGTTTATGCTTAAGTTAAATTGGGTATAGATAGATATGGATTTTATCTAACAAAATATAGTAGAAGTAGAAAGGTTTTCCCTTGTCTTGCAGGTCCCTTTGATTGCTAAAGGAATTGTAACAACAAGGAAAAGAGGACGGAGCAACGAGGACAAACTTCGAGAAACGGGTGTGTCTTCCTTCTTCTATCTATAAATTAATGAGCTAGATCTATAAGGAAAGTAGCAACCATTTGTTTACTTTTGTCTTTGGACCAAAGAATGGGTCTTGGTCCAAAGGGGAGTTTAACCTGTACGCAGAGTAAGATTTCTCATAACAAAGTGATCTACAAAAAACTTGCAATTGTTCCACAATATAAGGTGAGATTATGGAAGAAGAAAGATGTAAAGACTTTGTGTCATTTTATCTTTGAATAAAGATCTACAAAAAAATAAATCTTCATATTTATAGATTGTGTCACTTTATTTATGCATCTGGAACTTATCACTTATAACATTATTGTACAAAGAATGCTTCCACTGTGCAAATCTTCATCTTTTGGTTCAACAACTTGACCAATCTTGCAACAATATTTTAGCAACATGCACTATAGAATTGCATATTTCTTTGTCTAAGACAGTGTATGATCTTGAACTTCTTGGATTCTTTGGTGACTTTCCCTTTCTATAGAACTCATGGAAATCTTTCAATAAGCATTCCTTCAAATTTTGACAAAAAAAAGTTTACCTTACCAAGCTTCGTTGATCTACAAAAAACTTGAATCGTTCCACAATATAAGGTGATATTATGGAAGAAGAAATGTGTGAGGATTTTGTGCTTCCAAAAAAAATCAAAAATCATTTCAAACAATGCATATAAGACAAATCTGAAGAATTCATCAGGTAGTTTTCATTGTGAACATGTTGTTGAGTGGTAACTAGCCTAGACTACCCTAAAGTATTTTGTTCATAATGTTTTCATATCATATCAAATTGAAGTGATTCAAAAGGAAGAATGAAGTATATTTATAAGGATACATCCTTTGAAAATGGTTTTGAAAGTACATTGGATGGGTATGAAAAATATCCTAGGAAATATCTTGATGTATTGTTATATTCAAAATTACCAACTTAGACCCATGGCCATTGTTTTAGAAACATATTTCATATCCGATATTGAATGAAATGATTCCAATAGGAAATGAAACTAGAATCATATGGATGTCTCCCATACAAAAATATTTTTAAAGTGCATTGAATGGCTATGTAAAATATTTTGGGATACCACCTACATTACAAATCATTTTCAATTTCCAACATGTACCAACGACCATTGTTTTAGGGACAAATATCCCATATGACGTTTAAATGGCATGATTATAGTGGGAGATTGAAGTAGATTGATAGAGATATCTCTAGTAGAAATGGGTTTTATAAGTTCATTGAATTTATGTGTTAAATATGTTAGTAAATAATCTAGAATCTAGATTTTTAATAGCATAGATTTTGGGACAAGTAATAGCAATTTTGGGCATAACTCTTTCATATGATATCAAAATGAAGTGATTCAAACAAGGTTAAAAGATAGATTCTAAGGGCCATATAGCCTAGAAACAAGTTGATCCATAAATGAGGGACTTATAGCTCACTTGCTTCACCAATATGGATACTTTGCGTAAATAACTTATGATCTTTTTTTCTCTATATGATGTTGAGTTCTATGCCTATAAAATTTATTCCAAAGCCTCTATTCTATATTGGTTCACTACTAAGAGTCAATTTCAACTATGGAATGCCAGGACCAATATTAATCTCCATTATACCAATGTACTATCTCTTCGGCATGAATGGCTATAGCTAGCCTCTATAGGTGATGTCAACTAACAACCAATATGTATTGCATGAACTCTACCCAACCTTTATTTATGATGGCCAAGCTAATTCCCAACAATGAAAAGCAAGCCACTCTGGTTCTAAGCCAATTACCAACACTCCCAATGTTTGGAAATGTGCATTCAAAACACTCTAAGCATTAATATATCTATTGTTCATTCAAATTCTATGATACTCATAAAATAATCAACTCACTCTTATGAATTAAGTGCCAAACAAAATATCATTCCACTTTCCAAATAAACAAATTCTACCTATATTTGTTAAGTTGATAAACCAAACATTCTAGTTTGTAATTGGAAACATATTCAATGAAAGTTGAAGGCAATTGGAAAATAAAAATACTTATAATATACCTCTACAATTTCTATTGTTGGAATGGATTTATAAAATTCTCTACAACTTTATAACATTGGCAATGAACCAATCTATGCCCATTCACATAACCCACAAATTGCATACACATTCTCAATATTTGTTCCAATAATGAATATGTTGTAGGTGAGATACCACGCTCATCTGTGGAGGAAATTTAGTCTATATGAATGAACCATTCCTCATCATTGTAATTGTCGGATAATGCACATCAAGAGGGAGTATGGTTGTAGCATATGTGAAATGGATTGGTTGTAGTTGATGATACACATAGTTGAGATGTCATCTTTGGTTTCTGTAAAGCACAATCAGTTATATAATCCACCAATCTAATTATTATCAACACAATCAATCTAAGCGCAATTGGTATATGGGCATTGTCTGTTAGAAATTATGATCCAAAATAGTTTAAGAATTTAGTGAATTAATATTTTAGTGATTATGTGACGTGTCTAAGTTAGTTCTAGATAATAGTATTTTTAGTTATTAATATTGGGATATTTAAATCCATTTTCTATTCTATGTGATATGGATTTTTGGCCCTTAGCCCTCACATCTTATTGTTGTGATATTTTTCCTTCATTAATAAAATTTATGTGTCTGAGTACACTTTTTCAAAGTGGTATAGAGCTACCATTATTGGGAGATGTTTGAAAGTTAAATCTTGCATCTTCCATTGAAGAAGGTGAAGGAGTTTTTAAAGGATTCGGGTTGTAGAATAGTGAAATTTTAATGGTAAGTCTTAATTTCCCATTATAATTTTTCAAGGGGGAAATCAAGAATTTATCTTATGTTATGATTGGATTCAAGAGCACCAAGATCTGTGTATCTACACTTATTCTTTGGATTTGCAAACGGTTTCCAAAGATGTAATAGTGCATATCGATCTTTTTTGTGTTGACGGATAACAATTTTGGTTGTGTTGTTGGATTTGGGAGCTCATTTTTAAATTTCAGTTTACATCATCTTGGATGTGGTCAGTTTCTTGAGATATATTGTGCATCATCTCTATCATCAGCAACACTAGAATTAGTCGAATATGCAAGTGTTCTCCTGGCACGTCCAGATTCACCCACTAACATATAACTACTTATTTCCCTTGTAATCCGTCCATGTAAAATATCATCCATGGTAGCTATCAGATGACACCCATTAGCCATCGTTTTTCCATATATGTTATTCTCAATCAATCAAAGCAGCTTTCAATACTGCAAATCCACAAAAGACACCCACGATTACCTGCAAATTTGAAATTTGTTGTGCTTTGGATAAGAATATCCTTGGCCTCTCCTGAAATAGAATCGTTCATGTGCTTCACATTCATGCTTCGAGAGAGTTTTGAAACTTAGAACTCATTCCTCCCAAACTACGAATCTAATATCGTCTGCTCCGAAACACAAATCAACACATTCAAAATGATACTCAAGAATCCATGTTCGGGCTAAAATAATCAATAAATTACATCAACTCTTTGTAGAATGAATGTTAATATGGCTTTGTCATGATGTGAAATCTTGCATTCAATAGCACGTTCTTCTCCTTCTGGTATCTTCTTTCTCCGTTGTATATTCATGTATTGAAAACATTCTCAGTTCTCCCATTGGAAATGAATTCATAAACTAGTCAAACCCTCTTCACCATATTGATCATAAATTGTGCGTTTTTTTTTATCACTCAAAATGTCATAAGCTTCGGATACTTGTTTGAATTTGGCTTCGGCCTCCTTCCTGTTGTTGGGCTGTCTTTCGGGGTACCATTTCATGGCCAATTTTCTAAATCCATAGCACAATTTGCATAGATATTAGACGTTGCAGATTTTATGTCATTGGATAGGTCAAGAGTTTGTCTCCCTAACACTGATCATAAGGTAAAGGGTTCAAATCTTGAGAGCCACAATTTCTCGTGCTAAATTGTGTTGATATCGAAGAAAGGGAGTCATCATGGCTTCTTGTTTGAAATTAGTATCAAAGCCGACCAGCTACTCGGATCACCATGAATGAACACAACTATGAGTTATCATCACCGATCATCACTGATGATTTGAATATCCATCCAATTTCGACTGTTACTAGCATTACTGAATTGAATCAAATGCAAGTGAAAGACATAACAGAATTACAAGAAATGGTCATAACAGTCGGTTCTGATAAGGTTTTAGAGTTGTTGTGGGTGTCTATGACTTCAAAGACCGCTTTAAATGATGTTATTTGGTGAGAAGCCAATTGGGAAATACATTGTCAACATAGAAAGGTGGAGATTCTTGTTATAAAACCTAATGTTGTATTATTAAAGAAATTTTCATTGAGTGGATTATTTGTAATCTTTGTAATGATAGGTATAATGAGCAAAGGTTCAACTCCATAACAAACTTGGAATTTCTTCACACTTTTTTTTTGTAAGAGTGTGGCAATCACAATTTGTATTCAGATTATTAGTTTTGAATAGAGCACAGTAAAGCTCAATCAAACACTTTTTTGATGAGACTAAATGTGGGTCAAGGTCAAGCCCCTATATATATCTTTTATTGCATGGTGTGTGGTGTATCATGTGTATAATTTTATTCCTTTTATGGTTCATTTCTTGATGGTGCAACAATCACATAACATAATCATTGTCAATGCAAACAATCAATATGGTGATATAAGGTGTCCATAAGATAATTATTGTTCACAAATAATCTTGCAAATATTCATTGGTCGATGCATATTTTGGTGTTATAAGGTGCATTGCACATTTTTTTGGTGTTATAAGGTGGATTTACTTTTGGCGATATAAGGTGCTTTTTGTATTTTGGAGATATAAGGTGCATTTTTTTTCGGTGCATATTATTCTATTGTTTGGTGATATAAGGTGTAATTGCACTTGTAACTAAACAATGTATAAAGTCATTAGTCTATTTAATGATTCTGACAATCTAGAAGGCTCAAAGAACTATAAAGTATGGATTCGGCACATTCAAAGCACTCTCATCTATAATGAATTATGTAAAGGAATTTGTAATGCACAACCCACAAGATCAATTGATGTTGCTCAATTAGCAAAGTGGAAGTTGAAAGATGAAAAGGCCTTAGCACTAATTCAAAGTATTGTTTTTTATGAAGTCTTTGTGCACATTGAAAATTGTAGTGATTTTTGGTCAGCTTAGAAAACACTTAAAGTTTTATTTGATTCACAAACTGAGGCTAAAAGAGTAGATATTCAATTAAAGTTATTGCAACAAAAATTCGTTCTCAAGGGAGATGTAATGGAATATATCTCAAGACTAAAAAATATTAGGCAAAAGATTGCAAAGGCAGATTTTGCTAAAATCAAAGATAGTTTGATGGTTACAATTTTGATCTCAGGTTTGCCAGAATCATACGAGCATATTTTGGAAATATTTTAGATTATAGATAACTTGGATAATATAAATTTTGATAAACTTAGTGAGCTACTAGCTAATCATGATAAAACTTTTTGTAAGACACAACAATCAGGGGAGGATCTATTGGTTGCAAACACAAGTTAGAGCATTATTGAAAAAGGTGTTTCTTCTACCAAGGGAAATGAGCATAAATGGAATTGATGCAGACCCCCCTACTCTCCCTCAGGGTTGTGCGACCTCTTGGTCAAGGATAGATTGACTCCGACGAGTTGAATCATCTCACAAGCTCGTGTTGAGCCTCTTCTAAGCTATCCACAGGTCAAACTATTGCTTCTCAGGTGCATAATCCCTTATTCTGGATTTTTCGAATACCCGCAGAGTCCTCCACGTGACCTTGGCCAAAAAATTATGGGCTTAAACCCTTTTATCCATGTGCTTCAGAACTTCAGGTTCACGAACACGCCCTCGAACCAGATCTACGGTCCGCACTCTTTTTCACAACCGACGGTGGCAATTTACTCCAGAACTCTACGCTCTCGAAGTTCTTGTTCTCTCACCTTTCACTTTCCCTTGGAGTGGCCTTTCCCTGGGGTGAATCTCCGCTCACTATATGTCCCCTTTGCAAATCAACGATCTGCACTCTCCACCAAAGATCTACAGCTCGCAACGACTCTGGGCTCCGACGATTCTCAAACAACCACAATGCGAAATCCTCCAGAGGACACGATCTACTGAAACTTGTCCGACTCCAATGGACAATCTGGATGGATTCTGATTCTCTGGCCTCTAAACGTTTTGACTCCAATGAAATCTGATTTATCCTGGAGTGCTTCTGCTCCATAACGCAGGATCTCATACCACGTATCTCCGACCGATGGATGACTCGGATTTACTCCATGGCTTCGGGCTTCGAAAGTTTTGGCTCCACATTTCTGGTTTTCCTCCAGAGCACTCTTCTCCCAAAGTACACAGATCTTCGCCGCATTTCCTTTTGGATCTAATGGTCCAGATCAACTCCTCTCCCTAGTGACTTTGTGAGTTCTTCAACTTCGCTCCCCTGTGTCCTCTGAGAGTGTTAAACCTCCGGAGTTTCAGATCTATTGACACGTACCTCTTCCCAGCACCAACGACTAGGATCTGCTCCGACCTCTGGAGAACTCATAGCTAACCATCACACAACTTCTCCCAGATCTGACGGTCTAGAATGATTACGCTCCCTCTTGGACAGATCTTGACCGTTCGACTTGTAAATTCTTAAAAAATCCTCCTTCTTGAAGGATTTTCCCGTCGACATTCTGGAACTTGTTCTTTCTCCGAACCTTTAACTCCTTTGAGGATTTTCTTCGACGCTTAGTCGAATTTCAAACTTGTGCACTCCTTGCAACAAATTCCCATGCAACACTTAGCTTCTTGTGGGTGACTGTGCACACTTTGCAATAGTCCTTTTGCACTCTTTGCAAATGGAAGTTTCACGCTATCTCTTCTGAGCTTCTGAGTCGAAACAAACTTTGTCAATGCACTCCTTGCAAACAATATGCACACCTTACATGAACTCAAAGAAGAGAAACAATTGAAACTTATCTAATGCTTCACAGTTTTGTACATTCAACGATATAATTCATTCATTCATGAAAAAACAAAATAACAAAGAAGTTCTAAGCAATAGCAACACCACACATTGAATCAATGTCCCTCTGTTATATTCATTCAAATGTAAATGGCTACAACTATGATAAACAACAACAACTAAACTCAACCACAACTAAATCACAACAATCTCCTACTAAATTGCAGCAACCTCATTTGGGCATACAACACCTCTACTTATACTAGAGGGCTCCTAGGGTTCACTCCGATTACCTATCTTCTCGAAGAAAAAAACTAACTACTACTTAAGTTTTGTTACATTAAAGTCTAAGAGTGAAACTCCCTGATCTCATGCGATCGTTTCAGTTTCCAAGCGTTTTGATCTTCTTTAATCATCCATTCAAAAAATATTTACAGGAGACGCCAGCGTTTAAGATTCCAAAATAATTCAAAAGGTGCGCTAGGGCACTGAGTTGTCTTCCACGTGCGCTTCGATGACGATGCTCCTACATCAGGAATGAACATGAATATACTTCATCTCAGTATTCAAATCAAGGTTGTGGTCAAGGCCTAGGAAGAGAAAGAGGACGAGGAAGAGTCAAAGGTAATATGACTTGGACTAAGAAATATTCCAAAGAGGGAGAACATCGCCATTCACAATCAAATGGAAGAGGAAGAGGCAAGAAAATAGTAACTTATTTACATTGTAATAAGATTGGACATTATTCCTATTGGCACAGGGGCATAGCCAGGGTTCAATGCTTCAACAACACACCAACAAAACCCTAACTATCGGCCCTTTTGGCAACACATGTGAAGTAGATGAAGTCTCACCCTAGGTAGAGGCAGGGGGGGGTTGCAGGACTCAAGTGTCCACAACCTCGCCGGGACACAGATCTGTGATCAGAATACTTAACAGAGCACTTAGCCAATAACATTCATTAGTCTTTAACCCTTATTCACATCGCAGGTTAAACCCTTATTATAGATCAGTGCAATAGTAATCAAGCTTAAGCACATAGCATCAGAGCAGATCTAACATTCATTCATATATTAAGCACTAAGCATCAATGTATCTACCTATCATGCATCAAAATTAAGCAAATAAATGCATAACCACCATAAACAACATTGCACAAAGCACAATAACACAGGATATACGTGGTTCACCCCAGTGTGGGGCTACGTCCACCGACTCTTATTCTTCTTTATTAGTCTCTTCCAATCCTCCTACATGCACCAAGCCAGAGAGCTGACTTCGCAAGGGACAAGAGATCTGCGCGCACCTCACCAGATCCTCCTTCCCCGAATTAGGTCAGGGCACAAAGCCTTATACAGTTTGTCTGCACAAAGCATTTACAAAATGCTTGCACTTAGCTCTGCAAGCCTCAACACATTCGCACATAAAGCCAACTAGCCATGCACTAAGCCGATTAATGGCTAGTAACTCTACTTGCACTAAGCCACACTATTTTTTACATCCTTGGCTAATTATTTATACATTACAAAAAGTCCTAAGCATGGGTAAACCCATGGGCCAACATCCCATACCCGTTACATAAACCCTAAAATACCACAAAATGGGTGAGATCCCATGATCTTTGCTTCGCCTGGGCACTCCGTCTTTGACTAGCCTGTTGAAGTCCCAAAAATGGTCAAGCACGACCAAGGTTCTCTCAAAACTTGGTCGAGGGCCAATCCGGCCCCCAACACTCACCTGTGACTCATCCTGAGTCACTCTGATCTAAGCAACATTGCTTCAAAGGCCTCGAGCTGTCTCAACTTGCTACTTCGCCAAAGCCTCCTACTCGAAGAACTCCTTAATGAATTGCTTGGTGACGGGACCTTCCAGGCGTTGTTCCATTGTTGCGACCACATGTTCCAACTATGAGCCTTGTTCCTCGATCTCTTCAAAAAGTGTGCAATCTTTGTCTTGCACCGGCTGGATTCGTTGTGTCACCTCCATCACTCTGCTCTGGATGGCAGTGACCTGTTGCTGAACTGCGCGTTGCTCTTGTGACCTCTTCATATTTTCCACTACAGTAAGCAACTTCAATTGCACTTGCACAATCAACGCATGTTTCTTCGCCTCCTGGAGTTGTGCCTCCAATCTCCTCAGCTCCGGGTCTTCTGCAAGGCGCTCATAGGTCTGCGCACTTTGGTTGCTCAGTTGCTTGCATTCTGAGGCCAACACCCTGATTCTTTCTACTGTGCTCCTGGAAATTTCTTCCCTTTGATCTTGCACTTCTTGCAGAGTTCTCGGCACTGCTTGGATTTCTAGCTCTGCTACTCTTGCTTGAAGTTGTTGAATGGCCTCAGCGAGCTTCCCTACTTGGCTCTCGGTTGCCTCTTCTTCCATCTGTGCCAAGCCTGGCACAGAGCGAAGTGCTCTAGTCACAGCCTCTTTGATCGCAATCTGTTTCGTGAGTAGCTGGTCCTTCTCTTTCTGGATTTTGTCTATGTCCTCCTCAAAATTCGCTCTAATGATATCTTTCTCTTGCTGTGCAACCCTAAGTTGCTCGCAGGCTTCCTCCTTTCTTTCCTTAAGGCCTATGTGGCCTGCTCCTTTTCTTCTTGGACTCGACGAAGTCACACCTCTGTTGCATCTGTTATCCTTCACAATTGGGTGGGCTCATCCCCAAATTCTACACCTTCTGATGACAACAGCGCAGTAGACACTGCGCGGGTCGAATAGATAGCTTGTTGTATCCCCTTCGGCTATGCCTCGATTTTGTCGTACATCGTCTCCTACTTTGCTTCATGTCGTTGTAATATATCCTCTGAAGAATCTTCTACAACTGTGATGATGAGGTCAACATCATCCACTGTGAGCACATTCTACGACTCAAGCTTATTGGCTCAAGTCTTCTTCCGCGCTGAGGGATTCTGTGGAGAAACCATCCTTTTCTTTGATGTCTTGGCCTCTATTAGGGGATCCTTTGGCAGTGTCACTTCGCCCTTGTCTTGCTTGTCTTCTTCCCCTTCCTCCTCTTGGTTTACTTCATCGCCTCCTCCTCCTGCAGGTGAGTTAGGTGCAATTTCCTCCAATGCGCTATCATTTTCCTCATTGTCTATGTCCTGCACTTCCTCCTTCTTCTTCTTTTTCTTAGTGTTGCTCTTTCCATCATACTCAGTCTGGGTGACCAAAGGACTTCCGATGATGTCAGGGTTGGAGAGCTATGTATCTTCTACTAGTACAAGGAATTTGGTTGGCCATTCCTTGGTTATCTCCTCCATGTCTTCATCAGTTAATTTATAATAAGACTGCAGCGCCTCCTTGCTTTCATCCCTGCGTGCAGTGATGTAGATGAAGTGGCGGTCTGCGTGGAACTTTGCTAGCGGTATGTACTGATGCAAAGTGTTCAAGGTCATCCACAAAAATGATTCAATGGTGCGTGTTAGTTGTAGGTAGTAAGTGTGTAACACCGCATTTGATTGCCATTGCTTCGCCATGTCGCTCGTATACCACAAGGTGGTGAACCTCACGGCCAATGTCTCTGATGGCGACTTCCGGGAATGTCGCTCCCTCCAGCATATCCTAGGCAACAAATGCAATGAGAATTAACAACCAGCTGAAGTGAAATTTGTAGCCTTGGCCCTGTGCTTCGCGGCAGTCCTTCTCTAACTCATTGACGAGGTACCTTGCCCAGTTCATCTGCATTCCTTCGACACAATTCCCTGCGACGTCGACTACGAACCCTGTGACTTGAGTCATCCAGTTCTTCTGACGAGCTTGCCAGTGATCAACTGACAAGCTAAGCGCACTGCGCCATCTTGGATGGAGGCTACCTTGTAGCCTCGCTTCCCCTTCTCCACATCGTCATAGGTCTCCTTGATTAGTTGTGCCAGGGAGCGATCTATAGCCTTCCCTAGGTAGAATTGATGAGGGTCTGGTCCATGTACGCTCAATCCATTGATCAAGTGGATCAGCGTCGGATCCGTAGTCGTGCGCCTATCTAACCAGAGATAACCTCCATGGTAGCATGACAGGAGGAGTTTAACGCGCGCATTAACCTCCTGATGTTTGTCGAAGTGGGGGATCTTCATCACGTTTAAGATCATTGATCACGCGATCTCTTTAATCCATGGATGGGGAACTATCTTAGGCTTCTTCCTAGTTGTCTTGGTTAGGTACCTATGCAGTGCGAGCATCGCATAATTCTTTTGGTCTCCAAGGTTGAAATCATTGATCTTGAGATCTGGGATCAGTCCCAACTGCGGTTCGATTGCACATATACCCTTCAGGAGGTACACGGTGATTAGCGTGTACTCGAAATCACGCAGGACGTTGTCACAACTAACCACACCAACGAATGGCAGGATGTAGTCGGGCAACACCAACGGGATCTGCTTCGCGTTCGCGAGATTGTCGCGGTGCTTGTTTATTTTCTCCATCATGGTTCGGCTAGGGGATGCTTGCAATCTGCCCGTCAACGATGCTTGTATCCCTACAGACATGACTCGCTCAGCCATGAGGTCTATCAGAATTTCCTCTACAGATTTCTCTACTGCGCAATGGTCGCCCGACATGCACACTCGTAATCAAATAACTCGGGTAGGCGAATGGACGTGCACGGTAATCGAATCAGTGGTGAGGTCTTTAGACAGCATAGTGCGGTATGCAATCACTTCTTTGCTAGCTCGAATATCTCATTTTGCAAAAGTGATCCCGGTGCGATATTCGACGGATTAAATAAGCAATGTCGTAATGGATTCCTTCAACGGGTCGAAATGCCTTAATCAATATGAATCCATCCATTATGGCGTGGTCTCAACAGTCCAATGGTGATCTTTCCGTCAATAACTGTGTTTCTAGCCATTCCAGAGCGTCATTCTAATGGTCGAGACACCTCCAACGGTCATATAGCTTCACCGTGGCGAAGTGCCATTCTGCTTTGTTCTGCTATTCCGGCGATGTTCAAGTTCTGCAAGCCTGCCTTCTACGAAGTCTTCTCTAGAACTTCCTGCAGTTTTTCTAACTTTGCTTTCTTCTTGCTGAGCTTTATTGCCTTCTTCCCTGTGATTTGAGTCATTGGGTTACTCTTTCCATTCTTGTTCTTATCTTCTTTTAGCGTATTAACTTTGCATTGTTGAGGGTCTTTCAAGGGGTTCAAATGTAATATCTCTTCTCTTACTACTTCTGGGGTAGGTTCTCTTTTCTCCTACATGGATAGGTTCTTTAAGCCTTCCCATGTTCTTTCAACTTCGACAGCTAACTCTCTTGCCTTCTATTGCTTCAACTTATTCTCTTGTTCTTCTATTAATTGCATTATTTTCCTAGTCATGAAGTCCCTTAATCCTTGCTTGTTTTGTTCTGTGGCTTCCTCCTCTGCTTTTCTTCCAATCTGATCTTTCTCAATCCAAGTCTTTCCTAACAAAAGTGCAAAAAGGGCGTTGTTCTCCACAAACTTAATGACTTCAAATTCTTCTTCGTTCGATGTTCCATGGGTAATCATAGGTACATTAGTAACTCTTCCACATTGGGTTATCATTTTTCCTTTAAACAATCCTATCCTTCCCAATGAAGGAATCATAGCAGGCTTTCCCAAAATTTCCCAAGTGCTTTCTGGCATGATATTTACCTGTGTTTCCTCATCCAGAACACAGTCTATGTCAAAGTCTCATATTCTTGTTTCTATGCACTGGTTCTCTTTTAAGATCTCTGGTAGACTAATGTCTATGTGATCCTTCAGTGTTTCTTTCAGCTGTAATGACATAGTCTCTGATTCTCTCTGGTGTTCTAGCATATCATTAGTCTCTTGACCTTCTTCATAGTTTTCTTGTCTCATATTCATCTTTTCAACTTTAGCAATCATTCTAGGGAAATCTAAAACCTCATGACCAACAGCTTTACAACAAAGACAAATAGGACCTATACCAGGGCATTCCTTAGCAAGATGTCATGATCTTATGCAATTATAACACAATGACAATCCTCTCTTTCTTTTAAACGAAACCCAACCTTTCCTGTACTACTCACTGGGATCACAGTGATGGACCTGCATTTTGTAAAAAATCTTTCTAGGTTCCTGTATCCACTTGTTAGTCCAAAAATTCTTTCTATGCATAGGAATAACATATCTTTCACTATTTCTATCAAATCTATTCAGATCAGATCTTCTTTCTTCTAGTTGTGCCCTAGTTTTCAGACTAGGACAAAATCTATCAAACATGCCTAGATTCATACTTTCGAAGCAAAAATTTCCACTTATCTTACCTTTACCAGAGCACAAAGCTTTAAGATCTTACCTCTTTTCTTCATATCAGGTTCCTTAATTAGCACAGAGATTCCCAAATCAAGTAGACTACTGCGCACTACAGCAACAGATCTATGCACAAAGCTTTCTCTTTTCTTCAATTCCCAACAATCACAGTTTCAGGTCTCGACAACAGAACCATTTGTTGGCACAGGTGCAGACCCGGGGTTCAACGCACAACCAAAACCCTAACTACCGGCCCTTTCGACAACACCTGCGAAGCAAATGAAGTCTCACTCGAGGTAGAGGCAGGGGGGTTACAGGACTCAAGTGTCTACAACCTAGTTGGAACACAAATCTGTGATCACAATACTTAACAAAGCACTTAGCCAATAACATTCATTAGTCTTTAACCCTTATTCACATTGCAGGTTAAACCCTTATTATAGATCAACACAATAGTAATCAAGCTTAAGCACATCTAACCATTTAGCACATAGCAGCAAAGTAGATATAACATTCATTCATATATTAAGCACTAAGCATCAATGGATCTACCTATCATGCATAAAGATTAAGCAAATAAATGCATAAACACCATGAACAACATTGCACAGAGCACAATAACACAGGATATACGTGGTTCACCCCAGTGTGGGGCTACGTCCACCAACTCTTCTTCTTCTTTATTAGTCTCTTCCAATCCTCCTACATGCACCAAGCCACAGAGTCGACTCCGCAAGGGACAGGAGATCTACGCGCACCTCGCCAGATCCTCCTTCCCCGAATTAGGTCAGGGCACAAAACCTTATACAGTATGTCTGCACAAAGCACTTATAAAACGCTTGCACTTGGCTCTGCAAGCCTCAACACATTCGCGCATAAATCCAACTAGCCATGCACTAAGCTGATCAATGACTAGTAACTCTACTTGCACTAAGCCACACTACTTCTTACATCCTTAGCTACTTATTTATACATTACAAGAAGGCCTAAGCATGGGTAAACCCATGGGCCGACATCCCATAGCCGTTACATAAACCCCAAAAGCCCAAAAACCCGCAAAATGGGCAAGATCCCGCGATCTCCGCTTCGCTTGGGCGCTCCGTCTTCGACCAGCCTGTCGAAGTCCCAAATCGAGTGCCAACAATTCCTCAGATTGTCGCATTCCTTATGACAAGATAGCTAAACAGAAAGATTTATCTTCGGCACAATATGAAAATACAAAAGAAAATGAGAATTGAGAATATGTTTTTACAACACTTCAACAAAGAGAAACATCAAACAAAGTTCAAACAACTTACTCTTTAAGAAGTATTTTTGTGGATGCATGGATCATGGATACAAGTGCCACTCAACATATGACTTAGAAGAAAGGTTTCTTTCGGAAATATCAGGATTTTCATTTGAGTTCAGTCTTTCTGGAAGATGACACCACTCACATACCACAAGGAAAAGTTTCAATAAACACATTTTTACCAAGAATTGGGGAAAGTATAATCTCTAATGCTTGGTATGTTCCCTCATTTAAGAAGACTTTCTTGCCTTTGATTTTGATTCACCAATCAGAACATCGAATAGTAATTGAAGATGGAATAATTAAAATCAACTCAATCAAGGATAATTATCAAATAGTGGTGATAGGTTATGAGGATGGAAAACTTCTTAGAATGAAAGCCACATTCATTCCAAGAATACAATATTTTGCAGAATTAGTTGAGGTCGGTATTACAACCATTCGATTATGGCATGTTCATTTTGGACACTTGAATGTTGATAGTCTTATTCAGCTTCAACAATGAGGAATGGTAAAGGGACTACCTACATTTAGGAATCAAAATGTAAGATGTCAAGCTTGCATTTATGGAAAACATAGAAGGTTATCATTTCCCACAAGTACTTGGAGAGCAACTAGGAAGTTATAACTTGTTTGTTGTGATATTTTTGGACCTTTAGTGATCCAAATGGATCCAAAAAGACCCAAAATTCAAAGTTCTTGAATTAGAGCGAGACCAGCTCCATTGCAAATATCTCGTCGCAATCTTTCTGGCGACGCAAACGGATTGCAAATCCAACATCACATGTGAAAGTTGTTGCAGTTTGAAGTTTTAGTTGTGATAAATTCAAAGTTTTATATAAATTCGACTTGTGGCAAGTTGGAAAAACATTTTAGTTGTAAAGAATGAAGTTGTGGGATCCAATCCCAACAACCCACACGATCCTTGGCATAGAATTGGACTAAACTCCATAAAATATGGTTTTAATGAACCATATTACATAGTTTAGTTTTCGGATCCCTTTGTTACATGGCGCATTACAAACCCCGTGGAATATATTATGGGATGATATCTTTGGATATGGTTTATCCAAACCATATTACATATGGTTAGCATTTCACATGGCTTCACTTGAGCGCGTGCCTTTTAATATGGCATAAAATATAATTTAAAAAAAACCAATTTTTTCAAAAGCCTTACACACCTTTTATGGGATTTGGAATTATATGGTTGCCATATTATGTGGATTATTAAAATGGGGTTTTTTCCCTTTTATGGTAATATATAATATTTTAAACCAATCCTCTTTAATGCTTTAAATTACTCCATATGGGTGATTTTAATATTTTAAAAAGGTTTAAGTTATGGTTTGGTGAATATAATAACATATCAAAATGACATCCAACCATGTCATTTTTAGTCAAATGCAACCACATCACTTGTCATATGTTATGTTGTCATGTAAGTAACTGTCTAAAAAAAACCTTGACGTTCAATAAGGTATTTTTAATGAAGAGATTATTTAATATGAAAATGTCAGAAGGTGGGTCTGTTGCAGATCATTTAAATGAATTTAATACGGTTACTAATCAACTAAGTTCCGTAAAAGTGGACTTTGATGATGAGGTCATGGCTCTTCTAATCTTGTGCTCATTGCTAGAAAGCTGGAACGGATTGGTCATGGTTGTAAGTAACTCTGTCTTTGGTTCAAATACTTTAAAATTTGATGATGTTGTTGGTGTTATCCTTAGTGAGGAAATGCAATGGAAAAGCACAGGTGAGACATCAGGTAATGGGTTAAACATGGAGAATAGGGGAAGACAAAATGATAGAGGAAAGGGCGCAGGGAACCATGAGAATTATAGGAAGGGCAGATCCAAATCCAAATTTGGAAAGATAGAGTGTTGGAATTGTGGGAAGAAAGGACATCTGAAGAAAGATTGCAGAGCTCCAAAGAAACAAAGAGATGGACAACATGAGAAAAATCAGGAAGCAAATGTAACAGGTGATGTGTTACAAGATGCTTTGATTCTTTCTGTAGATAATATTTATGAGTCTTGAGTAGTATATTCAGGGGCTTCATTTCATGCCACACCCCATAGGAAATATTTTCTAAATTATGTTCAAGGTGATTTTGGACAGGTTCATTTGGGTGATGATGCACCATGCAAAATTGTTGGAATGGGAAAGGTAAAAATAAAGCAAAGCAATTGAAACCAATGGTTGTTGAAAGAGGTAAGACATGTTCCAGATCTAAGGAAAAATCTAATTTCAACAGGCCAGTTGGCAAGTGAAGGTTGTATATCCATATTTACAGATAAGGTGTGGAAGGTCACCAAAGGATCATTGGTGATAGCAAAAGGAGAGAAGGTAGGTACATTGTATTTATGTACTGGTAATATTGACTCTTCTATCTCTTTAGCTTCTATAGAAGTGGATACATCACTGTGGCATCATAAGCTTGGACACATGAGTGAGAAGGGGATTCATATACTTCGCAAAAGAAATTTCTTTCCAGATCTTAAACAAATTGATTTGGATTTCTGTGAGCATTGTGTTTATGGAAAACAGAAGAGAGTCAGATTTCTCAGAGTCAGAAAAGAAAAGAAGAGTGAAAAGTTAGAGGTTGTGCATACATATGTATGGGGACCAACTCAGGTATCATCTCTTGGTGGCTCTTCTTATTATGTTACTTTTATTGATGATGCAACTAGAAAAACTTGGGTTTATTGCATTTGACAAAAATCTGATGTTTTTGATACTTTTAAGAAATGGAAAGCTTTGTTTGAGAATGAGACAAGAAAAATGTTGAAGTGTCTCAGATCAGACAATGGAGTTGAATATTGCAGCAAGGAGTTTGATGATTATTGTTCATACCATGGGATTCGAAGAGAGAAGACAGTTCCAGGAACACCACAAGAAAATGGTGTGTCAGAAAGGATGAACAAGACAATCATGGAGCATGCAAGGAGTATGAGATTGCATGATGGTTGCCCTTACAGTTCTGGGTAGATGTTGTAGATATTGTTGTTTACTTAATAAACAGAGGACCTTCAAGCTCTTTGGATGGTAGAATTCCAGAGGAGGCATGGATAGGTAAAAAGGTAAACTATTCTTTTTTGAAGACTTTTGGTTGTGAATCATTTGTCCATATTGATAAAGAAAATAGGACAAAGCCTGAGGCAAAATCCAAAAAGTGTAACTTTATTGGATATAGTGTTAACGATTTTGGTTATCGCTTATAGGATTATGAAAATAACAAAATCATTATGAGTAGAGATTTCATATTCAATGAGAAGGTCATGTACAAAGATCAGTTGCAGGGAAAGAAACAAGAAAAAGAAAAACCAGAATACACAGTTCTTGATGAGATCACTGAAAAAGAAATTCCAAAGGTACCAAAAAATCAAAATGTACAACAACAGGATCAACAAGTACCTCAAACTCCTGCAAGTGTTGATAGAAGATCTACCAGGTTAAGTAGACCCCTTCAACGATACTCTCCTTAATTGTATTATTTGTAGTTGACCGATTCTGGTGAACCAGAACGTTATGAAGAGGCGATGCAGGTAGACACCAAAAAGAAGTGGGAGCAAGGCATGAAAGAGGAAATGGATTCCTTGGTAAATAACTAGACTTGGGACTTGGCTCAGTTGCCTGCAAGAAAAAGAGCATTGCAGAATAAATGGGTTTACAAGTTAAAAGAAGAAGATGGAGGAAAAAAATGGTACAAGGCTAGACTTGTTGTAAAGGGGTTTGCACAACAAAAAGGTATAGATTTTGATGAAATATTTTCTCTTGTTGTTAAAATGACTTCAATTAGGACTATTTTAAGTCTTGTGGCAGTAGAAGATTTGCATCTTGAACAACTAGATGTAAAAACAACTTTTCTCCATGGGGATTTGGAGGAAGAGATTTATATGCAACAACCACACGGGTATGAGGTCAAAGGGAAGGAAAAATTGGTATGCAGGTTGAAGAAGAGCTTGTATGGCCTAAAGCAAGCTCCAAGGCAGTGGTATTTGAATTTTGACAGGTTTATGATAGAACAAGGTTATAATAGATGTCATTTTGATCAATATGTTTATTTTAAAAGGATAGAAAATGGAAGCTATATTATCTTTCTATTGTATGTAGATGACATGCTTGTTGCAGGGTCTAATGTGCAGGATATAAATGTGCTCAAGAAGAAATTAGCTAATTCATTTGCGATGAAGGATTTGGGTGTTGCAAAGAAAATCCTTGGTACAAAAATAACAAGAGACAGGAAAAATCGCAAATTGATACTATCTCGGGGTGAGTACATAGAGAAGGTGTTGGAGAGGTTTAGAATGTATAATGAAAAAACAGTTAGTACACCTTTGGACAGCCATTTCAAATTAACTAAGGAAATGTGTCCCAAGACACAGGATGAGATAGAATACATGTCGAGGGTTCCTTATTCATCAACAGTTGGCAGCTTGATGTATGCGATGGTTTGCACAAGACCGGATATTGCACATGTAATGGGAGTTGTGAGCAGGTGTATGAACAATCTAGGTAAAGAACATTGGGAGGCAGTAAAGTGGATTCTCAGGTATTTGAGAGGTATTGCTACTCATGCATTATGTCTTGAAGGTTCAGACATTGTTCTACAGGGATATGTTGATTCAGATATGGCAAGTAATAAAGATAGTAGGAGGAGCACCATAGGGTATGTTTTTATTGTAGGTGGAACAACAATAAGTTGGATTTTGAAATTGCAAAAGGTTGTATCACTTTCAACAACAGAAGTAGAGTATGTTGTTGCTACAAAGGCTAGTAAAGAAATGATTTGGTTACAGAGGTTTATGGAGGAATTGGGAAAGAAGCAGGAGAATAACATGTTGTATTATGACAGTGAGAGTGCCATTCATATTGCAAAGAACTCAGCCTTCCATTTGAAGACTAAGCATATATAGTTGAGGTACCATTTCATACGATCCATCTTGGAAGGTGGACATTTGAAGTTGGAAAAGGTACACACTAGTCAGAATCCTGCAGACATGTTAACTAAGGGAGGAACCATGGAGAAACTAAGTTCATGCTCAGTTTTAATTGGTCTTCAAGCATGAAGGTGAAGATGATAAATTTTCTAGGTCCAAGAAGGATCATAGTCCAGCAGATACAACAATGGTGGAGTTGTTGAGATCAGTCTCCAAGTGGGATATTGTTGGTTGTGGAGCCTGATTATCTTCCTAATTCAGAGGTCTTTGTTTTCAGCCATGTTTATACCCCATGAAGACTTTACACCCTAGAAGAATGTACACTCATCCATGCGGGGAAGTGTTGGGGGGTCCGGGGGCAAGCAGACCCCCGGTGGGGGTTCGGGGTAGAAGTTATGTTAGGGTTTTTTGCCCTGGAAGGCAAACCTCTTTTATGAGGGAAATGTATTGTAGCTATGTATCATTGTGAATATTGTATTATGATTGAGGAGACTGTGAGAGAAGAAGAGGAAGTTACAGCGGGTGTGTTGTAGGTTGTATCCCTTCATTTGTTGCATAATAATAAAGGAAGGACCTGAAAATTTCTTTGGTGGACATAGCCCACACTGGGTGAACCATGTATATATGTGTCTCTATTGTATTGTGTATCTTTTGTGTTTTATTTCCACATTTGTTTTATTTTATTGCTCCGCAATCCTATTTTTTTAACACATGCATCCTCCATATGTCATCCAACACTCTATTTGCTCTTTTGATCTGACCATCTGTTTGAGGATGGTAGGCCATGTTGAATGATAATTGTGTTCCCAAACCTGCAAACAATCCTTTCCAGAAATTTGAAGTGAATTTTGCATCTCTGTCTGAAATGATAGTCTTTGGAAAACCATGCAATCTAAAGATCTCTTTCATAAAAATGTCAACAACATCTCTAGCTTTAAAAGTAGATTTGATGGGAATAAAGTGAGTTCCCTTGCTTAGCTTATCCACTACTACCATGATTGCATCATGTTGCCTAACCGTCTTCGGCAAACCAGTAATAAAACGTAGAAATTATAGCTCAGATATACACTAAGTCATAAACAGATTTCAACCTCCTATAAAGCTTCAATAGTAAAGCAATAAAATCAGCACTAAATTGTACTTTATGCGAAGAAATACTAAATGACAAATATTTGAAATTAAAATAGCAACAGAAATAATAATGAATAGCAGACAAATCACTCCATATGACACTATTATTTTTTGGGCAATGCCCCTAAAAAAAAAACAACTTGGGAAGACCAGTTCAAGGAGATTTCTTCTTATTGAGATCATAGAAGTTTCATATCATAGTTTACAACAACAAGTAATCAACAACAATAAATTATTGAAAAAATGTGCCAACAAGCCTCCTCAATTTGCGTGCTAAAAACTACACAAAACATACCTCACTTTTAACAGAAAATAAAATATTGATATCTATGCACATTAGTAATATTGTTCTGCACTAATTCCATATATCCAAACACCTAAAAATGATGCCCTCATCTTGCCTTGATTTTTGTGCCTCTATTTTGTTGTACGACCTCCCTTTTCACTGTTGTCAACTCCTCATTTAATGTTGCAATTTTTGGAAATGCATGCCCTCTTCTCCTCTTCTAAATTGTGCCCTCCTTCAGTTGTATGCACCTCTCCTTCCTTGGAAATTGTGCCCCTCCTTTAGCTGTACAGACCTCCCTCTTTCCCTTGGAGAATGTGCCCTCCTCTTGTCGTTATTCCCACTTCTCCATGAGCTTAATATCTCTCTTGAGAAAAGTGACTCTGCACCTTCTTGCTCAAGATCTCCTCAAAGTGTGCGCCCTCTCTCCCTCAAGTGTTTCTTGTATGCAATTTTAATGTGTAACTCCTCTAACCCTTGGTCTCCCTTGAGTGACTCTTCACTTTCTCTTTGAGATCAACCATCACAACTTAATCATTTGTTGAGTTCACTTAAATCACTTAAGCGACCCACTTTTTAGAAAGCCACTTTTACACACTAAAAAAAAATAAAAGGATCAACTTTATAAAATCAATTTATAAAGTCATTTTATAAAATAAAGTCACTAGGGAGAAATGTGCTCGATCACTTCCGCATGTTGGGCGCCGCCTATGCAGAAGTACCTACGAGCTACCAAATCTAACACTCCCTATTAGTGAGAGAGGTACTTCTGGTACCTCCAACGGAATCTGTCTCCAAATCCATCATCCCATCTGCTGGCATAGTTTCTCCCTCTGTACTAGAAGCCACTACTCCCTCTGAACATGAAGTCACTGCTCCCACTGCACTGGAATCCTATGTTGATATATGAACTGAAGACATGCTTCTATGAGACTTTACACTCTCCTAAACATCCATGTGTGTCGAACCATGCTTGTTGATTCCTCTAAGAGTCCTGGAAGAGGACCGAGTCCCCAATATCAATTCTCTCTCCCGTGTAACCTGCCCACTCTCTGACATAGAATTTGAATCCATAAATCCACCAGATCCCAACACAGGTCATCCCAACAACCTGTACATCATACCTTGCCTGATGTCAAGCCTCATTTTTGCATCCAAGGCCTCTCTCTCTTATCGTATGAGCACCTATCCATCCTCAAACATCATTGCATACCCCTTATCCAAGAGAGTTGACACAGAGAGAAAGTTGATCGTCAACTCTGGTACATGCAACACCTCTGCAACCTTCAGAGAACCTCTTGACTCTAGCTAGAAATCCATGGTTCCAACCCCCTTCACTGCATGAATGGTGTCGACCCCACTATCCACATCATTTCTGAGTTTGTCTCTGACACACTAAGGAACATTGACCTCATTCCCATCATATGGCTAGATGCGCTTCATGTCCAGTGAGGTGGCCCAATCACTGGACTTCTTCTTCCCCTTACTCTTTCCTGCAAGAGAAAGATTTGGTTCCTCTCTACAGCAGAATAGACCCTAGGCCAACATATATCCTTTGATATTGTTGGTTGCTATATTCTCTTGTTTCCTCCTACTGAAACCTTCTTCTAGAAACCCTCACGACAAGAATATTTTTCCCTTCCCTTCTTCCAGGAAAAACCCCTTTGCACTCACTGCAAATCAAGTTTCAAATCTCTTGTTTGTTGAACCTCGGAGCTCTTGCTATGTTACCATGTAGAAATTATAACTCGGATATACACTAAGTCATAAACAGATTCTAGCCTCCTATAAAGCTTCAACATTAAAGCAATAAACTCAACACTAAATTGTACTTTATGAGAAGAAATACTAAATGACAAAGATATGAAACTAAAATAGCAGTGGAAATAATAATGAACAATAGGCAAATCACTCCATATGACACTATTAATTTTTGGGCAATGCCCTTGAAAAAAAACCCAACTTAGGAAAACCAATTCAAGGAGATTACTTTTACAACAACAAGTAATCAACAACAATAAATTCTTGAAAAAATGTCCCAGTGGGCCTCCTCAATTTGCGTGCTAAAAACTACATAAAACATACCTCATTTTCTACAATGTACATTCCCTTTAACAACAAATAAAATCTTGATATCTATGCACATTAGCAATATTTTTCTGCACTAATTTTGTACAGCCAAACACCTAGAAAATTGTGTTCTCCTCTTGCCTCGGTTTTTGTGCCTCTATGGTACTATATGGCCTCCCTTTTCATTGCTTTCAACTCAACATTTAATGCTACAATTTATGGAAAGGTGTGCCCTCTTCTCCTCTTGGAAATTGCTCCCTCCTTCAGTTGTACAGACCCTCTCCTTCCTTGGAAATCGTGCCCCTCCTCTAGTTGTATGGACCTCCCTCTTTCCCTTGGAGAATGCGCCCTCCTCTTATTGTTACTCTCACTTCTCCGTGAGCTCAATCTCTCTCTTGAGAAAAGTGACTCTTCACCTTCCTGCTCAAGCTCTCCTCAAAGTGTGCCCCCTCTCTCCCTCAAGTGCTTCCTTTATGCAATTTTAATGTGTAACTCCTCTAACCCTTGGTCTTCGTTGACTAACTCTTCACTTTTTATTTGAGATCAACGGTGACGACTTAATCATCTGTTGAGTTCACTTAAATCACTTAAGTGACCCACTTTTCATAAAGTCACTTTTACACATTAAAATAAAACAAAAGGCTCAACTTTATAAAATCACTTTATAAAGTCACTTTATAAAATAAAGTCACTAGGAAGAAATGTGCTCGGTCACTTCCGCATGTTGGGTGTCGCGTATGAAAAAGTACCTCTGAGATACCAAATCTAACATAAAATCCATGGAGATTGTCTCCCATTTCCATTATGGAATTTGTAATGGATGCAATAGTCTCGCATGGTGCTTGTGTTCAACTTTGACCTATTGACACTCCAAACACTTGGAAATATACTCAGCAATGTCTTGCTTCATTCTTAGCTAGTAATACAAATGTCTTATTATTGTTATCATTTTTTGATAACCAGGATGACCCACATAAGGTCTTCCATGAAATTCATCCATAATGAGGTGGTTTAGCTCTACTGAATCAGGTACATACAACTTGTTATTATATATAAATATCTCATATGTTGCAAGTTGATATCCCTCATACTTCTTTTCACTAGGTTCTTGTTGCAAACCCTCTCTTACGAGATTGAAAAACTTATCTTCTTTCAAGCGGATTTTAATTCTTTGCTTCATATCAAACTCTCCTACATTTGTTGTTGCTAAGTGTACTATTTGTACACTCTCGTTGAGTGCATCTACCACTCGATTCTCTTTCCCTTTTATGTGTTTGATCTCAAAATCAAACTCGTTAATTAGCGTCATCCATCTAGCATGTCTAACATTTAACCTTGTCTTATCAAACAAACACTTCATACCACAATGATGTTGATTTTGAACCCCTTGGACTCAATCCTTGGTATGCTCTAATACCATGTTAATATTCATCCTCTACTCAACACTTGACAATTAGCTCAAAATAAAATCACTTTATCTACTAAAATCACAGTTGAGTAATCAACTAAACATGTAGCGGAAGCATAAACTAGGAAACCAAAATCTCACACGCAAGACACCAATATTTCCGGGCATAAACCCCTCAAAAAACCTTAGAGGGAAAACCGATTCCAATTTGCTTTTATTAAGGTCAAATCAGGGCTCATGTAATAGGGAAAATGGCCCACTAAGAGAATATACACTGCACACAAACTTGGCAATGCATGTGCTACTATACAACCCTATACCAATACATTTCCTGAGGTGTACATGACTATCCTTCAACAAAACCACATATGTATGTGACTATCTCCACTGAGACCCGCGTACACATATGGAAAACATGTATGGAAGTTTTCGTATGGTGCACCCCTTTCCTTTGGCTTCTATCAACTAAAACCCACTTGTGGTTGCCTCTGCTCTCTCTTCTCCTTGACTTGTATGACCTCTAGATCGAATTCCTTCTCCACCTATCCAAGATCTTGAATCAAGGCCCTTTGTTATCCAACCCTTTCTGCATCAATACTTGAATGAAATATCTTCACCCAACCTGTGAGATCTCCTCACTTTACAGTAAGCCAAAGTCCTTTTTTTCTTCTAAAATCCTCACACTAGCAAAACTCCTTCTTTTCTATCCTCAACCTTGGTCTCTCACCAAAATCTCTCGGCCTTGACCTCTCATCAAAAGTGTCTTCCTTCTTCTCCTAGCCTTGCTTTTATAATCATTAGTTACAATATATTTCTAATCTCCAAAGTGATCCGTAGTTGAGATTACTTTTCACACCCACTTGAGATTTATATTACATGTTGCATGTTATGCATGATCCTTAATTAATAAATATAATTTTAGTTTAATTAATTCATTTTAACTAAAGTAAACTCAAGGATATAATATTTTCGACAACTTCCACATGCTAGACACATTCCAATGCGGAAATACATGTCTGATGCTACCAATAACATCAACAAATGTTCTGTTATCAAGACAAATCTTCTTCCGAGCAATTAATGCCTCCACATCTTCAATGCATGCACAATCATTGCAAGTTTCAAGTCATGGGTGACATATCGTTGTTCATGCTCATTTAACTTTCTTGACTCATAAAAAATCACTTGTCCTTCTTGCATAAGAAATCCATCGAGCCCTTCCTTGCAAGCATCAGTGCAAACCAAGAAATATTTCTCGGGGTCTGGAATCTTCAAAATAGGGGCATTGGTCAAGAGATGTTTCAATTACTGAAAGTTGGCTTCACTTTCTTTTGACCATATGAATCTCTTCCCCTTCCTATGAAATGAAGTGATGGGATGATAAATCTTTGAAAATCCCTTAATGAACCTCCTATAATATTCAGGTAATCCCATAAACAATCTTACCTTAATTATATTCTGAGGGGTTGGCTAATCCATGATTACCTTGATCTTCTCAAGATCTACTGCCACTCCCTTTGTTGAGATTATATGGCCCAAGTATTGGATCTCCTTCCGAACGAAGTCACACTTGTTATATTTGGCATATAATTGGTGATCTCTCAGCACTTGTAACACCATTATAAGATGTTCTTCGTGTTATTCCTTAGTCTTAGAATACACCATAATATCGTCAAATACAAGAATGAACTTATCTAAATATTTGTTGAGCACACTATTCATCAAACACGTGAAAGTAGTTGTTGCGTTAGTAAGCCCAGATGGAACCACCATGAACTCATTGTGTATGTAGCTTGTTCTAAAGGTCATCTTGTGGATGTCTTCATCCTTAATCCTAACTTGGTGATATCCATATCTCAAGTCAATCTTAGAGAAAACTATAGCTACTCTGAGCTAATTGAAAATATCATCGATCCTGGGCAATGGATACTTGTTCTTTATGGTCATCTTATTCAATTGTCGGTAATTAGTGCATAAGTGCAATGTACCATCCTTCTTCTTTACAAACAACGCAGGTGATCCCCATGGGGATACACTCGGCCCGATATGCCCTTTATCCATCATCTCCTTCAATTGCACTTTTAACTCTACCAATTCTGGCGTACTCATTCTCTAGGGTACTTTTGATGTTAGTATTGCTTGGGCATAAGATCTATTGAAAAATCAAGATTTCGCTTACGATGAAGTCCAAGTACCTCCTCTGGGAATACATCCTTAAATTCCCACAATATTAGCTAGTCCTCAATCTTCAGCTCCTTGCTTTCTGCTGCATTGAGGACTTGTATTGCATACAAGGGACACCCTTTCCTACTAAATTTCTTAAGTTGTAGCGATGATATATTCCTAACTGAGACTGGATTTTGAATGCCTTGCAACACCTTCATGTTTCCTTTTTCATCCTCACATTCTAAGGTATTTTCATAACAATTCAATTTTACCTTATAGACAACCAACCAATCCATGCCTAACATCACATCATATGATCCTAGGGGTAGGACATTCAAGGTTGCTTGAATGTGCAGTCCACTCAGTTCCAATGGACAAGCCTCTATCACCTCTGCCAATTTTCTCTTAGTCCCTATGGCTAACTGAACCAACCATGTCTTAGCATGTTTCTATCTTTGTAAGGGACGTGCTTCAACAATTTGAGGTGAAACATAACTAAGATTATACCCAGAGTCAATCAAAATAGAAATGGGTTGCTTGGCAATTATACCTTCCAGCTCCAACACAGAAGCTTGGTGGTCTGCTTACCAATTCTCAATAGTTGTGAATATTCTCGGCACACTTCTAGCCACATCATTGACTGCAGTAGCCTCTTGAACATGGTATAATATTTTTCTATTATGTTGTTTGTGAGGGAAATCTCTCAACGGATATGCCTCTCCACAACCCCAACACTGTAGAGGTCCTTCCTTTTGCTCCTCTACTTTTTCTCTTGCCTTCCCTACTGGCCTATTCCACTCTGAGATGGAAAATTTTGCTAGTGTACACTCATTTTTGGATGACCGAATTGATCACCTTTCTTCAGATTCTTATACTGGGATGATTGAAATCCCTTCTTCTGAAATCCAGTTTTATCCTTTCTCTTCTAATCCTTAAGAGTCTCCTCCATATGCTTGGATTGGTCATAACAACACTTTGCTTTTCTAATGGTATCCTCCAAGGTCTTCAGATCATCAAACTCAATCATATCCTAATAGGACTGTGGAAATCCATCGAGGAAGTGTTGTAATCTTGATTTCTCATCCTTGAGTTAAGAAGCATACATCAACAACTCTAAGAAACTCTCGACATAAGAATCCATGGTAAGTTACCCCAACTTGTTTTCATGGAACTCTTTATTCTTGTCATCAAAGTATTTCTCTGATAGATATGCCTTCCTGAAATATTTCTCAAATTGTTTCCAGGTCATCTTACTTTCCTTCAATCCCTTAACTTCCTTGAGGTCCTCCCACCATATGGAAGCTCCTCCATCTAGATTGAAGATGGCTATCTTTGCCTTTGTTTTTTCCAAGTAATTGTGTACCCGAAAATACTTTCTTAGCCCCAACAGCCAAGCCTCGACTTCTTCTCCTTTCTTGTTTTCTCCATCATAGGTAGGCGGCTTAGCCTTCTTGAATTCTTCTCTTAGAGAACTCTGTGAGTTTCTCTTTTTATTCTTCTTAGGAACACTAGACCTAGTGTCACTGCTGGACACTTCCCTTGTAGTGGTTTTCCCACTAGATGATTCTTTGGAAATACTCCCACAATATTTTCTTCTCTTAGCATCTCAATGTTGTTGAGTCACCAAATTGCCATCCTTTTTACCATTATATCACATCATTTCCGTTGACTTTTAATCATTTTATGTTTTCCACAACCTTGCACTAAAACCATTTTAATGTTTATATGAAGGATTAGACTTATTATTTTCCAATGCATTTTTTTAATTTTTTAAGTGAATTTGTGATTAAATATTAGAAAAATAACATGTTCTTGCTTAACCTTGAAATTTGGGTTAGTTTGGTGATGATTTGTTGGCACATGGGTAGACCCAGGGTTCAACGCTTAACAACGCACCAACAAAACCCCGACTACCGACCCTTTCGGCAACACCTGCGAAGCAGGCGAAGTCTCACCCGAATAGAAGCAGGGGGGGGTTACAGGATGCAGGTGTTTGTAACCAGGCTGGGACACATATCTATGATAAAACACTTCGCAGAGTATTCTATTAACGCTTAGAAGTTGACATGCAGTAGTTTCCTAACATCACAGAGCATAACAAAAGATAGATCGGCGCAGTAATAATGAATGATTATATACCCTGAGCACTTAACACTTAGCATTATAGGTTAGATCTAGCATTCATTTACCCTTAACACAAGTAAAGAACTTAGCAACAAAATATTTGTCTATTACACATCATAATCAAAGCACAGAAATAACATAACACAAAGCAAACCATAAGACACTAGATATATGTGGTTCACCCTAGTGTGGGGCTACGTCCACCAATCGCTTTGCCTCTTTATTATTCGCCTGAATCTTACATTCATTCGCTCATATGCACTAAGCTGCAGAGTCGAGCTTCGCACAAGACATGAGATCTATGCACTGAGCACCAGATCCTCCTTCCAAAACTAGGTCAAGGCACATAACCAACTCTCTATCGAGCACAAAGCCTTAACACACATACACTCCTTTGTACAGAGCAACTTTGTTCACACATAACTACATTCGCCCCCCTCTACTTCTACAATACATTCCTTTATTTATACTTTTACAAACCCTTACAATAAGGCCTAAACATGGGAAAACCCCATGGGTCGGCATCCCATAAACTCGTTACAAAAAACCCTAGAGGACCCCTTATTGATCCACATAGACCGCAAAATCAGTGAGATCTGCGATCTCAGGTCCAGCTGGGTGCTCCTTCCTCGGCCATCGTGTTGAAGTCCAAAACTGGGTCAAAGTTGATCGAAGTTTCTCCAAAACTTGATCGAGGGCCAACAGGCCCCCAACACTCATCCGTGACTCGTCCTGAGTCACTCAGGTCTGGATAATGCTGCTTTGAAGGCCTCGAGATGCCTCAACTTGTTGCTTCGCTTGAGCCTCCTGCTCAACAAGCTCCTGGACCATCTGCTTTGTAACAGGTCCTTCTTGGTGTTGTTCTACTGTTGTAACCACTTGATCTAGTTCTGAGCCATGTCCATCAATATTTTCAAACACCTTGCAAGCTTCATCTTGCACAGGTTGTAGCTTATGCGTGACTTCCATCACCTTACCCTGGAGGGCAGTGATTTGATGTTGTAATGCGTGCTTCTCCTAGGATCTCTTCATTCTTTCCACTGCGGTGAGCAGCTTCATCTGCGCCTGCAACGAGAATGCTTGTTGTTGCGCCTCTTGTAACTACGCTTCTAGCTTCCTTAGCTCTGGATACTCAGCGAGGCGTTCATATGTCTAGGCACTCCTATCACTTAACTGTTTTCATTCTGACGTGAGGGATCTTATGCTTGCAACTGGGTTCTTATCGGTCTCCTCCCTCTGGTCTTGTACCTCCTGCAGGGTGCTCGATACTATTTGGGCTTCCAATTCTATTATCCTAGCCTGAAGTTGTTGGAGGGTCTCAGCAAGCTTCACTATTTGAGCTTCGACCAACTCTTGCTCTTCCTGTGCCAAGCCTAGCATAGAGCGACATGATTTACTTACCGCTTCTTTGACCTTGGCCCTCTCTGTGAGTAGCTGCTCCTTTTCCCTCTGTAGCTAGGATTTTTTCTCCTGAAGCTCTGCTTTCTCGCTTTCCTGGGCTACTATATTGTCCTGCGTTGCTCGTAATTGCACTAAGATCACTTTTTCTTTCTCCTTTTTCAAGGCTTTTGTAGCCTCCTCCTTCTCTTCCTAGGCTCTATGGAGTCGAGCTTCTATTGCATCCGCAATTCTTATCAATTAGGCTGGTTCATGCCCCAATTCTGCGGTCTGGGACAAGGAAGGTGCAGTAGGTACTGCGCGGACCAAACGAATAGCTTGTTGTACTTCCTTCAATTCCTTCCCGAACCTTCCATATAACTCCTCTTGCTTCTCTCCATATCTCTGCAATATGTCCTCAGAGGCATCCTCCATAGCTCTGAGGACCATACTGATGTCATCATCCGTGAGGGTTGCTTCCAACTGGGGCTTATTAGCGCACGTCTTCTTCCTTGATGAGGGTTTCTTCGGAGAAACCTTCCTCTTCTACAGTGTTACTGTCCCAATAGGGGGATCTTCAGGTGGTGTAGATTCGCCTCCTCCTTACTCTTCATCTCCTCCTTCGTGTCCTTTTGCTTCACCTTCTCCTCCTCCTGGCGAGCCAGACCCATTATTTTCAGAAGCGTTGTCCTCTTCATCACTTTATATATCCTAGACTTCCTCCTGCTTTTTCTTCTTCTTCATTCCCTTCGACTATCCGACATGCTCAACCCATGTAACTATGGGGCTTCCTATGGTGTCGATGTCGGATAATCTTGCATCAGCGACAGGTACAAGAAACCCCTTGGGACATTCCTTTGTAATCTACTCCATATCTTCATCTGTCAGTTTCTAGTACATCTCCAATTCTTCCTGGTGGTCATCTCTGCACACGATGATGTAGATGAAATGAGGATCAACGCGAAATTTTTCTATTGGTCGATACTGGTGTAGGGTGCGTGGTGTCATGCACAGAAATGATTCGATGGCGACTTTCAACTGTTGATAGTATGCATGAAACATGACATTGGACTGCCACTGCTTCGTCATGTCATTGGTATACCATAGGGTTGAAAACCGAACGACCAACAGCTTCGAGGGTTTGATATCTGGAAAAGTGGCTCCTTCAGGCATTTGCCAAGTGACAAATCAGATCAAAATGATTAGCCAACTGTAATGGAATTCATATCCCAAGGCCTAGGCTTCGTGACAATCCTTCTCTAGCTCGTTAACGAGGTAGTTCACCTAGTTCATCTGCATGCCCTCCACACACTTTCCTGCGAGGTCCACCACAAACTCGGTGACCTGTGTGGGGCAGTTCTTCCTTACTAGCTTGCTAGCTAGGAGTTGGAAAGCGAGGCGCATTGTGCCATCCTGTATAGAGGCTACCTTGTAACCTCGCTTTCCTTTCTCTACCTCTCTGTAATCTTCTTTGATGTGTTGTGCCAAAGATCGGTCTAAGGCCTTCCTTGGATAAAACTGTTGAGGGTCAGGACCCTTCATGCTTAAGCTTGTGATTTGGTGGATCAATGCCGGATCCACAGTAATCCTCTTATCAAGCCATAAGTATCTGCCATGATAGCATGACAGAAGGAGTTTAACGCAAGCGTTAACCTCCTAGTGGTAGCCAAAATGTGGGATCTTCATCACATTCAACACGGTGGACTATGCCAACCCCTTAATCCATGGTTGTGAGATGAGACAAGGTTTCTTTCCAGTTGTCTTCGTGAGATAACGGTGGGGCACCAACATGGCATAGTTCTTCCGGTCTCCTAAGTTGAATTTGTTGTTCTTCAATAGCGGGATCTGTCCTAATTGACTCCCACCTATGCGTATTTATTTTGGAATGTACGCAATGAACACGACGTACTTAAAATCTCGGGGGATACTGTCGCGGTTAACAACGCTAGCCAAAGGTGGAATGTATTCAGGTAGGATCGATGAGATCTGCTTCACATTAGCCATATCTTCATGGTGCTTACTTCGTTGTTCAGTTACGGGGTTGACACGACTACAACGACGTCCGATCAAAGGGGAAGCCTGCAGTCCCCTAGTCGACGACACCTGGATACCTTTGGATATCGGTCTATTGGCCATTAGCTTCTTGAGAACTTCCTCGAAAGACTTCTCCAATTCACTAGGTTCGCCCGACATTCTAGCTTTTAACAGACATGCAGGGTAGATAAATGGACAGGCGAGGTCTAGTTCCAGATAACACAGCTTGACACTTGGAGAATTTTCTGCGTAGCTCAGTCAATCACGAGTAGCAAAAAGTGGTCCCAGTGGAGTGACCGACGAGTTAAATAAGAGGGGCATCGTGACCTATCTTCCAACGGCCAGGAAATGCTTCCATTAATGTAAATCTGTTTGTTATGGCACGGTCTCAACATCCAAAAAGTGGTCCATAAGCCCATAAATGTGTTTTCTAACCATTCTGGAGCGTCATTCTAATGGTCGGGGCACCTCCAACGGTCATCTAACTTCACCAAGGCGAATTCAAAGTCTGCGCAGACCTATTGTTCCAGTGAGGTTCAAATCCTGCAAACCTGCCTCCTGCGAGGTTCCAGTCTGCGAAGTCTTCCATCTAGTTTTTGTGACTTCTTGTAGCTTTTCCAACTTAGCCTTCTTTTTATTGAGATTCCTTGACTTCTTCCATGTGATCTGAGTCTCTCTAATTGTTTATGGAATCCTCTTTCCATTTTTATTCTTATCTTCCTCTAGCGCAGTGGCTTCGCACCATTGAGGTGCCCTCAAGGATTATGAAGTTAATATCTCTTTTCTCAACACTTCCTGAGTGGGCATACTTCTTTCTTGAATAGAAAGGTTCTTCAAGCCTTCTTGCATTCTTTCAACCTTGATAGCTAAGTCTCTTGTTTTATGTCCCTCCTGCGTTGTTACTTTGTTCTGTTGTTTCGACTTATCCTCTCGTTCTTCTATTAGTCGGTCTATTTCCCTAGCTATGAAATCCCTTAATTCTTGCCTTTTCCTTTCTATAGATTCTTCCTCTGGTTTCCTTCTGATCTGGTCCTTCTCAATCCAAGTCTTACCTAACAATAGTGGGAAAGGGACGTTGTCCCCAACAAACTTAATGACTTCAAATTCTTCTTCAGTCGATCTTCCATGAACAATAATAGGTACATTAGTAACTCTTCCACATAAGGTTATCATATTTCCCCTAAACAAGCCTATCCTTCCCAACGAAGGTACCGTAGTAGGCTTTCCCAAATTTTCCCAAGTTTCTTCTGTCATAATATTCACTTGTGTTTCTTCATCCAAGACACAGTCTATGTCGAAGTCTTCTATTCTTGCACTTATGAGCTGTTTTGCTTTCAAAATTTCTGATGAAATCTTTATGAACATCCATCGTTTCTTTTAACCGTAATAACGTAGTCTGAACTTCCTCTGACCTTTTCTCTTTATGACTTTCTAACATGCCCTTCGTCTCTTGACTTTCTTCATAGTTTTCTTGTCTTATGTTCATCCCTTCAACTTTAGCAATAATCCTTGGACAATCCTCAACCTCATGACCAACAACCTTACAACAAAGACAAATAGGGCCTTCCTCAGGACATTCCTTAGCAAGATGTCCTAGTCTTCTGCAATTATAACACAAAGTCAATCCTTTTTTTCTTTTAAATGTTCCCTAACCTTTTCTGTACTGCGCACTTCCCCTCGGATCATAGTGTTGGACCTGCAATCTGCAAAAAACATTTCTAGGTTCCTGCATCCACTTATTAGTCCAAAAACTCTTTCTATGCATAGGAATAACATATCTTTCTTCATTTCCATTAAATTTACTCAAATCAACTCTTTCTTTCAACTACGCCCTAGCCTTCAGACTAGGAAAAAATCTATTAAAGATACTTAAGTTCATGCTTTCATAACAAAAAATTTCACTTGTCTTTATCTTGCCAAAGCACAAAGATTTACCTCTTTTAGGATCTTACCTCTTTTCTTTAGAACATATTACTCTCTTGGCACAAAGCTTCGCAAGTCAAGTAGAGTGTTGCGCACTTCAGCAGTAGATCTACGCACAGAGCTTCTCTTTTTCTTTACTTCAATTCCCAACAATCATAGTTTCAGGTCCCGACAACCGAACCATTTGTTGGCACAGGGGCAGACCCAGGGTTCAACGCTTAACAACGCACCAACAAAACCTCGACTACCAGCCCTTTCAGCAACACCTGTGAAGCAGGAGAAGTCTCACCTGAGGTACAAGCAGGGGGGCTTACAGGACGCAGGTGTCTGTAACCAGGTTGGGACACAAATCTGTGATAAAACACTTTGCAGAGTATTTTGTTAATGCATAGAAGGTGACATGCATTAGTTTCCTAACATCGCAGAGCATAACCAAAGATAGATCGACGCAGTAATAATGAATGATTATATACCCTGAGCACTTAACACTTAGCATTATAGGTTAGATCTAGCATTCATTTACCCTTAACACAAGTAAAGCACTTAGCAACAAAATATTTATCTATTACACAACATAATCAAAGCATGAAAATAACATAACACAAAGCAAAGCATAAGACACTAGATATACGTGGTTCACCCCAGTGTGGGGCACGTCCACTAACCGCTTCGCCTCTTTATTATTCGCATGAATCTTACATTCATTCGCTCCTGTGCACTAAGCCAGAGAGTCGAGCTTCACACGAGACAGGAGATCGGGGCACTAAGCACCAGATCCTCCTTCCAAAACTAGGTCAAGGCACATAACCAACTCTCTATCGAGCACAAATCCTTAACACACATACATTCCTTTGCACAGAGCAACTCTGTTCACATAGAAATACATTTGCCCCCTTCTACTTCTACAATACATTCCTTTATTTATACTTTTACAAACCCTTACAATAAGGCATAAACATGGGAAAACCCCATGGGCCGACATCCCATAAACCCGTTACAAAAAACCCTAGAGAATCCTTATTGGGTCCACATAGCCAACAAAATCAATGAGATCCACGATCTCAGCTCCGCATGGGCACTCCTTCCTCGACCATCGTGTCGAAGTCCAAAAGTGGGTCAAAGCTGACCGAATTTCTCCAAAACTTGGTTGAGGGCCAACATGATTATAGGTCAAACTGAAGATTCCAACAATGCCAAATTTTACCACTTAGCCTCAAATTCGAATTCCATCCTTTGAAGATTTGAGAAAGATTTGGGGATAATCACTCAAAGCATATTTGATGGAGAAGAATCATGGAAGTTTTGGTAAGATTTCTTATTAAATATCTTAGAGATTGGTGAGAGGATTTGTAGAGATAATTATCTTATAATTATTAGCAAATTGGTTGTAACGACATGAGAGAAAAGTGCATCTAAATTTATTAGTTGCTTATCGTATTCTCAAAGAAAATTATGTATAAATAAGAGTGCCTTCTCCATTCCAAGGAGAGGACTCTTGGAGCATATGTTCAACTTATGATGGATTGAATAAAACATCTTGATAATTTCTTCCATATGGGTTGTAAGTTTATAGTTTCATTATGTTTTAGGATTTGATATAGTTTATGATGTCCTATAGTAGTCCGTTACCTTATTCTTGGGAGAATTGAGCTCACTCCAAATGGATCATGTTAGTATTTTCCTTTATGCAAGTATGGTGTGTTTTATGTTTGCATTTGACTTCATTTCTCTTTTTAATATTCATTCATTGGATTCTCTATATACCAAACATAGCACTATTATAGAAAAGTTCAATTTGAACACAACCTGATTTACAACCATGGTGGATATAGAATAAGAAATATTCAATGATGGATGAAGTGTGGTGTGTTTCATTTTTGTATTGGATTTCATTTATCTTCATTAATATTGCTTTAGAATTATATTGTATGTATCATTGTAGAGGTTAGATCTTCCACTGAAGGCCATAGTTCATGAGTGAAATTTTGTTTTTGAATCCCTTGAACACTTGACCATTAGAGTAGGTGAAAGATCGATATTGGTGCCCTTAGAGAAGCCTTGCTACTATTTTTCCTAGTGCAGAAAGACACCCCAATGATCACCATGTTTCATAGATTTCCTTTCTAAATGATTTTTAGATAGGATAGGATAGGCTCTGATCCTGCATATATTTTTATTGCATATCTAAGTTTACGGACTCCTGATTGATAATTTAATGTTCAAAAATTATACATATAATTTGACTGACAGATGCCTTTTCTTGGAAGAACTTCTTCCCACATTACTATGAGTTGGTCCATGCTTCTGAATATCTAAAGGGATCTTCAATTTATAAGACTGTTGCAGTCCTTCATTACTAATGGTTGGACCTTGATGCAAGTGCTCTGGGTCTCTGACAAACTTTGCAACAATATTGCATTCAACCATGCCCACTCGGCCTCAGCTCGCATGAGCCTCTCATTGTGTTCTTTTAGACTTATGACAGTGGCTACCAAATCTAGATGGGTTTATCTGGTCCTCCTACCATCAGATTCTTCATCCCAAAAAAGTGAGGTGTCCTCCATACTATGTTGGACCATTCACCTTTATTCCCTTGTTCAATATGTCCTATGTGCTAAAAAAGTGAAACACCATTAGCCATTACATTAACATTTATCAGCATAAATTTCTCGGCCTTATCAAACATCATTCAAGCTTTGAAAATCCCAATCCAAGATTCTACTTCAGCTCAAAATCATTGTCAGTATTCATATACACAGTTAAATCATCGGAATTTAAAACATGCACTTCTAGCAATTAAAATATTTCTTAAATAATCATGCGGTCTTGATACCACTATGTAACACACCCAACCCCCTAAACCCCCTTAGGTTGGTGGGATGTCAAATTTACACTTCCATTAATCCTCAGGTCTCAAGTTTTTACCCCTAACAAACTTTGTCCACCATGACATACACGAGGACTTCATCTTCATTCATTTGCGTTGCAGGCCACTACAATGAATCCTCAAATTCCTCATTCAGTTTCCCAACAATTTTGTAACAAAATATTGCTACACTGACCAAGGAGATAACATCCCTGATTGGATGACTAAGAATCACCTTGCACGACCAGATCGACGGTCAGTGATGGATCAGGCTCTCTATCCATCAGGAAAACGATTTTCTCTCTCCCCCTTTTCAATCTTGATCAAACTTCCCCGCTGGACCTATTCCAAACAGATACAAGGGCCTTCAAGACTAGAAATCAATGACCCATATCAAATCGATGGGGCTAATGCCTCACTCACCTTCTTTATGAAATTCTGATAGGTGGGGTCTACAACCAATCTACTGTTGTGGTTATCTCATAATACCTCTCCCTTAGATAGATGGTTTATATCCACTCGGGCTCTTCCACCATTGGAATGCTCCCACTCCAAGTGATTGTGGGTCTTCCCGATCAACTCTCTCCTATGAGACTTTCCCAACAGATATGATAGTCCTCGGTTTGTCACATATAATAGTCAAGATCACTCGAAACCCCATAGTTGCACAATAATTAATTGACACCTCCCTTCATCTAGGTTTTCCTCCTCGAGATAGATCATTCCAGATCCACGACTGTAAATCCATCAACATCCACACTGATAGATATATGGTCCTCTCATCCTTGTGCTCTCAGCATCAGCTTTTCTCCATCATAAACCTTTCCTAGGCCTTTTCCATACCTTCCTAATCCACTACCTCCTGATAGACTTTTTGTATTAATACTCAGGCATCAATGACCTAGATATCATAGGCTTGACCTCTGTAAATCAATGACTCACAATTACTCGGGACTTTCCCATCAAAAATCCACTATGACTTTTCAATTTGGGTTTTCCTGATGACCATGTATCCTGATAGGCTTCCTCTCAAAGCTTAGATATTTGACGAACGGTCAAGATCTACTTCTTCCACTGAATCAATGGTTGTCACTCTTCAGGGCTCAGATATGGGTTTTCAACAGGATTAAGGACTCGTTCCCGGACTTAACAGTTTCACGGTCCTTACATGTTCATTTTTCCAGTGTTCATCCTAACTTCTTTGGGCACTCAAACCACTATGTAACATGCATGATTACTCCTCCCCTAAACACCCAGGTTAATATTTTTCATCTTGCAATCTTTCCATTCAAGGGTAAGGTAATTACAAGAATACCAACATGCACTAGCCATCCTCATGCATTCATTCATTCATAGTTACCATAATTAGCAATGAAGGGAGGTAATTTTACTCCATTTTACTTGAGAATTCAACATTTATTCATTTACCAGAACCTCAACATGAAAAAAAAAACAATTTATCATCATTGTTAAGAATTCAATAGACATGACAAGAAAAACAATTATCTATTCAATAACGATTCCAAGCAGCTAGTTGACTAAGGGAAAATGTCTTTCCACCCAACCATATGCTATGTTGCACTATTCCTTTCCACAACATGCCACACTCGTTCCAGTCCATGATACCAACAAGGGACTAACTTAGTTGACTTCCAAATCAAGAAATAGTTCAGGAAGGTTACTCTCCTTCACTCCATCGACAACATCATAAGTTTCTCTCTTCTCACTAATCTTAGGACCTCCATTATTTTATCAGGTACCTTCCCAACTAGATTTCCTCTACATAAGAGAGTCCCTTCTCTGCTACACATTCCCTCGGCGAGCTCCCATTATCATTGTCAATTTCTGTCCAATAAGCACCAAAGCATCGTCCTTTGTTGCTCCAGTCTAGATATTGGTCTTCTCTGTTCCAAGGTGACCATTCTATTAGTGGTCAAGTTTCCTAGTTTCTTTAGAAAAACTTTCCAAATCTTCTCTACTTCTCATAGCCATGTGCGTGCACTCCTCTACTCATTGCACCATCTGTTTGTGAGTCTACAACTCACTTTGTACATGATTATTCTTTGTTCCTCTGTGTGAGTCCAGTCTTCATGCATCCACCCACTGGTTCTCTTATGCTTCACAGACTATTGATATTCTCTCTTGTCTTTCCTCCTTGTTGGCACCCAAATTTTTGGGCTAATATCGCATGCATGCACAAATGAAGTTGTGCACACCTGTTCCATTTTTGTGTGTGTTCAACCAGCTGCATGAGGAGTGATAGGATGCGTGCACATCAAATCAAGTTTTGTTATTGTGTGTCAATTCAATTTCTTCCACTACATGTTAGTCTGATTTTTTTTATGCTTAGATAATCAAGAAGACGCTGCATGGAAACTGAAATAAAAAAAGAATCTTCAAGAAATATCCCTGAATGATTACTACAAACATGGTGAGGGAACGTGGATAAAAAAGAAGATGATATGGCAAGGTAGTTGATATTTTCATGATTCCAAAAGAGATGATGTGGAATGCATGTCGGTGACAGAAGCGTGCAGGACTGGAAGTTAGAGGAGCAAGTGGGGAAAAGCTAAAAGTGGTAGAATGTTAGAGTTGAGAAGCAAATAAAAGGGAGTAACGACAACAGAAATAGAGTTATCTCATTAATTAGTTGGTTCCTACTTGATGTTTCTTGGTATTGTCATTGTTGTTAGTCCAAGTCTTTAAGCTCACTCTGAGCTTATGTCTGCAATATCCCTAGTTATAATTCTAAGTTTATCACATCTACAGAGTTTGAAGGAAGGCACATGGCGTTGTGTAATGTAACACGGCTCAAATGTATAAGAGAGAAAGGCTCTGTTGTTGTCATTTAATGAGTTGCTTAATATATGTTTTTGATCATGGAACAGAGATAATAACGATGCATAAATTCTAGTTTTATGATCTGTTATTCATGTGTTAGTTGAATGTTTATGTGTTATTGTTGCATATTGTTAGTTGTTAAATTGTTTTCAATGAATTGTTTGAATGCCAACCCAAATGGATTTCTATACAATTAGTCCATCATCATCATCGACACAGAACTAGATGGTCTTTTTGATCCTCATGGCCTCTCGGGTGTCTTGATGTTTTGGTAGATAAGGGAGGTATTAACCTCCACATTTAAACTTTGACTTAGAATAGAATATTTCGGAAGCAATCAAACCATTAAACAGATGTGTGGAAACCCTAGAAGACAAGCCAACCCAGAAGAATAATAATATTAGATTATTATCTTCCAGAAATACAAGTCGGCTCCACAGGAAAAAGATAAACAAATAATATAATTACTAGCAAGTTAAGTCGGCCCGGCCTGAGAATTCACAAGACAAATTAATATAAATACATGACGTTTTAGCTCATTTGGAGATCCAGAAAGAGCACAAGTCTTGTGGAGAGCTGCAATTGCAGTTGCAAGGAGGAATAAGGGCGTATGGTCATCTCTTAGTCTTGGTCTCTTCCTTGGTGATTCTCTTGGTTGTTCTCTTAGTGATTCTCTCGGTGATTCTCTTGGTGGTTCTTGGTGAAACTCTTGGTGATATTCTTGGTGATACTCTTGGTGATATTCTTGCTAAGTATGGCGTGAGTAGTGTTGTTGCAGCTGTGTATGACAATATTTTTGTGGATATGGAGACTCTCTCTCTTGTGCGCTACCCTTGGAGAAGGAGCACTCTACTTGTCTTGACTTGTTGCTACAGTTAGCCGCTAGGGTTTATTTGTTAGTTCTAGTGTAGACTTGATGGAATTATTCCAAGCAAAGGCTAATGTGCTCGAGGGTGGCATATGTGAATGCATATGGTTGGGTGACAATGATGTGACATTATATATGGTTAAACGAGCATACCAAATTTTCAACACGGTGAGACCTTCCTCAGTCTTTGGCTAAAGATTAATATGTCGATTCCTTGGGGATTTTGTTGGTCAACTATGGACAAACCATGGGTATTCAACCCACCAACGTTAAGAAGGGCGTGTGCAAGTGTGGAAAGAGCAAACAAATGGTTCTTTGTTGGGATCTGAAGGTTTTGTATTGAGTGATGAAGGCAAAGAATGAGGTGGTATCCATCTCAGGAAGAAATTTAAAATTTGTTGACTGCAAAGGAGGATGAGTTTTCTTAGTGGGAAACTCAAGGTCTAAATACTAATGTGAACTACTCTGATATGCATGAACTTTTCTTTGTTGAATTTCCCTATATATTGTATGAATGGTTGAAGAGGTAGATTGCTACTAATACTAATTTGAGGCACAAGAATCATTAGTCTAGGATCAATTCACGATTGATAGGTTGAAGGCATCAGATAACAAGTGGACTCAAGCCATCGATTTTTGGTTTGATCAGGTGAAGGAAAGATATCTAATTGAATTTGTTGTTGAGTACATTAATTCTTTTAACAAGGCTAAAAGAAAGTTCGTGGAAGGTCCTAGAAGAAGTATATTATAAGAAACCCCACTCTAGATAAAAATGTTGTTCGTGGAGAAGGGGTTGTTGTCCATGGAGCCCGACAGAATGGCTAGGTAGACTCCCCCCGCACTGGGGGGATGAAAAGATGAAGAAAAGTGAGAGAGGATATAGATCCATTGAGAAGGATCCAGAAGTTGTTAAAATGAGGTGAGTAATAGGATGGACCCAAAAGAATAGAGGAGAGAGAGAGAGTCGAAAGGTACGCAAGAAGAGTTGAGTCAAGGAGGAGAGCAGAACAAAGAAGTAAAATAAAATTATCAAGGGATGTGCGATGAGGGGTTAGGACCATAATGAAGTTGAAGGAGACCAAAATGAGGAGGAAGTGCGAAAGAATGTGTTGTGCCAGAGAAAAGCACAGATGAGGATAGGCCTGCGAAGAGGTGCGACATTGAGAGTAGGGTATCCAATGGAGATACGAGTTGTAGTGATAATAGGGGCCCAAAAAATGAATTATAAACCCCTTGGTTGTTGTGGAGTGCCGCAAATTTGGAGGAATATGAGGCACATAAGTAGAAGAGGAAGATGGAGGATCCCCTAATGGTGGGGGAGAAGAGTTAGCAATAGTGGATGGTCTTGCATGGTTGCAGGTAGGAAACTCTCAAGGTTCCCTCACAAGAAATGTTATAAGAAGATGAAGCTACCCCCCTTTGAACCACCCTCACTTGCGCATTTGTAGCCAATAAGAAAGAACAATAGACAATGAGACTATTGGAGTAGAAGCAAGAGTAGGATGAGAAAAAAGAGAAGTGACAAGTGAAGAAGAAGACAAAGTCAATTCTACTTCGCCAAGAAGAGTATCAGTACCGAGATTCCTGATACCCAACAATCAGTTTGGAGGATAGAATTTGAGGTTGAGGATGGCAAACCAAGATAGTACCCTGATGCTACACGTTTTCCAGGGAATAGGTAGAGATGATGCATAGAAACATTGGTTAACATGTGAGGTGATTTGATTTGAAGAGGATCATAGATGAGACATCGAAGATTGTGCAATTGGAGACCACATTTAGGGACAGAGCCCTGACGTGGTATATGAGGTACAAGGCCACTGCGCCAACGGGACAGGAAAGGTCCCTGATAGAAATCAAGAGAGATTTGCTTAAGGAATTCCATAAACCTAAGTTGAAATCTCAATGTATTACAAAGATCAAGGAGATTAAGTAAAAACAAGGAGAAACCATGTGGGATTATGACCAATGGTTCAAGATTTTGCTAGATAGGATGACGTTCCATTTCCAGGATGTGTAGCATGGAGAATGGTTCATTACAGGGTTACTTCCCATATTTGTGTCCCACTCACCCAATAGAAGGTGACTACTTAAGCATAAACGAGGGAAATTGTAATGCACTTGGAGGCCACACCAGAAGGAGGAAAGACGTCGACAGGATTGGTGCAGATACGGCCTTAGCTAGCCAACCTGACAATGCAATTATAGGATATGGAAAAATCAAAATTCATGCGCAATCACGTATGGTGTACCATGTGTTGTTCTTAGGGGCATCGCAGAGATGAGTGTCCTGTACTAGGAAACCATGTGGTAACGGGTGCACCTAGTCCATTTCCAGCTAGGCCTCAGATAGAATGGTGTGAATTTTGTAGATAGTGGGGCCATGTACCATCCCGCTACCCAATGTCAAAAAAATATCAGAAGATGCATCATACTCCATTCTGTGAATTCTACAAGTCCGTAGGACATGATGTGAACAATTGTCGGACACTCCAGTTGATGCAAGATCATACCCACGATGTATTCAGGAGTATAAGAGGAACAAAATGGTGGTGACCATGGCGATGTTGAGAGAGGTGGATACCAAGGAGGTCTCAGGGTGCATACGGACAAGGCAAAGGACGATAATATGGAGGAGGGGGAGGTAGACCCACCACTTGTTTCAACTATGGAGAGATAGGTCATGTGTCAAGGTTTTGTACCAAACCACGCGCTCTTTGTGGGTATTGTTACATCCCAAAGCACGTTACCGAGGATTGTCCCAACTTGTTGAAAAAGTGGGAAGAGAAGAATACACATTGCAACATGGTGATGATAGAGTTGCGTCGGAATAAGAAAAAGGATGATGAAGCTAGTGTCCAGGTGATAACTTGAGACAAAGCAAAGATGGGCATGGACTTTGAGCATGGTGAAAGCTTGGGTCAAAGGATGGAGGGGAAGATAAGAAAAGTGGTGCAACCCCTTCCAAATTTGTATGCCACTCAGAAGAAACAATTTATGCGTGACACACAGAGGTTCGTCTAGGAAGAAAGAGCATGAGAAGAGCTGCAACTAATGACACAGAGGTCACTAGAAGAGGCCCAGATTCGTAACAAAATGCAACAAGTGACACAAAGGTTGTTGGAAGAGGCCCAGGTTCATGAGGAAGTGCAACAAGCAACATAGAGGTCGCTGGAAGAGGCTCGCACCTACGAAGAATTACAACACACCATGCAGAGATTCTTAGAGGAAGCTCACATGCACAAGGAAATACAACACATGATGTAGAGGTCGCTTGAAGAAGTAAACATAGAAGATGAGTTGTGATGCGTTGAACAAAGGGAAATAAAGGAACATGTACATGAAGAACTGAGGCATACGACGTGCAAAGAAGCACTACGTGATTTGGGATGAGAAGCAGAAATTGAAGACCAAGTAAGTAACTTCTTGCATTATTGCATAAGATTGTTAAGTGATCCTAATGTTACACAAAAGTTGACATAGATGTTAGCAACCTGCATGGGGGAAGAAGGGATGGAGAGAGATATATCAGCTCCCTTACTAGAAAGGGATTTGTTCCAGGTCAGTAAGAAAAAGCGCACAAGAAGAGAGTTCAAGATGATAATTGAACTCGACGGCTATGAAATGGATGAGGTCATGTTGGATCTGGGGTTCTGACGTGAACATCTTGCCAAAGAATTCATGGGAATTGATGGGCAAACTGAACTTGGTTTGGTTACCCATTCAACTTCGATTGGAAAATCAATACAGGATCTACCCTATAGGTCAATTGGAGCAAGTCAAAGTAAGCATAGAAGGGGTGAAGACAAAGGCTTATTTTGAAGTGATAGATATTATGGATGATTTTGGTCCCTACCGTACCCTACTTGGCATTGATTGGGCCTTTGACAACAATGTTGTGTTGAATTTGAAGAAGCGACAGATGTCATTTGAAACTGACAGCCTGTGCTTGATTGCACCTGTAGATCCCAATGAAGGGGATAGGTAGAATGATCTGGTAGATGAGGATGCATGGATCTCGGTTATTAAGAATATCTACAAGATCATGTGGCTCGGGGAAGATTATGTCAATCCCATGATGAATGGACGACTGAGTTGGAGGAGTGTGAAGTCATATGACACTAATTCAGAAGACGCCATGAAGAGGTGTCAACAGAGGATGTATGAGGTATCTACCTGAAGGTGTGCAAGAATAACTAAACAGATATGATGGATTGGCTCTAAGCTATGTGATGCACCATGATTTGATGGGATGGGGTCAGTGGAATATTTTGTAGTACAGATGGAGAAGACCATTTTGAAATATTGGTGGGTTTAGGCCATGGATGTCGCAGTACAAGGAACACTCTCACGGTGGTGGGTGACACATCATGCCACCATACAGAACTAGGCATGGGTGGTTGAACTGATCAAGGTCAGGTTCCAACCAATCTCTAACTTTGAGTTGGCCAATTGGTATAAGGGCAGTGAAGATCCTCATGAGCACGTTTACTACTGTGAGAGGCGATGGAATACCAAGAATATTCCTTACACCTAATGGGTCCATCGGTTCGTTCATACCATGGATATGGTTCCTAGGAGCTGGTATATTTAGAAGGAGATCGGGAGATAAACAAGATATTGGGTTCAGGTAAGCACACAATTGTTCCCAACATTTTTCTTTATTGCAGAGGATTTGATTCAAAGGGAGGCACTCTTCGGATCAAGAATTTTATATTTCACCATGATCCAAAGGACACCTCCTCGAAGGTGGTCTTCTTGTACCATCAACCAGTGACAAAGTTGAAAGAGGTCATCCATTGCTGGAAGGTCGAGGTGGATGATATTGATGGAAATGACCTCCCAAGAATACATATCAAATGATCTGAGAGAGAGTGTGCGGTGAAGGGAAAAGCAGTATAGATGGATGCATCAGACAATGGTCATCCGATTAAGACAAAGAAATAAAATAGTATCACTGAGGAAGTCCCCAAAATGGCTATCACTGGAGACTATTGGGATAAGGAGAATATCACCCAAGTCATCGACCTACTCAAGGAATATGAAAACTTGTTTCCTCGCAGCTTCTCAAAAATGAAGGGAATTGCAGGATCTCTAAGGGCGATGAAGATTCAACTCAAGTCAAATTCCAAACTAGTCAAGAGGAGGACTTAATGATTAAATCCAAAATATAAAGAGAAGGTGTGCAAAGAGTTGGATCGGATGTTGGATGCTGGAATCATTGTCCCTATGGAAGAGTCAGATTGGATTAGTCCCATGGTGGTGCAACCTAAGAAAACAGGTGATATCCAAATTTTTGTAGATCTAAGAAGCCTTAATGCAGCTTGTGTCCACGACCCTTTCCCTACCCCTTTCGTCGATGAGGTTCTGAAGAATGTTGGAGGACGAGAAGCCTACTCTTTTACAAATGAATTTTCAGGGTATCATTAGGTTCGGATTGTGGAGGAGGATCAAGCCAAAACCACCTTTGTGACATACTGGGGTTCCTTTGCTTACACTATGATGCCAATTAGATTGAAGAATGCACCTGTACTTTTTTCTCAGATAGTGGTAGCAACCTTCAAAGAGTTTATCTATAAGTTCCTTGCAATTTACTTAAATGTCTGGACAATGTTAAGCTTGATAAAGGAACACATGCAAGCTCTTTGCTTGATGTTGGATCGATGTTGTTAGCTCCAAATTTCTCTGAATTTGAATAAGTGCATATTTTGTACGCCTTTTGGAACATTATTGGGGCATGTAGTTTGCAAGGATGAATTATTAGTCTACCAAGATAATATTTACGCCATATTGGATATGGTCCCCCACTTCAGTTCACTAGCTACGCGCAACACTGGGTCATACATGATATTACTGACGGTTCATTTAGAACTATGTGAAAATTTCAGGCCCTTTGGAGAAGCTTTTGTGCAAATATACAAAGTACATATGGACACAAGAATGTCAAGAATCCTTGGATACTCTAAAGGAGAAACTAGTCACTATGTTGATTCTGGTTTTCCCTGACTGGTCCAAGCACTTTCATGTTCAAGTAGGCGTGTCTTCCATTGCATTAGGGGTAGTTATTTCACAATCGAGCGAAGAGAATATCGATCATATGGTATATTTTCCAGCTTCAAGTTGTCTAACACCAAAAATAATTATACCACAACCGAGCATGAGGGCCTCCCCATGGTCTATGCATTGCATAAGTTTCACCATTACTTGTTGGGGACCCCATTTAAGTTCTCAACTAACCATTCTATGTTCAAGTATTTGGTCAACAAGCCAGTGTTGGGAGGGAGAATATATCACTAGTTGTTGATCTTTTGACAGTTTGATTTGAAGTCATTGGCAAGCTAGGAAAATACAATGTTGGACAAGATCATATGTCGCAGATTGAGTATGGTGAAGCTAGTTGGAGTCTCGATGATGAACTCCTATATGCTCAAATCTTCTGTGTCGAAGTATTTCAGGGTCAATTAGCTAAGATTACTGAATTTATCACATCGGGACATGATCTAATAGTGTATACTCCGGCCCAATGTCTTCAACTAATGACCCGTAGTGCAGACTATCAGTTGATTGTTGACCAACTGTATAAGTTAGATGTTGGTGGCATTCTGTGTAGGTGTGCCTTAGAACATGAACGAGACCTCATTTTGTATGAAGCACACGAGGGTATTATAGGGAGACACAATGCAGATAAGGCCACTATGCAGAAATTTTTGCGCGCAGGGATTTGGTGGCCTTCACTCTTTGTCGATGACAAGGAGCACTATAAACATTGCGATGTATGTTAATAGATCATAAAGCCTTGTCGAATAGATGAACTACCTTTTTTTTTTATTACAACATTAGAACCATTTGAGAAATGGGCAATTAATTTTGTGGGCCCCATCATTCCTCTCACTCGTTGGATAGGTGCATGCTACATTATTACATCCACTGAATATCTAATGAGATGGGTCAAAGCCACACTGGTTATAGCATAAATGGCAATGCAATTCATTTTTGAGAATGTGATTATCAAATTCGGATGCCCAAAGGTGCTTATGAGCAACCATGGCTCACATTTTTTGAACGATATCATTCATTAACTCACCCAAAAGTTCATGATCCATCACCAAAAGAGCACTCCCTATCATCCTCAAGCAATTGGTATAGTTGAAGCTTTCAATAAAATTTCAGAACATGCATTAACCAAAGTTTGTAATGTGCAATGTGATGATTGGGATCAACGGATCCCCGCAGTATGATGGGCATATCGAACAACCTGCAAAAGGATGAAGAAGCGCACTTCATTCAGATTGGTCTACAACAAAGAAGCAATCATGTTGTTGGAATTCATTGTTACCAGCCTTCGGATTGCTCTCGCTACTCACATGACAGATGAACAGTTACCTCAGCACAAGTTAGATGAACTCATGGAGCTTGAGGAGGATCGTTTGGTAGTAGGATTCAGCCAAGTGGTTGAAAAACAAAGACAAAAAGCATTCCATGATCACAACATATGCCATAAAATCCTCCAGCCAGGTTCCATGGTGTTGTTATATGACAACAAATATTTACAACACCCTGGCAAGCTATGTATGTGTTGGTTGGGTCATTTCCGTCCAATCTACATCAACGAAGCCGATGTCACCAAGCTTACTACATTGTAGGGACAACCGCTCAAGAGGCTTGTTGAAGGCATACTATGGCCCACATGGGTCACCTGTCACTTATCTCCATTTCTACACCCTAGAGTTTTGCATAGTAGGCTTAGCATAGGATGTAAAACAAGTAGAAGACTACACAGTCGACATAATTCACATTTTTGGTAGCACAACATACACTCCAGTCACACAGGCAGACTAGATAGATTGATAGCTTTGCAGATTCCCAAGATTTCCAATTCATGTCGAATATATGGCCTACGTATAAGGTACTAGCTATGGCAGGGGATTCACATGGGACTAGGTTAAGCTCCCTGGCACTACGTTACTCTGAAGGGTCAAGCAATCTAATTTGGCCAGATCACTCACAGCCTTGGCACATAATTAGTTATGACGCCACATTCCAAAAGGAACATCACCAGTACGGCAAATCTGAATCATTATCTCCTCATCTGTGGAGCTTCACTGGAAATATATAGTTCTTCTCCAATTGATCACATTGGTAGGTTCTTTGTCTCATTTCGACTTACACCTCCAACCATTCTCCACCTTATGTATACCCTCTTTCCTCCATGCATTCGTCGGAGAAATTATCCACGTCCCATTCTCTCTCGCCCCCGCCCATCCCTCACATCCATGTTCTCTTCCCACTCACTTCTATCTTTCCATTTTCCACTAATTTTACCATCTTTTCTTTCAGGCCCCCTTTCATGTCCCAACTTAATAGACATTCGAGGATGTGAAATTCCTAGTCCGACCAAGCAACCCGAAAGCCCACAATCTTGTTTTCATGATGATTGGAATTTAATTATCGGTTGCTAGGTAGAGGTCCCACGCTCTTATTTATAAACAATACATAGCCAACTACCACATAGTTTCTTGAACTGTGTTTCGAAGCTACGATGGTATGCTAGCTCTATCTGCCCAAAGATGGCTTGCCTATTGGCATGGATAATCACCTTTACTGAAGCAGGTAGCCCAAGGTTGTAGGTTATCCTCTCCACCAGGATAGGAGGTCCCCATCTTTTGTCCTCTACTACCAAAACAATGGGACATAAGGATGACAATGGTCTCTCCCGATGGATCTCTTCCTCGGGGTCTACTTCTTATAGGTCAATGAGTAACTGGGCCAAGTTCTATTTGTATTGCTTGGTTCAATTGGGCGGTCAGTTTCTGAACGATGTGCTTTAAACAGATCCTTCAATTATCACTCCAGAAACCATTGAAGAGAGAGAGTTCAAGCATTTGTCCAAATCAATCCTAAATCCATTGGTTTACCTTGAGGACTACTTGACTCATTCCAAGACCCCTGTCAAGTTGCTACTACATCATGGACAAAAGATTTGTTGTTACTCAAACCCGACTACAACAATGGCTTGGTTTGATGCTTTGGTCCTTCAATGATGATGATTTTCTCTTACTCAATTCATGCATTAGTCACTCCATAAGGCATTTGGACCGAGGATGATCCAAATAATAGTGGTAGCAGCTTATTGGCACCTATTTCAGTTTTGCATGGACTCAAGTAGCTACATGAGGAGTGACAAGAGGTGCGTGCGTCATATCAAATTTTGTTATTGTACGCCAGTTCAAGTTCCACCAATGCGCATAGGTCAGAGTTTGGTCATGCGCACCAAAAATCAAGAAGACATTACATGTACATAGGAATGAAGAAAAGAATATTCGGGAAATCTCCTTGAATGATTACTATAAGCGGCACGAGGGAACATGGAGCAGAAAAAAGATGAGATGGCAAGGTAGTTGAGATTGCCATGATTCCAAAAGAGGTGACGTGGAATGCATGCGGGTGACAAAAGTGTCTGGGACTGGCAGTGAGAGGAGCGAGTGGGGCAGAATTGAAAGTGACAGAGCGTCAGAGCTGAGAAGAATATAAAAGGGAGCAACAACAACAAAAAGAGTGTTAGCTCGTTAGTTGGTTGGTTTCTAGTTTATGTTTCTAGGTATTGTCATTGTTGTTAGTCCAATTCTTTGAGATTTCTCTAAGCCTATGTATGCAATGTCCCTGGTGTTGTTTATTGTAGCTTTGGGAGGTATTCCCACAAGAGGCCAAGGTGTCAAGCATGTGGGAGTATTCGTTGGCACCAGATCATCCTTTCATTTTAGTGAAATCATGTAACACACCCAGCCTTATACCTACTGGCTATGCCACACTTAAACTCTTGTGGAACTTCATACATATAAAACTTAAATAGACAATTACATTATGTTAATACACAGATTCACGTGGACTTAATAGTAAGCCTATACATGATACTCATAAATATAAAGACATGTATAAATACACAACATGCAATTGAACATATAATTGATCCTTATATTTTTATATAAGACCACCAACTACGTACAAACCTTCCATGATCCTACGAGCCTTAGACCACACTGCTCATCACTCTCAGTAGTGGGTCACCCTCGAGCTGGGACTAAACTCCATCCAAGTAAAGGGATTCCTAGGATAGCCTGAGAAAAATCAGACAACAGGAAGGATCTCATTCCAGGGGCCAACTCAAACTAACAACCTACAACCTCTCATTCCCCACATGCATGTCCCACCCCAGGAAGTGTGCCCCTTCTCTTCTCAATAGTCCTTCAGCTACCCACTTCCCTTCCAGGGCTTCAGCAACAGGCCAAATAGGAATTCTCATAGCACTTATAGTTGCAGTTGGGCTCCCTCAAGAAAAAAAATTCCCAGCAATTCTCTCACCTGGAGAGGGTTGCTCACATGCCTGACAACCTGTCTCTTCAATCCCACGTGCCTAACAACCCGCTTCTTCAATCCATCTCTCTAGTCAACCAGATACAGGCTTAGGTAAAGGCAGCAGTAGAAAATGGTTATGGAACAGGTGCTTCTCACAACAGAAAGGTACAACACTGACTCAGGTCAGTACAGATACGTTGTTTCTTCCAGGAGGGATATGAGTTACCACTGATAATAGGAAAGTACGGGTAGCTTCAAAAGTGCGTGAAGGATGGAGGTACGTGAATCATGTAGAGGTCAATTGATGGAGAGAATGGTCGGTCCCGTGAATGGCTAAGTGATTGCACTCATGAATGGGGAAAGATGGGAAAACAGACTAATTCCCCCACATATATTTGCATGTGCCTTGATTGACACATGGCCCTCCAGGAATTTGTTCCTCTCCACTTGTAGATCATTCCACTTCCCATAGAAACTTAGGATAATATGAGATTTATCCTTGCCTTAGTCTTTTGGAATAGTAATATAATATTCCCTTAGAGTTAAGCCCTCTAGCTTATCCCCTTTTCTAGGCTCTTAGCCCGTCCCTTTCCCTTCCTAGTGGAGTTTAGTCCCCCATACTCTTTTATCATGGTCGGTCTACACGCCTCGATGTATTATATTAATGATATGAGTGCTTACATATACAAAATTAGGCTCACTGGCCTTTAGCATCTAGGCTCTCCGGCCTAATCATCACATAAGCCTCCTAGCTTATAATCACTTGGCTCACCAGCCTATAAAAAATATTTACAATTCAACTGGGGCTCGTTCTTGGGGTATTACAATCCCCTCCCCTTATTTTTTCACTATCCTCAGTGCAATACATATCTACATTTATCATAAAAAAATTCAAAAACCTTCAAAAAGATGTGGGTATTATGTCCGCATAGCATCTTCATGCTCCCAAGTTGCATCCTCAGGACCGTACCAGGTTCATTGGACCTTTACTAGCTCTGTGGCTCGATTCTGGAGCTTCTTGATCTTCTAGTCTAGTATGCACACGGGATGCACTTGAAAAATGCCTTCTTGCTCCACCTGAATCACCTTCCAATCAATAACATGATTAGCATCATGTACATAAGTTTTGAGCAATGATACATGGAATACATTATGAATAGACGTTGATGCAGGTAATGCAAGAATACATGCTACAGGCCCAATCCTCTCTAGGATTTCAAATGGCCCACAATAATGAGCTTCCAACTTTGAACACTTTCCCAACTTTAGGGAACTTCTGTCGGCCTTCACTTTCAAGAATACATGATCACCCACTTTAAATTCTTTGTGGGTTCTGCCCTTATCAACATAGCTTTTCTACCTGTCTTGAGCAACCTTTAAATTCTGTTTTATTTTTGTCATCTGCTCTTCCATTTCCCTAAGCAAATCTGACCCAACCATTTCTCTATCTGCTGGGTTTTCCCAACTTACAGGTGTGTTGCACTTTCTGCCATAAAGTGTCTCAAACGGGCTCATCTTCAGAGATGTTTGGTACCCATTGTTGTAAGTAAATTCTACCAAGTGTAGATAGTCTTCCCATTTTGATAGTTTATCCATCACATACATCCTCAACATATCCTCAATCACTTGATTCACCCTTTATGTTTTCCCATCAGATTCTAGATGATAAGTTGTGCTAAAATTCAAATTTGTTCCAAATCCTTTAAATAATCCTTTCCAGAAATTCGACGTGAATTTTGGATCTCTATCAGACACAATTGTCTTGGGTATACCATGCAATCGAGCAATCTCCCTCATATAAATATTTGCAACGTTACTTGCATTGTGAGTGAGCTTCATTGGAATGAAATGGGTATCTTTGGTAAGCTTGTCCACCACTACCATGATAACATCTTGTTGCTTTCTTGTTCTGGGCAGTTTGGTGATGAAGTCCATTGTTACTACTTCTCATTTCCACTCAGGAATGGGTAATGACTGCAACAACCCATCTGGGTGTCTATGCTCATCCTTGACCTTTTGACACTCCAAACATTAGGCAATGTACTCAACAATTTCTTTCTTCATGCCTGGCCAATAATATTGGCTCTTGACAGCTGCAATAGTTTTCCGATACCCTGGGTGTCCAACATAAGGTACGTTATGCATTTCCCTCAATATCAGATTTTTCAATTCTTGAGAATTGGGTACATAAATTTTGTTTCTGTACATGAGAATTTCATTAATTCCCAGCTTGTAGTCCTCAATTTTCTGCTGCCAAATACCTTGCTGCAATTTTGCCGTTAATTCCTTGTATTGCAAATCTGATTTTGCAGCCTCCAAGATTCTGTCTTTCAAATTGGATTGGTACATCCTAATGGTTGTAGCATGCAACTCATGCACTCTTTTATTGAGTGCATCAACCACCTTGTTCTCTTTCCCTTTGATATGCTTTATATCAAAGTCATATTCACTGAGAAATTCCAACCATCTGCTTTGTCTGGCATTTAGATTTGGCTGATCAAATAAATATTTCAGACCATTATGGTCTATCCTCATCTCAAAAAATTTCCCCACGAGGTAGTGTCTCCACTTCTTCAAGGCATGCACTATGGCTTCCAACTTCAAATCATGAGTGGCATAATGCCTTTCATGCTCCTTCAACTTCCTTGATTCATAACATACAACATACCCATTTTGACCGAGGACTCCACCAAGTCCTTCTTTGCATGCATATGTGCATACCATGAAATCTTCATTTGGATCACCAATCCTTAGAATTGCAGCACTGATTAATAATTGCTTCAAGTGTTGGAAGCTCTTTTCACAATCTGTTGTCCAGTGAAACTTCACTCCCTTCTTTTGTAAGGAAGTGATCTGGTGTGCAATTTTTGAGAATCTTGCAATAAATCTTATGTAGTAGCCCGCAAGGCCCATGAAGGATCTGACTTTTGTCACATTCTTAGGTGTTGACCATCCTTTAATGGCCTCAATCTTTTCAAGATTCATTGTTATCCCTTCCTCATATATGATATGCCCTAAGTAATGAATTTGGTTCTGATAAAATGAGGACTTGCTCAATTTGGCATACAACTGATGTTGCCTTAATACTTGTAATACCATCTTCAAGTGTTGCTCATGTTCTTCTTCCGAATTGGAATATATAAGAATGTCATCAAAAAAGACAATGACAAACTTATCTAAGTACTCTCTAAAAACACCATTCACTAAACACATGAAGATAGTTGGTGCATTTGATGATCCAAATGGCACCACTATGAACTCATAATGACCATACCTTGTTCTGAAAGCAGACTTGTTGATGTCTTCATATTTAATTCTTACTTGATGATAACGTGACCTAAGATCAATCTTGGAGAATATTTTTGCATTCTTCAATTGATCACAGAGGTCATCGATCTTTGGCAAAGGATACTTATTCTTACAGTTACTTTGTTCAACTGCCTGAAGTCCATGTAGAGTCTTAAAGTTCCATCCTTATTCTTCACAAATAAAATTGGGGCACCCCAAGGTGACACACTTGGGCATATATACCCCTTCTTCAAAATCTCTTCAAACTGCCTTTCCAACTCCTTCAGTTATGGTGTGCTCATCCTGTAAGGAGTCTTGGATACTGGAGCTGCTCCAGGCATTAGATTCATGGAGAGATCAATGTCTCTTTTAGGGGGTAGTCCTGGTATTTATTTAAATACATCCTCAAACTCTTTTAGGACTGCATAATTTTCAATATTTAACATCTTATCCTTAGGTGTTTCTTCCACATGAGTTGCAAATATTTGACACCCTTTCCTATAACATTTATTCAGCTGCATTGTTGAGATTTCTCTTACAGTTATTGCCCTAGAAATTCCCTGGAATGTCCTTAGGTTCCCTTCCTCATCCAGGAAAGTAAATGCCTTGTTATGACAGTCTAAGATAGCATGGTGTTGGTTCAACCAATCCATCCCAATTAGACAGTCATAGGAACCTAAAGGCAAGATCTTCAAATCTGCCTTGGTGCTCAGCCAATTCATGCCCACTGGACATGACTTAACCATATCGTTAAATTTTATTTTGGCTATGGTAGCCAACTGCACCAACTAATATTTTCCATACTTGATTCTTGGCAATTGAAATCTTTCCACCATCTTAAGATCTATATAATTATGACTAGCTCCTTAATAAATTAAAATTACAATGGTTTGGTTGTTGATCATACCTTCCACTTCAATCGTGTGTGATTGAAACTCAGCTTGCTTGTTGTCCAAGGCTGCATTAACTTCATGTTGAAGTCCTCCTGATGCTCCTTGGCTTTCATAAGCCTTTCATTATAAACTTTATGACTTTAGACATCTTTCTGCAAATTTTTTATGGTCTCTACCATATTCATGTTTTCTTCCTTTCCTTCTCCATGTCGATTGGAGTTTGTTCCTTCAATACCCATATGGACATCCATCCCTATGATCTCATCTTCTTGGCTATAAACCCCATGTGTATCTTCCATTCCTATGCACTTTGTGCTGATCCTGATTCTGATCTTACAGTTATTAGCTCTGCAAAATGTCCAACTGATCCAGATTATTTTGAGAACGACATGAAGACAAAAATATAGCAGAGATACAAAAAAGGAAATACACAAAGATATTGCAAGAAACACAGAAATATAGGGAAACCCAACTTCTATTAATGAATAAGAGATAAAAACATTGTAGAACACAAACTAACAGAATGGGGTAGCTTATCTCTGAAAAGAAAGAGATGTTGGTTACACTTCATTCGCAAAAAGCTTTACATCACACTCCATTTCCTGCTTAAAGGGCCTCCTTCACCTCAATTATATATGAGAGAGTGAGATGAGAACAATTTTCATGATGCATGTGTGATAAATTGGACTAAGTTTACACCCCATAGGCATGTAAAACACTAGGGATTCCTGGGCGGTCACCCATCCCAATACTAATTTAGCATGAGCACGCTTAACCGAGGAGTTCTAATGGGATCCAGTGCATTAACACTATGTTGTAGGCATGTACATAAGACCACTAGGAAATCATTTAATGATGTTTGTAATTAACAAATGAAGATGACATTACATTACATTCCACATCAAAGGGGTGAATATCATGGTTTATCAAAACCACAGGCTCAAAATGGTGATTCACTGGAAGAGGTGGATGGCCACTGAGATCCATCTGGATCATTCATCCCCCCTTAGGAGGAAATGGTCCTCATTGCATCGAGTTCCCTTGGGAGACAGGGAGATTTCTGCTAAATCTGAAGCTTGGTGCGTTTCTTTCCTTGTTGAAGAAGTTGTCCTGCTTAGCTTGTTGAAGGATGTCATGAAATTGTTGTTGTAGGGGTTGCATCCGTTCAACCAATATAGCTTCATGATCTACCTGAGGGTGAGAGCACTCTGTCAATGAAGATGCAACATGAAGAGTATGAAGAGTTTTGTTATAACCTTGCTTGACTGGGAAGTGTGGAGGCACCCTCATAGGTGCAACACGAACATCTTGGTACTCGTCAACAATATTGTCGATCTACTTCTATTGGATAGAAAGGTCTTGGGCTGAGGATATAGTGGTTGCAGTGTCCTTTTGTTCACCTTTTGATCGGATTGTGAAGAGGCTAAACTTTGCAGTATGAGAGATTACTTTGTGGCATTGTTTTAGTGGGACAATAGTCAGAACTACCTCTCGTATCCGGTATAGCTGACCCCCCAGAGTAACAATGATGCTATGGGGTCGAGACTGATAAATAACATGACGACTCCACATATATGGTTGGCCTAATAGAACATCACAAACTTCCAGTGCGACAACATCACACAATGCCTCATCCTTGAAGGGCTTAATGTCGTAGGACAAGTGAGACTGATGGCTGACACAAAGATCTTGACCCTAGTGAAACCACTCGATGTTGTATGGTTGTTGGTGTGGTGTTGTTGGCAAATCCAAATGCTTGACAACCTCTGCTGAGATGATGTTCTTTTGGCTTCCGCTATCAACAATAAAATGTAGTGGGGTCCCCTTCACCCACATCTGTGAATGGACGAGTCGCTCCCCCTCCTCAGGATCCTCTTCTGGTTGGATTGTTGCAGTTGCAATAGTAGTAGTGGGTTCTGCATCAATGATCTATCTCCTTGTATTATTTTCTAAATTAGGGTCCAAGTCAGGGTTCGACTCTTTGTCTTTGAGCTCGGCCACCAATGACTGTATTGAGTGACATTCATTAGTGTTGTGCCAAGGGCTGTTGTGGAAATCACACCACTTTTTGGTGTCTTTCTTAGACTTCACGTTACCCTTTTTTTCCTGCATCTAGGACTGGCTCTCTTGAGGTTGGCCTTCCTTGATATTTCCATGCTTCTCCCACTTACTCTGCTCCTTGAATTTCTGCTCAATTTTGACTGCATATCGATAAGCATCTCCCAATGAGGAGATGTCTAAGAAATCCATCTTTGTTTGGATGTACCTGTGTAGACCATTGTGGTACTTCAAAACTAGGTGTCGCTTAGAGTCTTTGATACCCAACTTTGAGCACAAGGTATGAAAGATGTTGGTGTACTACGACACCATCTGGTCTCTTTTCTTACGCAGAGTTGTCCATTTCATGTATTGGTCATCATAGTTTCTGGCAGGGTAGAACTCCTCCTTTAGGGCATCTACAAAGGCTGCCCAAGTGGGTTCTCTCCCAAATCGTGTAGATTCATCTGTGATGTACCCCTCCTAGTAACCTTCCGACCAAGCTATGACATGGGGAAGGGATTTAAGGAGTGTGAAGGTGATCTTTTCACTGTCGATTTTTTTTTGGACAAAGTAATAACCTTCTAGCAGATTCAACCATTTTTCTAGAGCATCTGCATCTATCTGGCCTTCAAATAAGGGGATATCAAAATTGACTTGTACCTTGAAGGGTGTCACACTTGCAAAATGGTTGCTTGTCGAAGATGCCTTGGCTGCTGCCATCGATAGTCTTCGAAGGATCTGAGCGAAGTTGTCCATCATCTCCTTCCTTTGTCGCACGAGGGCTTCCTTGAGCAATGTCTTGAAAGGATCTCCTACTCTGTGACCTCTCTTTTCTTCCACCGTGGGAGGTCGCTTGGGCTAGCGAGAGTAGTTGTCCTCAAGAGAAACTAGCTTGAGACCCAAATCTCTATACCCTGACCTCGTCGGAAACCTGCTCTGAGAAATGACAAGGAGCAGACTGCTCTGATACCACTGATCCAGATTATTTTGAGAATGACATGAAGACATAAATATAGCAGATATACAAGAAGGAAATACACATAGATATTGCAAGAAACACATAAATATAGTGAAACCCAACTTCTATTAATGAATAAGAAAGAAAAACATTGTAGAACACAAATTAGAATGGGGTAGATTATCTCTGAAAATAAAGAGATGTTGGCTATGCTTCATTCGCAACAAGATTTACATCACACTCCATTGCCTGCTTAAAGGGCCTCCTTCACCTCAATTATATATGAGAGAGTGAGAGGAGAACAATTCCCATGATGCATGTGCGATAAATTGGACTAAATTTATAAAATGGCATAGGCATGTAAAACACTAGGAATTCTCGGGCGGTCACCCATCTGAGTACTACTCCAGCTTGAGCGCGCTTAACTGCGGAGTTCTAATGGGATCCAGTGCATTAACACTATGTTGTAGGCATGTACATTAGACCACTAGAAAATAATGAAATGATGTATGTAATTAACAAATGAAGATGAAATTACATTCCATTTCCCATCAAAAGAGAGAATATCATGGTTTATCAAAACCACAGGCTCAAAATGGTGATTCAATTGAAGAGGTAGATGGCCACTGAGATCCATTTGGATCAACAGCCAACAAAACTTTGTTAGGCCGATTGATTTAACAAAATCAAGAAATTATGAACCATTCCAGTTCAATAATATATCAGAATTCTTTCTTCTGATTTTATGAGAAATTGACTTTTCAACTCAATTTTCTGGGTGGATAGTTATGTTGTACTGTCCAAGATATTTCCAATGACTGCTCCCTTGCTCAATTCCGAGTCTTGAGCAGAAAGTTATGGATATTTGAAAAATTTGTCCTTAAAAAAAAAAAAAGTTCGGGCACTAGCCCTTTTTCTTCAGCCCCCAATCTCATGTGACCACTGGCTGTGACCAAGCGCTTAACTAAAAGGCGCTTTTTCTTATGGAGCTTCGGGACTTTGGGGCTTAGGAACTTCGGGCTTCGGAGGCTCTTACTACCTTACACCTTATTTCTCCCAAACATTGAATTGGTGATCCCTTGCACGATACATCTTCGGAGGTTCGGGGCTCCGCTACTTCGGAGCTTCAAGACTTCAGAACTTTGGGCTTCGGAAGTTCCGCCTACTCCACACATCATTCCCTCCGAACGTCGAACTGGCGAATTTCTGAAGCTTCATGCTTCAGAGTTTCTTGCATCAACATACACCTATTTCCATGAACACCGAATTGGTGAACTTCCAGAGTCTCATTAGCAATCACACACTAGGGGGGTGCTACGTGGAAGAAATAAGGAGCTGACATGTGACCCAATCTGACAGGTGAAATGTGTCAAGTTCCAATTGGTACAAAAGGTATTTGAAAAGCATGAAACATGATGACACATGGCAAGCATCAAGTGGGTCCACGTCACTCTAGGTGACGTCAGCAGGCCACATCACTCTAGGTGACGTCAGCAGGCCACGTCACTCTGGTGCTCTATGACTTCGGAACTCTGAGCTTCAAAGGATCTTACAGCACAACACTTCAATTCCTCCGAATGACAAACTGACAAACCCCCGAAGGTTTCAAGAATCGACGGTTCATGCTCCTGGTTGAGATCAACGATCGATAGGAGCTCCAGGACTCCGGGATTCAGAGGATTTCACAACATAGCACAACATTTCCCCTGAATGTCGAATCTTTGAACTTATGGAGTCTTATCAACAATCACGCACCAGGGGGGTGCTATGTGTCGAAAATATAGAGATGACGCGTGGCCCAATCTACGGGTGACACATGTCAAGTTCTAATTGGCCCAAAAGCTCTGTGAAAATCTTGAAACAAGATGTCATGTTGCATGCTTAGTGTGGTTCCACGTCACCCTAGGTGATGTCGGCATGCCACATCACTCCAGCACCCCGGGACTTCAGAGAACTTCTCAGCACCACACAACACATCTCTCGAATGCCGAATTTCCGAACAGGTCCATGTCACTCTAGGTGACATCATCATGTCACATCACTCCGGTGCTCCGAGACTTCGGCACTTCAGGCTTCAAAAGATCTTGTTGTTGAACACCACCCCACCCCCAAATCGTCGAACACCAAAATTTTGAACACTTACTAATCTTTGGACACGTTTCCCCGAACATGAACGATCCGGATTGGTTCTAGACTTTGGGGAAAACTCCACTATGCGCAACCACAACCAGATTTCCCCTAAGTGTCGAATTGTTTAACCACTTGGGGGATCCAACGACCCGCCTCCTCCCAAATGATCTACGTGTGGGTTCTCTCTGGGACTTCATAGCTTCGAGGCTTTTGCCTCTTTCTTGACAAAAGTTTAAAATAGTCGGAGGGGTGAAGTCCGAAGGACTTTGGTGCTTAATAACTGCGCACCTTCTCCAGATCCGATAGTTGTGAAGGATTTGGTCCCCTCTCAAACGGATCTTACGACCACTGTGGTTTCCTGATCTGCTACACATCCTGAGCTTTCAAACACAACTAAGGTGTCCTCTCGGTTCCCTCTTGCCACTCATGGATGCTCTGAAACTCAAATTTTGTCCATTTCGACAACAATTCACTCTGAAACTTTTGCTTCAATTTCCACTTACATGGCCCAATCCAGGCTTAGTGTTGAAAACCAGAGCTATGATACCAGATTGTAATAGACCCAGCCTTATACTTGTTGGCCATGCCACACTTAAACTCTTGCAAAACTTCATACATATAAAACTTAAACAGACAATTACATTATGCGAATACACAGATTCATGTGGAATTAACAGTAAGTCTATACATACATCACACACATGCAATACTCATAAATATAAAGACATGTATAAGTACACAACATGCAATTAAACACAGAATTCATACTTATCTTTTTATAGAATACCAACAACTGCGTGCAGACCTTCCATGATCCTCCGAGTCTTAGACCAGGCTACTCATCACTCTCAGCAGTGGGTCACCCCCGAGCTGGTACTAAACTCCACCTGGGTAAAGGGGTTCCTAGGCTAGGCTGAGACAAATCAAACAACAGGAAGGATCTCCTTCCAGGGGCCAACTCAAACTAACAGCCTACAACCTCTGATTCCCCACACGCCTGTCCCACCCTAGGAAGTGTGCCCCTTCTCTACTCAACAGTCCTTCGGCTGCCCCACTTCCCTTCCAGTTCTTTAGCAACATGTTGGACATGAATTCTCAGAGCACTTATAGTTGTAGTTGGGCTCCCTCGAAAAAACAATTCCCAATAATTATCTCACCTGGAGAGGGTTTCTCACAGGCCTGGCAACCTATCTCTTCAATCCCATGGGCCTGACAACTCGCTTCTTCAATCTATCTCTCTAGTCAACCAGGTACAGGCTCAGGTAAAGACAACAATAGAAAATGGTTATGGAATAGGTGTTTCTCACAACAGAAAGGTACAACACCGACTCAGGCTAGTACAAGTGCATTGTGTCTTCCGGGAGGGATACGAATTACCACTGATAACAGGAAAGTACAGGTGGCTTCAGGAGTGCGTGCAGGATGGAGGTGCATGAATCATGTAGAGGTCAACTGATGGAGAGAATGGTCGGTCCCGTCAATGGCTAAGTGAGTGCGCTCGTGAATGGGGAAAGATGGGAAAACATACTAATTTCCCCACATATATTTGCATGCACCCCGATTGACACATGGCCCTCCAGAAATTCATTCCTCTCCACTTGTAGATCATTCCACTTCCCATATGAGATTAGGATAATATGAGATTTATCCTTGCCTTAGTCTTTTGGAATAATAATATAATATTCCCTTAGAGTTAAGCCCTCTAGCTTAGTCCCTTTTTTAGGCTCTTATCCCCTCCCTTTCCCTTTCTAGTGGATTTTAGTCCCCCATACTCTTTTATTCTGGTCGGTCTACACACATTGATGTATTATATTAATGATATGAGTGTTTACATATACAAAATTAGTCTCATTGGCCTTTAACATCTAGGCTCTCTGGCCTAATCATCACATAAGCCTCCTAGTTTATAATCACTTGGCTCACCAACCTATAAAACATATTTACAATTCAATTGGGGCTTGGTCTTGGCATATTACAAATCATCCCTGAAATGAGGCTAGGGCCTCATGGGAAAGTTGATGGGCTTTGTGGGCTTGTGATGGGGTGTCACACCCATAAAGAGGAATACAATATTCTAATGAATTGTTGAGTTTAGAAGGGTTGCCTAAACTCACTCATTGGACTTGTATATAAAGGAGAAAGGTCATTGTGACATTTTCTCATTGTAGAAGAATGGAGTTAGCATAAGTAAGTTTGCACTTGTGCTAGGTGACTTGGTGTTTTTTAACAAAGAGAAATTTTGCATGGTGGCAAATATGGCCTAGAGGAATAGAAGTCGTAGGGAGTGAATTGTACAGAGGTGTCCATACAAAGGTTTTTTGTACTTGTACGCGAGTTGCAGGGAGGTGAAACGTGTATGTACATGGGTTGCAAAAGGAAGAATCATGTATGTACGCAGCTTGCAGTGGGCACAGTCACATATACACAGGTTGTAGTGGAGGAAAGCACGTATGTACGTGGGTTGCAGTAAGGAGAACCGAGTACATGGTTTTATGGGAAAGAGAATGTCCATACAGGTTGACAGATGACGTCATAATGTCGTACAGGTGGTCTACAACAAATTTATGGGCAGAGGGAGTTTCCAGTAAACTCCCGAGGTTTGGTTTTCTGATTTGTATGGTTATTGGAGGATAATGTTGTCCTGGGACTTTTGTGATATCTATATGGATAAGAGGACAAGGTTGTCCTCAGATTTGGTGATATTGCACTGGTTGGGAGGGCTGGTTTTGCCCTCAAAAATTCCGAAGTTAACAAGGTTACATAACTAAAGTGTCTCATATGTATTGATGATTCATATATGATCTTGTTGTTTCCGCTGCATATATTTTCAGTCAATTATTTTTAGTGTAAAATTGTTCAGTGATAACAACTAGGGTTTACTGTTAGTTCACTAGAAAACAATTTTAAGATATGAAAATTAGTCACATAGAGTGTATGTGAAAATTGACACCTAGTTATAAGTTTTAGTCTGTCACATCTACAAAGTGTGAAGGAAGGTGCATGGCACTGTGCAATGTAGCACTGGTCAAATGTATAAGACAAAAAGGCTCTGTTTTTGTTAATTAATGAGTTGATTAATGTATGTTTTTGATGGTGGAATGGAGATAACAAAGCTACAAAAAGTTTGGTCTTATGATGTGTTATTCATGTGTCAATTGAATGTTTGTGTGTTATTGTTGCATATTGTTAGTTGTTAAGTAGTTTTCAATGAATTGTCTGAATGGCAACCTGAATGGATTTCTGTACAATTAGTCCTCCATCGTCATTGACATAAGACCAGATGGCCTATGTGATTCTCATAGCATCTTAGGTGAGGCCTTCCTCAGTCTTTGGATGAGTATTAATATGTCGATGCCTTGGGGTTTTTGTTGGTCAACTCTGGATGAACCCTGGGTCTTCAATATTCTAGCGTTAAGAACGATGCATGCAAGCATGGAAAGAGCCAACATACATGTTCTTCCTCTATATGTCTCTGTGTTGTTTTTCCACCTTTTCCCTCTTCTTCCTCCTCATCCTTGGGATCCTTGACGACTTCTATTAGAAGCAAGTCCTGTGTGTTAGGCTCCCAGATTCAAAGGGGTACTCTTGGGCATCCTTGTGTTTGAGGTCTCAGTCGACCTTTCACTCCCCCAAGTACCAAATCAGTCGACAATTATAACTGCTCGACCACCCAATCCTGATAACCATAAACATGCTTTGTGGTTCCATGTAGTCCAGGTACGTTGGGCAAGTAGTGTATTCAATTCATGCAGGTGTAGGCTAGATTTCTAGGCAAGCTTCCTATTTTCCTCATTAAAACTTCCCAATTCCACCTCCCTAGTCCCACTCGTGGTATCATGGCCAATACTCAATGCTTTCTTCCTAGTCAGTTGTCTGGTGTTTTCATTAACATAAACATAATTACATGCTTCATACATAACAATCCATAATGTCTTGGCATAATTACAGTCATGGGGAAAACATGGTGTTACAATACCTTATCACCACCTCAAGTTGCACACAAGGCTCCAAAGTGGGCAACTCAAGTACTTAAGGAAGTTAGGTTTGATGAAAAACATAAAACAGGTACAAGGAGTCAACAGAATTTGGGTTCTCTTAATTTTGTTCTTACAACAATCAAGCCATCCACTTTTGTAGAGGCAATAGAACATGATGAATGGAGGAAAGAAATGCAATGGGAATATGATGCAACAATTAAAAATCAGACTTGGAAAATTATTGAGTGTCCAAAGAATGTAAAACCGATTGGCTATAAGTGGGTTTACAGAATAAAATATAAGGTAGATGGTGAAATTGATAAGTACAAGGCTAGAATGGTTGCGAAGGGGTTTGCTCAAAAAGAAGGATTGATTATGAAGAAACCTTCACTCTAACAACTAAGTGGAATACTATCAGGGTCATGCTAGCTTTGGCTGCACAAAATGGATAGGTTTTGAAATGACAGATTTGGGATTACATTACTACTATCTTGGAGTTGAAGTAATGCAAAGAGAAAGAAGCATATTTATTTCTCAAACTAAATTTGTTTTTGAATTATTGAAGAAGTTTGGAATGGAGGATTGCAAACCAAGCATCACCCTCATGGAGAAAAACTTAAAACTTTCTAAGTTTGAAGGGGGGGGACTTGCCAGTAGTACCAGGTATCGGTAGTTAATTGAAAGTTTAATCTATCTAACAAATACTCGTCCAGACTTATCTTTTGTAGTTAATGTCCTTTCTAGTTATATGCAAGAACTGAGAGAGATTCATTGGAATGAAACAAAAAGGGTACTTCGATATCTTCAAGGAACAAAATATTTTGGACTTGAGTATAGAAGGAATACAACTTTTAAACTTATCGGCTACTCTGATGCATATTTTGCTAGAGATGTTGATGACAAGGCATCTACTTTGGTATATTTAATGAACATGGGATCAACTGTCGTGTCATGGAGTTGTAAGAAACAATCCACAGTTGCAAATTCCACAACAAAAGTAGAACATATCTCAGCTTAGGAAGCGGCTTGTCAAATAGTTTAGTTGCGAAGAATTTTGCAGGATCTTAATTTTTTTCACAATGAAGCTATTTCCTTATTCATCGATAATCAATCAGAAATCAAGTTAGCCAAAAATATAGTATTTTACTCGAAGACAAAACATGTTGATACAAAGAACCATTAGCTTCGAACTCCATTAATCAAGGAAATCATCAAGCCAAAGTATTGTCCAATAGAGGATCAAACAACTCATGTCTTCACTAAATCTCTTCGAAGGATTAAATTCACTAAGTTCATAACTGAGCTTGGTATCCTCTCCAAAGAAATTTTGGATCAAAGGCGGGATTGTTAGAAATTATGATCCAAAATAATTAACTTAGGACTTTAGTGAATAAAACATTAATGTAAAAGGACACCTGCACACTCATGTGATTATGTGAAGTGTCCAAGTTAGTTTTAGATAACTTTATTTTTAGTTATTGATTTTGGGATATTTAAACCCATATTCTGTTCCAGGTGAAGTGGATTTTTGGCCCTTAGCCCTCAAGTCTTATTGTTGTAATATTTTTCCTTCATTAATAAAATTTATGTGTCTCAGAACACTTTTTCGTTGTCAACAATTGCTATTGAGTCGATTGATTGAGTAATTTGCATGGAATGGTTGTGATAAATGGTATAGCTACCTAGTCACATGCTTGATCAACAATGGTTGTTGGTGAAATGCCCAATCCACTATGGATGGGGATGAGAGCCTAATCAAATCACAAACTTGAATTTATCACGATATTCAAACAAGTGTTTGGTTGTAGGTGACTCGAGGTGATTGGTTGTTTCAGTGGAAGGCAACACTAAAGAGGGTACACCTTGTTCACAACTCAATCGTCATAAAACAATTTTCCTACATATGCTAGAGGATTCAAGGAGTCAAAACAAATTGAACAATGTGCTAACAATTTTAATTGTGATGACATTCATCAATCCATTATTTAAACCCAATAATTGAGTAGTTTGTGATTTGTTGGATTACATATGAGTTGAAAATTAATCAAGCATGATTTTACTCATATTCCAAGTCAATTCACCATGAAACATTTATCAATTAGTCTGATGGGAGATCAATGCTTGAAGTGGAGGCAATGTTGGAATTTAGATTAGAGAGGGAATCGAGAAAACAAGTGAATGATACCGTATGATGCTTAGAAACAATGCCAATGGTCTAAGGAGAGTTGTAATGTTGAATACGAGGGACATAATTAGAAACTAAGAAGTAATGGCTCTATTGCCACAACCTTCGATCTCAATTAGGCAATAGATGGACAGTCTTAATTCCTTGGTGATTGGTTTTTCAAATATTTGGTAGACACAAACATGGATTAACTAACACAGAGAACATATTACTGATGCATATGTGAATTACTTGGCACTGAGTAGTGAATTATTTACTACAACAATCATAGCCCTTAATTTCCAACAAAGACTAGAATTAAAATGCCAATTAATTCAACATAATAGAAAAATGATTATATCAGAAGAAATTCCAAAGATGTACAAGCATTAATCTGCACACTAGACCCAATAATTAATTCACACAATAGTATACACAACAACTAAACCACACCGTAAGACACAAGATTTTACCTTGGAAACCCAAATGGGAAAACCAAATTCAAATGGTTGCTCAACTTTCATTTTGACGACCTCGGGTTGCAATGTTGTCCATGGCTCTCTATGTGTACACTTTTCCCTAGCCAACAGACCCTTTGAGAGTGAAAATACAATAAGAAATAGGGAGATCTAGGGTAATGGGAAGGACAATAGGCTTGACCTTTGATTTCCCATTCCTCGGTCTTTTCTCTCATGTTATTATCTTTATTTTTTCTCATTTACTTTTACATTTGCATTGTCTTTAATAGGTTATCTAACCTTCATTGATCACTTACTTACTCTTGCAGATACTTAGTCTTACAAACATTCACTTGTTCAAATCCATTTTGGATCAAACCTCCCTATTGAGAAGCTTTTTGGTCTCCAAAATCTTAGAGGAAATCAATCCAGATCAATGTGCCTTCTATCTGCTTCTCTAGGACATGGCTTTGATTTGGCTCCAGCTACAACTCCGACTTTGGCTCTATCTCTAGATCGTGGCTCTGGCTACTAGCTCTAGTTTTGTCTATCGCTATGGCTTTGGTTGTTGGCTCGCTTGTTCCCGCAATGCAAAAGTCTTCTCACAGATTCTCATCTCTAAGCAATCTCCAAATATGAACTCTACAATCAATATTCATCCCCACCTCTCTAAGAGTTGGAGATGGTCCATCTTGGTAATCAATGAAGCCAAGTTGAATGTTGGTCTACTTATTCAATGTGACCCCAACAAGCTACGTCATCGCATAACTATTCCACAAGAAATTACGTGGTTGCTTTCTTAGGCTAGGAGCAATTGCTTCCCAGCATGGAAAAAATTCTCTACGACCATGTTAATTGAATGATCGTCTTACATGTCCCTACATGCTAGTTGTAGGAGACTTATTCATCAGTAATTTGCTCATCCATTGGTGAGTCATTCTTCAACCAACTTACAATGAAAGGAATGTCAGCCCATGCTTGAGATCCTTCTATGCTCTCCCTTTCTTCCATCGAAAAACCAATTGATTCGTTGGTGAGGATGACCTCTTGTGTTGTTGCAACTCCTTGGATAGCTTCTGCTCCTTGAGTTGGAGATGCAGGGAAATATTCATCCTCTTTACCATTTACTCTTTACCCTCCATACTCTTCTCTTGGTTGTGTGGTTTCTTGGGTGAAGCTTTGGATGAAGTCGCCAACACTTTGCTTCCCAATGGCCATTCAACTTGCCACGGTGGAAAAAATTATTGATGTTGTTGTATGGACTACTTAACACCCTTTTTTTCTCCAAGTGCCTCTGATTTTGTTGTTGATTTTGGAGAATCCTTCTTGTCATTCCTTGTTTGAAAGCAATCTGGGTTGTGGCACGTGTCTTGCTTCTCCCAACAAGATGCCTCATGAGGGCCTTTCTTCCTACACATGAGACATACTTTGGCACACCAAGAATTGATAGTGTTATGGCCTTTCCTCTTACAACAATGGCAAACAAGGGATGTCTTGTTTGATTTAGACTTCTTTCCACTTTTTCTAAGTGAAAGTGTAGGCCAAGTCTTTGAACTCTTCTCACCATTTCCCTTCTACAATCCACCATAAGAAGGATGAGGTGGTAGTGGGTTGCCACCTTCATGTATGTTTTCTCTTTCTTCTAATGAGCATGCCAACTCTGTCATGTATTTCACCTTCAAAAAAATTGTCTTCATGGTCATGGGATTTTCCCCTCTGCCATCGAAACCTAGGAATTCATGCTTGACCCTCGTTGTAGCTACAATGGGGTTTAGGATGCCTTTCCTCCTCTTTCCTATCCCTTTTCCATCATAGCCCATATGCCTTAAATTTTTTGAACCAATGCCCTTAGTATGCTTTTCGAATTCACTAAAATGATCCTGCAAAAAATCTAAGGAAGGTGAGCTTACCAAAGTTGTCTCAGTCATGGTGTTGACCTTAGAAATGTCAATGGAAGATGGCTTTGCTTCCTTGGTCTCTTTGACAGCTACTTGTAGCTTTTCCAATGCTTCTCTCTTTGTTGCCAACTCTTGGTGTAGTCGATCCATCATTCGAGTGAGCCTATCGTTCTACTAGCAATCCATCTAGATGACCTTCTTTCCCAAGCGTACAAGTTGAAATCTACTCTTATCCCAATTTTCCATGACAATTGTGAGGGAATCTTAGCATTCATCAAATTGCTTCTTTAGCAACAACAACCGTTTCATAGAGGTCTCAAGTTTCTTCTCCATCTCTGCCGTCCTCTGTCCATACATCTAGACCTTCTTTTTCAAGTGTTTGTTCTCTTCTTGAAGTTGAACATTGATGGCCCTTACGTCTTCTAACCTTTCTCTATTTTATGTACCCGTGTTGAGTCTATGCTCTCTTTGAAGTTTAGGTAGCTACATTACAATCAAGGATTCAATTGTTTTATTACCTTGTGATCCATAAATGGGGGATTTGTAGCCCACTCACTTTATCAACACAAATACTTTGTGGAAATAATTTATGATCTTTGTTTATTTATATGATGTTGGGTTCTCTTTCTTTAGAATTGATTCCAAAGCCTCTCTTCTAGATTGGTTGACTATCAAGTTCTGAAGCCTCTATTCTAGATTGATTCACCGACATAGATACTTTGCAAAAATAATTCGTGGTCTATGTTTCTCTATATGATGTCGAGTTCTTTCTTTCTAGAATTGATTCCAAAGCATATGTTCTAGATTTGGTTCACTGCTTAGGGTTAGTTTCAATTGTGCAATGTTAGGTCCAATGTTAATATCCACTATGCCAATGCATTATCTCTTCAACATGAATTGCTATAGCCAACCTCTATAGGTGATTTCAACTAACAACCAATCTATATTGTATGAACTCAACCCAACCTCTATTTATGATGGCCAAACTAATGCTCAACAATGGGAATCAAGCCACATCGGTTCCAAGCCAATTGCTAACACTCCAGTGTCTGGAAATGCCAATTACCAACACTCCCAGTGTCTGGAAATGTGCAATCACAACACTCTAAGCATTAACAGATCTGTTGTTCATTCAAATTATATGATATTCATAAAATAAGCAATGCACTCTTATGAATTCTATGGCAAATAAAATATCATTCCACTTGCCAAATAAACAAGTTTTGCCTCTATTTTTAAGGTCACAAACCCAACATTCTAGTGTGTAATTGGAAACCCATTTGATGAAAGTTGAAGGCAATTAGAAAATACAAATATTTATAATATACTTCTACAATTTATGTTGTTGGAATGTGTTTATACAATGCTCTACAACTTTGTAGCACTGATAATGAACCAAATCTATGCCCATTCACATAACCCACAAATTGCATATCCATTCTTAGGAAGACGTTGTAGGTGAGATACCATGCTCATCTATGGAGGCAATTTAGTCTATATGAATGGACCATTTCTCATAATTGTAATTGTCCAATAATGCACATCAAGAGGGAGTATGGTTGTAGCATACACTGAATGAATCAACTATAGGTGATGATACTTAGAGTTGAGATGTCACCTTTGGTTTTTACAAAGCACAATCAATTATATCAATCCACAAATCAAAATATTATCAACACAATTAATCTAAGGGATGTGGGTATAGAGGCATTGCCAACAATGGTTATTGAGTTGAATGAGTGAGTAATTTACATAGGATGGTTATGGTAAATGGTATTATTTCCTAGTCACATGCTTGATCAATAATGACTAGTGGTGAAATACCCAATCCAATATGGATGGGGATGAGAGCCTAATCAAATCCCAAACATAACTTTATCACAATATTCAAACAAGTGTTTGGCTGTAGGTGACTCAAGGTGATTGATTGCTCGAGGGGAAGGAAATACTAAAAATGGTACGCCCTATTCACAACTTAATCCTCTTAAATCAATTTTCCTACACACACTGGAGGATTCGAGGAGTCAAAACAAACTTAACAATGTGCTAATAGTTTTAATTGTGATGCCAATCATCAATGTACCAATTAAACCCAACATTTGAGTAGTTTGCAATTTGTTGGAATACATATGAGTTCAAAATAAATCAAGCATGATTTTACTCATATTCCAAGTTGATTCACCACATGCCATTTATCAATTAGCGTGATGGGAGATCAATGCTTGAAGTGGAGGCAACATTGGATTTTAGACTAGCAAGGGAGTTGAGAAAACAAGTGAATGATATCGTAAATTGCTTAGAAACAATGCCAATGGTCTAAGGAGAACTGTAATGGTGGATATGAGGGAAATAATTAGAAACTAAGAAGTAATGGCTCTATTACCACAACATTCGATCTCAATCAAGCAATAGATGGACGGTTCAAATTCCTTGGTGGTTGGGTTTTCAAAGATTTAGTGGATACAAACATGGATTAACTAACACATAGAGCATATTGCTAATGTATATGTGAATTACCTGGAGCTGAGTAATGAATTATTTACTACAACGAATAGAGCCCTCAATTTCCAACAAAGACCATAATCAAAATGTCGATTAATTCAACATAATATTGAAAGGATTACACCACAAGAAATTGCAAAGATGTACAAACATTAATCCGATCACTAGACCCAATAATTAATTCACACAACAGTAGACACAACAATTAAACCACATCAGAGGACACAAGATTTTACCTTGGAAACCCAAATGGGAAAACTAGCTTTGAATGGTTGCTCAACTTTCATTTTGGCAATCTCTAGTTACAATGTTGATCATGGCTCTTTATGCATACACTCCTCCTTGGCGAGAAGACCCTTTGATCCAGGTGGATATCGGTGGCCACCCACCTTTTCCAAATGGCTCAAAACGGCTTTCTGACAATTTTGGCAATTTATTATTTTTAGCAGGTTTTAACTTCCGGGGCCATTTTGAGGGTCCAAATGAAGGTTTTTCGAGATCGAGGTTCTCAATGATAGCCAAAGGCATGATTCAGCCCCCAAAATGAATCTCCTCGACAATACCTTTCCAACGAGCTATCACACTCCTAAAACGGAGATCATATGCAAAAGTTACGACCCCGGGAAGTTGATGTACTCATTTACCCAAACGGGGCCCACATGACTTTTGGCGCTTCATCTCCTAGGGTTAGGTTTTTGGATGTCTAGGACTTTTGGCATTCCCGTTTATTGTAAAAAGGCCTTCCGAGCCTCATTGTAATCATCTTCTTGCGAATGCGAGTAACCGTCACATCTCTTCTCAAAGATAAGCTGCCACCATTCTAGAGAGTCTTTCACTCTGAATTTTTACAGTCTCTGTACATTTCTTTCATTAATAGAAATCGTGTATTATTGTATACCTGTGTTTATGGTTGCATCTCTGATACATTTCTGTTATATTATTGGATATATGCGATATCTCTGTGCATTTCCTTATTATATCTCCGCTCTCATTTTGTGCCGAAAATAATCCGGATCAGTGGTATCAGAGCAGGCTGCTCTTGATCGTTTTTTTCAGTGCATGTCCCCGACAAGGTCTGAGTATAGCAAGTTGGGTCTCGAGCTTGTCTCTCTTGAAGACAATCGCTCTCGCACACCCAAGAAACCCTCAATGGAGGAAGAAAAGAAAAACGACGGAGCAGACGATCCTATCAATCTGTTGCTTGAGCAAGCTCTCACGCGACAGAGGGACGAAATGATGGAGAATTTTTCCCACATCCTTCAACGCCTGCTGATAGCATCAGGCGCATTTTCATCAAGTGGACACTTTGGAGGCACCTCACCTTTCAAGGTACAAGTTAACTTTGATATTCCTGTATTTGAGGGACAAATAGATGCAGAAGCCCTAGAAAAATGGTTAACTCT